>WOXC01006564.1:0-539310 GCA_011680675.1 Gymnobelideus leadbeateri
ACAGGATTTTGGGTACTTTCAAGGACATAAGAGGTTAATGACTGACTATTATGTGTAATTTCTTTTCAAATATGATGACTTCTTTGTTAGCATCTTGATGCAAGTGGCTCACTACCTTTTGGCTCACACATGGGAATGAAGAGAGAACATAATGGATTGTCAGAAGTTCATGGAGATACTTGTTAAAGAGGATTGGTGTGTGTGTGTGTGTGTGTGTGTGTGTGTGTGTGTGTGTGTGTGTGTGTGTGTGTGTGTGTATGTGTGTGTGTATGTGTGTGTGTATATATATATACATATATATATATATATATATATATATAGGAGAAATTAAATTGTCTCACATTGAATAATTGAATTATGACACGTGAAAGAGGAAAAGAAGGGTCAGGAAGGGTCTTCCTTGAAGGGAGAATAATGGGAGAGAGCCAGTAGGGTGGCTAGCTTCTTTCTTCAGTCACTAGGTGGTGCCACTGTCTCAGACAGTGGGTGGTGGGAGCCTGGGCAGCAGAGATTAGTTAATATTTTGAAATATGGGTAAGTCAGTTATATATTACTTTGAAAGCATTGGTATATTAAGGGATAATGAATCCACAGACCATAGTATTTAGGATTCTAAGATATCTTAAAGGTCATTGAGATACCTACTTTCCAAGAAGTTGGAGGACCTTGTTTTATTTTATGGGTTGTTCTTTAAAAGAATAGATTAACTATTAATCTCTTCCAAGTTTATTAATATTATTTAATACAGTTGCATTGAGGCAGGTAGGAGATAACTGAGTGGATGTTTTATGATTCAGCAGAATCATGTGCCGTTTTTCTTAATCCTTCTTAAAGCAGATACTGGCAAAAATGAGAACTACAGAGTTTGAGAATTGAAAGCCACCTCAGAGGTCATCTAGTTCAACTAGAGTTGAAAAACAAATCCCTTAACATACTCCCACAGTGACAGTTATCTAGCTTTTGCTCGAATACTTTTATTGAGGAGAAATCCAATATTCCCCTCTTCCTACATAATTGTCAGAAAGTTTTTTTCTTACATCAGGCCTAAATTTACTTTTTCACAAATTCTTCCATTGTTCCTAATTTTATCCTCAGGCTTGAGCAGAATAAGTCTTATTCCTTTTTTACATGACTGGCCTTCAAATACTTAACGATCCTAGGATCATAGATTTGGAGCTGGAATGTATGATTGAAACAGTGATCTTTTCTACTAAGTCTTCTCTTTAAGTTAAACTCATCCTTTTCCTTCAGTGGATTCTCAGCATGAGTTAGAAAACCATAAAAACCCCATTGTTCTTTCCATATTGCTTTTCATTTTATTAGTGTATCTTCTAAAACTTGGTGCCCATAGCTGAACACAGTATTCTACCTTTAGTTTCAGTTTGAGTCTAGGCGCATCTCCTTTGCTTTGTACTTGTGAAGATTTGTTTTGAACCCAAATGTAATGGCTTTACATTTATTCCTATTAAATTTCATTTTATTAGATTTGGCTCAACTTTTTTACCTGTCTACATCTTTTTGGATCATGACTCTATCAGCCAGTATCCTGAGTTTCTCTCCTAGTTTTGTGTCCTTTACAAATTTTAGCCCACCTGTGCCTTTATCTGCATCATTGATTAAAATGTTAAAAAGTACAGGATCAAACATAGGGCCCTGGGCCTTTATGACCAAAGACCTCTTCCAAGTTTATATTAAGCATATTTTGTCCAATCTTTTAATCACTTCTGAATCCCATTGATTACATTATATGACCTACATTGCATCTCTCCATCATGTCCACAGAAATTGTAATTTCTTTTGCCCACATTTCTTAGAGTCAATGAAATTGCAACATCACTTGTTGACAAAGGCTGTCACTTCATAGATATGGCTGGTTTATCTAGCTACTGAAAATAGATTTTTGATGAATTGTTTCACATGTTCTGAAATAAGTCTTATAGCTGATTGAGTCCTATGGATTCTGGTGCCTGATGTTCATTGGGGAAGAGGCATGTAAGTAACTTGGTGAGGTCTGTATGTGGCATCATGAATTGAGCATTCACCAGTTGGCCCACAGCAATAATATCATCTTCCAACTTACTGAAGACTTAGAATCATGGAAATTAGAGCTGTAAGCAACCTTAACAATTATCTAGTCCATCCATCTTAATTTATAGATAGAGATATTGTCTTGAAGACATTGTGAGGTGCCTTGAGATCATACAGGTGCAAGTAGTTAGGATCTAAGCCAGTCTTCTAACTTTAATTCCCGTGCTTCTTCCATGTTATATCAACTTGCCAAGTCACTTTGACATTCTCTCTTAGGCCCTCATAGTAACAGGGCCTGGTGCTCAACATAATTCCAGGGAAAACATCTAAAGTCCCTGGGTCACCTGAACTGTGTTCGCATGATGCTTCTTTGCAAAAACCACGTTCTACCTCTCTCCTTTCTCCTCTTATTCACACTGAGAATGGGACAGTGACTTGCCATTGAAAATATGCTGCTTTCAGAGGACCTGACTCTGACCTTGCTCAGCCATTTACTATCTTTGTGACCTCAGACAAATCATTTAAACCCACTGAGCCTCAGTTCCTTACTTTACAGAATGAGAAGGTTGGAGGTGATGACCTCTAAAATCTCCTTCTGCTTTAGATCCAGAATCCTATGAACATTTGACACCACATATTCCAGGAGCTTATCACTACCTTAGGTGGCTTGTTCCTAAAAGCTGTTCATGGTAGTTGCTGCCTTGCTAACCTTTCCACCATCTCAGTTGTCTTGGTTGACTTGTTGAGTCCACAGTAGTTCCTAGGGAAAACAAAAACAGTTCTGTGGCATTAAGACTTTGAGGTTATGGAGGCTTCAGAAATTGTAGTAGATTCTAAGAAATTATAGTGACCTTTCCTGTTTTCCCTGTAGTCCTTTCAAAAGTCAATACATTTACACATTTAAAGGCAATTAATAAGTTGGTTTTTAAGATGGTCCTTTTGAATGGAGCTAATTTTGTTGGGCCAAAGGTGTGATTTAACAGTTATTTTTACTAGGAAATAATTTTTACTGTGTTTTGTTGTTGATTCTTGGTCTTGCATAAAATACCAATTTTGTTCCACCTTACTGGTGCTCCTTGCCATTTAAAACATAGTTATGGGAAACATAGTTTTGGATTTCATTGTTGTTAAATGGATATATAAGTATTGATGCATAATCTGTGATAAATGAAAATGGATTAGTTTAAATTTGTTTATGGATTAGTTTAAAATTATGTGTTTTTTTAATTGATTTCTATTTTCAGGGTTTTCCATGGATACTTGATGTATATCCAACCTTTTCTTGTCATAGCTGTATTTAGACTTGGCTGGAATGTGCAGATTTTGCTCGTGCAAGATTTTCATAATTAATCTGTGTTTGGGAATATGAATTATCTTTAAAGGGAACCAATAAATATACTGAAATGATGATAAATGATTTCATTGTTTGGGGAAATAATATAAATGCTTCATGTGTTTGTGAAGAATGGAAAAGAGTTGGCAACAAACAAAGAGATAAATGATTAAGTACAGTTTAAATTCCTTTTTTAATTAAAATACTTTATTGCTATATATAATATTCAGTAGTGTATTTTAAATATAACATTAATTTCTCAATTACCATAAATCTTTATTAGAAAATATTGCATGTATTCATCATTAAAATGTGTTTTTCACCTACTAAAATATGACTTTTGTATGTAATTTAGGCCAATATGTGGTTTCAAGAAAATGTATTAACCTCAAATGGCATTTTCCAAAATAGCAAATATTACACATGCATGAGTGTATGTGTATACATACACACACATACACACACACACACACACACACACACACACACATATATATATATATATATATATATAATATTTTCAATAACTTATCTGTTAAAATTCACTTGAGCCTTTTCTCTCCTGAGCTATACATTGTTGTAGTGGATAGAGCCCTGGAGACTTACAGTTCACATCCTACCTCAGATTTCCTTTTGCCATATAGTCATGGGCAAGGCACCTGACCTCTCATAACTGCAGCTTTCTTATCTATAAAACAGGGCTAATAATACTTGCCCAACTTTGCTCACAGTATTATTAAGAGATTTATGGTTTCCAAACCTTAAAATGTTATATAAATGTATATGATATATAAATATATATGATGATGATAGCATTTTGCGACCAGACTACTATCACCATCCTTAAAATTATCCACAATATATTGGGTTTTTACTGTGTGTGTGTGTGTGTGTGTGTGTGTGTGTGTGTGTACCGTGATTAGACTTAGATAACCAAATCTGTGCTGTGATGGTAGTAGTAATAATGGTAATGCTGTGTTAGATTTTGCATTACATTTTACAGTTATAAAACATTTTCATTTATTTTTATTTTAGCCATGACAAACTGCTTTTAGGTAGGCAAGGCAGGTATATTATTATTTGTATTACATAGTTTAGTAAATTGAGACTGAAAAAGCATATGTGACTTCTGATAATTGGCATAGTTAAAACTCAAATTTATAGCCAATATTATATCTATTAGAACTTTATGCCCCAATATTTCTGACTGGCTACTAAGTCCTTTTGTTTCTTTCCCTTTTATTTTAATTTTTTGAAGTTATCAAAAACAATTATTCTCAAAAGGTTCCAAGTTGGGCAAAGCAGGAAATATGGCATTTAATCATACTACGTATATTTTAAAGCCATTATCTTCCTTTTTTATAGCATTTTTTTCTTTCTAATATTTTGAAAGTACTGAAATTGTAGTTTGATGACCAATTGACATCATGGCACTTTCTTGAGGAAACTGTTGATTAGACCACCCCATTCCCTCCCCAAATATTTATTCTGAATATAAACGAAGTGCATTATTGAAGTGAAATTACTTTCAAGGATTTAACATATGAGATTTTATTTATCCCAAATATATTTCTGTTATGATGCAGAGATAATTTGTTTGCTGTCCTTAATATAATTCAGTTGAAATTTATGTAGTTATTTGCATAAAAACATATTACTAGTGTCTTTGGCAATTCTGAATGTTACACGTAAAATAAAATTTCCCCATAATTGACTTGTATGGAATTTCACAGAGTCTGAGTTCAAAGTTCACCTTAGAGCTATTTACTCCAAGATATAATTTTTTAAAAATTTCCTTTACAACATTCCTAAGAAGTCTTCCAGCCTCTCTTTTTGAAGGCAAACCTACTACTTCTTGAAGTTGCCCACTCCAGTTTTCAACAGCTCTAATTCAGAGGAAGTTTTCCATTACATCAACTGTGAATTTGTCTTTTGTAACTTAAAGTTGTTTGGGCCCAAGCAGATTATTCCAATTCCTCTGACAGACTTTGAAATACTTTTTCCTCCCAAAGTCCTTTCTCTATGATTAATATTGTTGATTAAGCATCATTTTTCTTCCATCCCTTATGATTGTCATTCACCATGGCTTTCTCTCAGGCCTGCTTTCTTTTCCCTCTCCATTTTGTCATCATTCTTCATTGATTCAATGATATCTTCAAAATCTGTATATCCAACCCTAATCTCTCTATTGAACTACAATTTCACATTATCAACTTCCTACTGGATGTCTCCTCCTTGAATCTAAAGCTTATTATGTTCAAATGCAATATATTTCTTTTCTAAATCCATGTCTCTATCTCTCTACTGTGTATTATTAGCCTTCTAATCACTTAAGTTCACATCCTTGGAATCACTCTTTCTTCTTCTTCTTCAGCCCCCATATCTAGTCTTTTTCCATATCATGTCATTTTTTTCCCCTCTATAATCTCTCTTGCTTCTTATCATATCACCACCATCCTAGTTTTGTCATGGGAAATAGAGTTAGTTGCTAATATGATCATGAAATAGTGGTTGCTAATCAGTTAATGATTCAAGTCATCTTCATGATTTCTTCCCCTAGAAATAACAGATTAAGTAAGGAGAAGAGTGATTGACCATGATTGTTGACTGAATCCAAACTTCACAGTACAAATCCCCTTAATAAAAGGATTTATTTTGTAAAACTTGGACTCAGGCCAAAGCCTGTGAGCTCTAGGTCTACTTCACCGATTTTCTATTGGATGTTTTGAACTAGATATCCCATGAATATCCTAAACCCTCCATACTCCAAACAGAACACATCATCTATCCTCCTCAAACTTTTCCATTTCTTAAACTTCACTATTTTTTAAAAAATATTTTAGTTACATGTAAAAATAATTTTTAACATTCATTTAAAAAAATTTTGAGGCCAAGATGGCGGAGTAGAAACAGCTCGTACAAGCCTCTCTGCCCCCAGATTCTCCACAAACTATGTAAAAAAGGACTCTGAAAAACTTCTGGAGCCCCAGCACCCACAAAACAACACAGAGAAGCTAACCTCCCGCTGAGGACAGCCCAGCACCCTGCAGGAAGGACCAGCGCAGTGGTCTGGGAGCCGGCAGCGCGCAGAGCCCAGGAGCCAAGCCGAGCCCAGGTCCACGTGAGCTGAGGTTTTAGCACCAGGGCGGCAGGGCCAGCAGCCGGCTGGAGGAACCCCAGAACACCAGGAACTGTGGAGATTCCAGAATTATCAACATAGACTTGCCTAGGACAAAGTAAGAGGTTAGTGTCCTATGGACTTTGGGACCTGTATTTGGGAATGCGTCAGCTCCCTCCCCTGGGGGCTAGAAGCCGCTGAGGAGACACGCCATTTTGTAGTTTTCAGAGGCATTTCCGGCTCCCAGCCTACAAATCGTGGGGAGATCCAGCGATCAGTCTTGGGGGGTAATCGCTCTTGCTTTAACCTCCCTGGATCTGGATTGTGATCTAGGGTGGAAGTTGTGGGTGGGTTTACAGCTTGCCAGAAACGGAAGTTGCCCCCCACACGTTCGGGACGAAAATTCCTCTATCTGGCCTTAAAGCCATAGTGTGGCAACAAGCCCAAAAGTCAAGCAATTAAGTGGCAACATGCCAAGGCAAAGGAAACAGAAAAATGCAACCCTAGACTCCTATTTTGGGGGCATAGAGCGGGAAAAGGACTGTGAGGTCAGAAGTCCTGCTCCAAAAGCCCCAGGGGAAAACATGAGCGGGTTGCAGGCCATAGAGGACCTTAAGAAGGACTTTAAAAATCAAATAAGAGAAGTGGAGGAAAAATTGGAAAGAGAAATGAGAAGGATGCAGGAAAAGTATGAAATGAGGGTCAACAGCCTGACTGAGGAAAACAACACCTTAAAAATAGACTAACTCAAATGGCAAAGGAGGCCCAAAAGGGCAATGAGGAGAAGAATGCCTTAAAAAGTCGAATTTGCCAGATGGAAAAAGAATCTCAAAAGTTCACTGAGGAGATTCATTCCTTCAGAGTTAGACTGGAGCAAATGGAAGCTAATGACTTTATGAGAAATCAAGATGCTGTTAAGCAGATCCAAACAAATGAAAGATTAGAAGGCAATGTGAAATATCTCATGGGAAAAACCACTGACCTGGAAAATAGATCCAGGAGAGACAATTTAAAAATTATTGGACTACCTGAAAGCCATGATCAAAGAAAGAACCTAGAAATCACCCTTCAAGAAATTCTCAAGGAAAACTGCCCTGATGTTTTAGATCCAGAGGGCAAAATAGAGGTTGAAAGAATCCATAGATCACCTCCTGAAAAAGATCCCAAAAAGAAAACTCCCAGGAATATTATAGCCAGGTTCCAGAATCCCCAGATCAAGGAGAAAATACTACAAGCAGCCAGGAAGAAACAATTTCAATATTGTGGAAACACAATCAGAATAGCCCAGGACCTGGCAGCTTCTACACTGAGGGATCGAAGGCATGGAATATGATATTCCAGAGGGCAAAAGAACTGGGAATGAACCCAAGGGTCACCTACCCAGCAAAACTGAGTATTTTGTTTCAGGGGAAAATATGGTCATTCAGTGGAATAGAGGACTTTCAAGCATTCTTGAGGAAAAAACCAGAGTTGAATAGAAAATTTGACATCCAGACACAAGAAGGAAGAGATGCCTGAGAAGGTAATCAGGGAAAAGAAATCAAAAGGAACTTATCAAAGTTGAACTATTTACATTCCTATATGGAAAAGCAATAACTGTGACTGATGATATCTTTCTCACTATGAAAATAATGGAAGAAGGGGGTGGTCATATGAATACATATGTGAATGTGTGTGTATATGGTTACAGTTATATATGGATAGAGGGCATAGGTTGATTTTGTTGGGAAGGGAGAGTACTCAAGGGATGAAATTATGAGGTGAGAGAGGAAAGTGGCAAGAGGAGATGGGGAGAGACATGGTAGGGTAAACTATCTCATGTAGGGGAAGTGGTTGCAAAGGAGGGGGAGAATAAGGAAGGCTAAAAAGGCAAAACCACATTCACATTGAATTTGGTTCAGGGAGAAAATGACATACATACTAAATGGGATATCTCAACCTGCAGCAGGATAGGGGGAAGGGGGATGAGAGGAGGGATGATGGATGGGAGGGCATCCTTGGGGTGAGGGGAGGTTGGAAGTACCCACTATAGAAGAGGGACAGGATCATGTAGGGAATGGACCAGGTGGGGGGTGGGATGAGTGGGAGGGAATTATAAGCAGCCTTGTACAGTATATCTACTATGATAATGTTTTGCATAGCTAAACATGTATAACATATACTGAATTACTTATATCCCAAGAAGGAATGGGTGACAAGGGAGGAAGGAAATGGATCTGAAATTCAAGGTCGTAACATTAAATGTTTCAAATATATATATAAATACTATTATTAATACTCTTTTGCCTATAATTGGGCGATAAGATATGCAGGCATTGGGACACAAAGATTCATCTTCCTCTAATGGAAAAGTCGATGGGGGTATGGCAGAAGGTATGGGAGAGAGCAGATTGGAGGAAGCGATATCTTGTGGGACTGCTATTCTGGGAGGGGAATAATGGGGGGAAAATGATTGTAACTCAAAATCTGGCGGAAATGAATGATGTAAAACAGAAGTTAATAAAGTATTTGTTTAAAAAAAAATTTTGAATTTCAAAATTCTCTTCCTCCTTCCCCTGTCTCTTCTGTGAGACAGCAGGCAATTTGATATAGTAGGTTATTCATGTGCAATCATGCCAAACGTTTCCACGTTGGTCATCTCGTGAAAGAAAATACAGACCAAAAAAAAAAAAATCATGGAAAAAATAAAGTGAAAAATTGTATGCTGTGATATGTATTCAGACTCCATCTGTTCTTTCTCTGGAGGTGGATAGCATTTTTTTATCACGGATCCTTTGGGGTTGTCTTGAATCATTGAATTACTGAGAATAGCTAAGTTATTCACATTTGATCATCATAGAGCATTGCTGTTACTTTGTACAATGATCCCCTGGTTCTGTATAATTCACTCTGTTATCAGTTCACAAGTCTTTCCAGGTTTTTCTGAAAGCGTCTTACTCATCATTTCTTATTGCACAGTTGTAATTATCCATTATCATCATATACCACAACCTGTTGAGCCATTTCACACTTGAAGGGCATCCCTTCAATTTCCAATTCTTTGCCACCATAAGAAGAGCTGCTATAAATATTTTTGTACCAATATATTCTTCTCCTTTTAAAAAAAATTCTTTGTGATGCCAACTTAGTAGTGGTATAAGCTTCACTATTATTGTTAAAGAACTTCCACCCTTCCAGTCAAGAAGATTCCCCATCTCAGGGTCATTCCCTCTTCACTTAACACCTAGTGTCTATTCAGTTGTCAGAATTTGTTATTTCTGTTGCCAAAACATTTCTTTCCTATGTTTTCTTCTCTCCACTCAGTTCTAAACAGATTATTTAGTATGTCAAGGCATTTAAGCAGTTTGAGCTCAATTTCTTTATGAAATGAGGATAACAGTATCTGCTTTGCCTTATTTATAACCCTGTTTCTAGGAGAGAAATGAAAGGAATGATGGTATGTGACTTTGAGAAAGTAATAACTTCTATTTTCTCTGTAAAATAAGTTGACTTACATGATTTCTAAGATCTGTTCTAACTCTAAAATTATAATAATCATTAGAAATATAAATAGATGCTGAAGATTTTTCCAGTGCAAAGAACTGATAGTATAAGCTATCATTTAGCAGCCTGAGAATTCCTAAATAAGGTCCAATTCTTTCCCCCAACATGCTGCCCCAGCCCTTCCCCACCTTTATCACTCTTCCTTCCTAGTGATTTGGACATAGTCTCTCTTCAGGTTTCCCCAGGCCATTGGAGCATTGGGCGCACACAATAGCACAGGGGAGGGAACCAGGAGAATGGATGAGAAAGAATGTAATAGCAATGTGAGCGAGTGTTCTAGAATTGTAAAGTGATGAAATTGATTCTTTTTTATGCTTAGCAAATGGAAATTTCCCCCAAAATGGCTGATGAAGAGAAAAAGCAAAGCTCTCTTAATGTTTACAACAAATTCCTGTAAGGAAACATGTAGGCCTTGTTACTGAGGGGAATTCAATTCCACAAACATTTATAAGAAGACATTTCATTTTGTGGATTTAAGATCAAACTCTATTGTATGCTTTTGAGTTTGTTTACAAATGTCTTTGAGGCTTTTTGACATATGACAACTGGCGAATCATCAAAGGATGAAAAATTCAGAACAAGGAAGAGCTGGTTTATGTATTTTAAAGACAGGTATGCCTTAGGTAAGAATACTATGCTGATGCTGATTAAATGTTGACTCAAGAAAGCAGAAGCCTTTCTATCTGTGGAATCCAACAGAATGTAAACAGTCTTTTTGAGTGCTTTGCTAATGGCAAAACTTACAGTATATAAAAGAAGTCCTTTCCTTCAAGGAGCTTACCTGATACTGATGTCTTATATGATAACCAGTCTACAGATGAGAAAATCCACATTAATGGAAAACAGAAGGAATCAGGAAAGACAGTGCTTAGGAAATGGTGTTATTGGACATTTCAAGATTTTGAGAGGCTGAGGGAAGAAGAGAGCGCAGTGTAGCTATGGGGATAACCTATTTTTGGTCAGCCAGACAGTTTTCTTTTTGTATTATGGCTCCCAAAGTAAAAATTCTTATCCTCACTTGAGTTCTCTTCATTTGTTCCAGTGAGAATAATATGAAATCCATGTTCTTAAACAATTTTGTGGTTTCAAAAGTAAAAATAGTTCATTTAAGTTACATTTTTTTTGTTTTTATCATACATTAAGATCATTTTGTAATTAGCTCAGTAGTTTAAACATTGCTTAAAACTTTTGAGTTTTGGCAGGACCATGGAAAAGGACTAAAAACACAAAGCCAACCTGGAATGGACCTTAGTGACTATCTAGTTTAATTTCTTATTTTACAGAAGGGAAAACTGAGGTTAAGTGACTTAGCCCAGATCACACAGTCAATAGGCTTTGGCTTTTAAGAGATTGTGTAATGATACTTATATTTGGTACTGAGGCAAGATCTTGATACAAGCTATTTCAGGCCAGTGAGGTCAGTTTGAATAGATTTGCAATAGGAACTGATTATAGGTTTTTTTCCCCACAGCAGATGGGGTTACTGGCACACTAGAACCAAGGAGTCTGACATAGAGGGACTGCTTTATGAATGAACAATGTATAGATCAGGCAAGATTTTTGTTGCTGATGTCCAGAGATATGTGAACTATTACTGTGTATTGTCTGTCCTGCTTCTTTTACTCCTGTGACAGTGTGGGAGCAGTTGGCCCAGACAGCCTAGTGTTAGGTTTATTTATAGCATCATTTTATTTTATTTTTATTTTTCTCCAAACCTGGAAAGTCAAATTAATGATTTTATAGTTTAGAGCTAGAAGAGAATTTAGAGAGGTCATCTCTTTCAGCTCTTTTCCCCATTTTATTTTCAAAAAATGTGTTCTCTTGATGCTTTTTGTTTTCTGTAAATGAATGTGATTAAAAAAAGAAACTACACCAAGAATTTGTAATAATTTACAAGATTCTTTTAGAGAATGAGGAAATTAAGACCACAGGCTTAAGTGGCTTAAGTCTATTTGTTAAATTGAGGGGTTGCCCATCAATTGGGGAATGATTAAACAAGCTATGATATATGAATGTAATGAAATACTGTTTTGCAATAAGAAGTGATGATTTCAGGAAAACCTGGAAAGACTTGTATGAACTGATGCAAAATGTAATGGGCAGAACCAGGAAAACATTGTACACAATATCAGCAACATTGAGTGATGATCAGTTATGGATGATTCAGCTCGACTCAGCTCTTCTCAGCAATGTAGTGATCCAAGACTAGTGCAAAGGACTCAAGAAGGAACATGCTCTCCATATCTAGTTAAAGAATTGATGGACTCGGAATGCAGATTAAAGCATTTTTTCTCACTTTATTCTTCTTTTGTGATTTTATCCCTGTTTAATCCATTTCTTCTTTCACAACTGTGACTAGTATGGAAATACATTTTATATGATAGCACATGTGTAGCCTACATCAAATTGCCCACTATTTTAGGAAGAGGGGAGGAAGGGAGAAAAATTTGGAACTCAAAATCTAGTAAAAATGAACGCTAAAAATTGTTTTGACATGTAATTGGAGAAAAAAAAATACAAAGTCTATTTGTTGTGACTTGGAGAGCCTGGATTCAAATCTGATTTTCCTGACTTCCAAAATGGTTTACTTTTCTCCGACTTTTCGTGTCCTTCTATGCCTTTCCTTATGAAGACTTTGAAAGTTGTTCAAATGTTTTGTCAAACTGGTTTCTTTAGGATGAGCAATTCAAGAACATGAATTTCATTTGTCTCTTTCCCTCTATAGGAAGGCTTAAATTTGCTAACAAATGTTGTGGAGACCTGGTTATTCTATAGTTAATTACAATTTAGGACTAGAAGGGATAATTTTCTAGTTAAGTTTCTTATCTTCCAACAGAGGCCCATGCATAGGCTGATAGCTTGATTCCTGAGAAGGGCATCCATCCTAACAAGATAACCAATGCTTTTAAGATAGCAGGTGCTTAATGAATGAGTTAAATTGAATTGAAGGCCCTGACCCTGGATCTAAGACTTTTTTTGTTGCTTAAGCCTTTTTCCTTTTGTGTAGTCTTCCTAGGAGATGGAGCAAACCAGACCTTGTGGCCTATTTGAGATAAGAACCTTGGTGTTAAGAGGGTTCCCAGGGGCCATTTTATCCAACAAGAATATGAATTAGAATCCTCTTGACATCATGACAGATGATCATTCAGCCTTTGAAGGCTTCTGATGAAGGGAAACCTACTGCCTCTCCAGGCAGTGCATTGCACTTTTGGATAGCTTTGATTCTTAGGAAGTTTTCCCTTTTATCAAGGCTAAATTTACTTCTTTGCAGCTTTCACTCATTGCTCCTTGTTTTGCCTTCTGAGGTCTAGCAGAATGCATTTAATCCACTTATAGACACAGCCCTTGAAATACTTGAAGTAACTATCATACCTTCTCTAAGACTTGTCTTCTTCAGGATATTCATTTTGCAGTTCCTTTATCCTGTTCCCATTTGGCTTTCTTTTAAGGTCTTCCACCATCTTGTGCACTGTCCTTTTTATGTTCTTCAGCTTCTCAATGTTGATAAGATTAAATTTATACTGTATCATTTTTTAAGTGATCCTATTTACATTTAACTTATTTTGTCCTATATCTGACCAAGTCATAGTTCTTTTTCTTTGAACTTAGTGTAGAAATTTAGCTGTTCTGTAATGAGCTAAGTTTAGATATCCAATTCTCCTGCTCATCGCTGTTCTATACTTGCCTCAAGGAATTCTGCTATCCTTGGGGAGTGCAGGTAGACATTAGGGAGTCAAGACAAGTATGTTTACACCACTAGGCTGTCTAAGCTGTCCTTCAAGGATGTCTGGTTTGCTGCTATCCAAAGAAATCTGGGTTGCTATCCTTGACTTTTCAGGTGAACTCAAACAATGAACATTTCTTAAACACAGGAGAGAAGAAGGGTTTATTTTTTGTTAGCTGTTTAACCAACCATCTTATACTCAATCCCATGATATCACCTATGCTGTCCTGTTTTTTGTTCTAACCTTATAAAAATGAGTTAAATCTTCATCTCAGGGCCTTTTGGCTCGCTGAGGCAGAGTCATTGACTCATCCTATCGGCAGGTACTGCCTCTTTTAATAAAATGTTATTTTGCTTGGAGAAAATGTGCCTCATTCTACCTTTGAAGCCCTTCAAAACCCGACTTTCACACACTTTTGAAGCCTTATTTTTATATTACTTCTTTTTATGTACTCTATGTTTGTGCCAAACTGTACTTTTTTGTTTCTAACATATGTCTTAGGTCTTTGACCAGTCAGTGTATTTTGTGCCCTTTAGCATCAGCTGTTTCCCCAATCTTAGAAGCATATTTGTAGGTACCCTAATGACCAAGAGGGGTAGCTATTTGGTGCAGTGGGGAGAGTGGTGAGTGAGCCTGGAGTCAAGAAGACCTGAGTTCAAGTATGGCCTCAGACACTAGCTCTGTGAACCTGGGCAAATCACTTAACTCTTTTGCCTCAGTTTCTTCATCTGTAAAATGAGCTGGATAAGGAAATTGCCAAGTTATTATTATTATAATTTATTATTATATTATTATACTATTGCCATAGTATCATTGCCAAGAAAATCCCAAATGGGGTCACAAAGACTAAGGCATGTATGAAAAATGACTAAATAGCCACAGTAACCAAGAAAGAGTTGGCTTTAGCTCACCTCTCATGAAAATGTGTTTGGTTTCCAGTTTACTATTAATAAGATGGTTAATTAACAGTTAGGAAAGGAAGCAGTGGTTATAAAGACTTGATGTTGCCTCCTTCATAGTGGGTCAGGATCGAATCACCTTATTTGCTTTTTTTTTGGTCAGTGTCACTGATGTAGGAGGTCAGGGAGATACTCCCAGCTATACTTTATCTGCTTGTAGCAAAGCTTTTGATACAAGTATCTCATGTTTTTTGAGGAAAAGGCAGAGATAGGGACTAGGTGGTAATCGAATTAGATGGATTTGGAACTGGTTGACTGGCCAGCTGACTGAACAGTCATGAATGATTCATGTCAGCATTGTAGTAGAATGGCTGCTGGAGTGCCTGAAGCATCTTTGTTTGATCTTGTGGTGATGTTCAACATTTTCATCAGTGACTCAGGATAAAGGTGTAGCTGGCATGCTCATCAGTGCTGATAGCTGCAGACAGTGAACACTCCAGATGGTTATGTCCAAAGATCAATTTCACAAGTACAAGAGAGGAGAAGTGTTTATTAGATAGCAGTGTGTCTGAAAAAGATTTGGGTATCAGAGGAGACCACATAGTCAATGCATATCAGACTTATGATGTGGCAGCCAAAAAAGTGAATGCAATCTTGGGCTGCATTGAGAGCAGCAGAGTTTCCAGCAATGGGGAGGTAGCCTTTCTTTGTCAGATCACATTTGGAATACTGCATTCAGTTTTTGGTGCCACAATATAATGAGGACATCAATAAGGAGGCAATGATGAGGGGTACAGGGTCTCATCCATATGCCAGTAAGTAGAAGGAAGAACCTAGCTGTGTCCAAGTATTTGAAGGGCTTGGAGGTGGAAAATAGATTAAATTTGTTTTATTTTGATCCAAAGGGTTGAACCAGGAATATTGTGTAAAAATAGCAAAGAGCCACATTTAAGCATGAAGTCAGGGGAAAACTATTTCCTAACAATATGAGCTGTCCAAAAGTAGAGTGGACTGCCAGAGTAGGTTTCCCTTCATTGAAGGTCCTCAAGCAGAGAATGAAGAACTACTTGATAATATATTGAGGATTCATTTAAGGGATGGTTGGGAAGCCCAACCACTGAAGTCTCTTCCAAATATAAAAAGACCTTGTGGTTATGTGGTGAATGTAGCAAATTGACTTACTTTTCTAGACTTAGTTTTCTAATATAAAATACAGGGATTTTGTTTTGTAAAAAAGCACATTTTCAACTAAAAATTCCTATATGAATAGCTAGTCATGATTCAAAAAGTGTTATGCTAAGATGGAGTGGAAATGAGAATGACTCATCCATGCTTGAGACTCCTCAATTTTAGCCTGAAGAAATGCTTTCAGATATCTGTGTAAATGAATGAATTGATAGACTGAAGGGAATAGACACTTTTACATTTTTAAAAACTTGCCTAAAATAGGTCATTAGCAACTTTGGCCTCTATGAGTTTGCATTAACCACTTGAAAGTAGTAGCTACTTGAAGGAAGAGGCTTGATGTTTCCTTTGGGCTATTTATAGTACTTAACAGTAAGTGTGCTTAATAGAGGTTAAAAAGTAATCATACTAATCTAAGTGAAAATCTGCTGACTACTATGTAACTCCATTAAGAATCTCAATTCTCTGCAGAATAAAAATGCAATAAATATTTTTGAGTGCACAATTATGTTCTTTGTGTTGCAACAATGATGCTGTTTCATTTGGAGAAACTGAGGTTTAATTATATTGGTTTAATAGAAATTGTCTACTCTAGGGGAAAAAGTTAAATATATTTTCAAGATTATGATTGTCCAATTTCTTTGGGTACCAGTGATTTTTTTAATTGCTAAATTTAATGGCCTTTTTTCCAGTCTTCTTTCTCAAACTTTCTGTAGCATTGGCCATCACCTCTTCCTAAATACTTTCCCTTCCTCCTTGGGTTTTCTTGACATTCCCCCCCCCCCCCCCAACTGCCCAACTATTGCTACTACTCATTTGTACTGATAGATTTTCAGCCACATCCCCTTTATATGTGCAGGGATAACCCAGCACTCTTCCCCCCCCCCTTTCTCCTCCCCCTCCCCCCCTCATCTGCTCCCTTGGTTTATGTAATGCAGGTTTCAAGTGTTTTTTAAGTGTCTGCTATCTTCTCGCCTTTGTGATCTGTCCTAGGGGATACAAAGACAAAAAACCAAATAAACCTGACCCTCAAGAAGCTTTCAATTTTTTTTCTTTCACAATGAAAAAATTTGTCCATTAACAGATGAGATCACAAAGTAATATGAGGCAAGGAGTTTGTCGCTAAATTTACATATCCAGCCATCATCTTTGGGTGTAGTTGAGTGCTCCATCCTCCAGCTTTCCTTTATACAGGTCTGGATCTGGACTTTCCAGATTACTTTCCATTTTTCACGTGCATCTCTGTGTGGTTTTAGTAAGATGCCTTACACTGGGTACCTCCTGCTTTCCCAGTTATTCCACCTATTCCTTTTAGCATCCTTATGTGTGTTGGCTTCCCCCATTAGATTGTAAGTTCCTTGAGGGCAGAAACTCTTTATTTGTATCCTAGCCATGTGACCACGGGCAAGTCACTTAATCTCTTGTCTGCCTTAGTTTCCTCACTGTAAAAAGTAACTAATAATAGTTGTCCATTTGTTTCAGTGGTATTTGACTCTTGACCACATTTGGCGTTTTCTTGAAACAAGATCTTGGTGTGGTTTGTCATTTCATTCTCCAGCTCATTTTATGGATGAGAAAACTGAGGCAAACAGGGTGAAGTGACTTGCCCAGAACCACACAGGAAGTATCTGAGGCCAGATTTGAACTCAGGAAGGTGAGTCTTCCTGACATCAGTCTGGCCCTCTATTCGCTGCACCTACCTTCCAAATGAAATAATACAGGGTGTCCCTATGTCTCTAAAGTCTGGACACATAGAAAATCTCATTAACTATGCATATTTTCAAGAAATGAAATGAATGAACTTTTCAACAATATTTTATTTAATTAGCATAAATTTTAGTCATGACAATTTCATATGGAATAAAAGCTTTCATTAGCTATTGGGACAATTTTCCATATTAATGAGATTGATTTAATTAATTAATGAAATTTCCTATGTCCAGACTTTAGGAGCACCCTGTACGTATAAAGCACTTTGTGCGGTGTACATGGTATATGATTTCTTACCTCTGTCTTTTTGCACAGCCTGGCCCACCTTACCTGGAATGGCTCTCACAGTTCAGGTCAGGTGCTGCTGTGAAGGTACATACAAGGGAGATAACTGCTGAAGCCTGAAGGAGCCTCCTCAACACCAAATTTGTCATCCTATGATAGTATTACTGCCCACCCCTGGAAATTACCTTAAGTACTTATTTTTATGTAGCTTTTGTATTAACACTGCATTTAGTCTCCTCTCACGGGAGAAAGATTTAGTATGTAGGCTCCTTGAGGCCATGATTTCTCTTTGGTCTAGGTACCCTCCAGTGTCTAGCCATGGCACCTTGAATAGAATGATACATCCTTGTAGAATTGGATTGAGTTGAATTTGCCTTTTGATTTAATTTCTCTAATGCTACTTGTCATCAAAGATACTATATTAAAACCAAGCTGGTTGAGGTTATAGGTGAGAATTCTGAATATATATGTAATATTTTATTGTTTCAAATATTAACTTCAATATTTTTCTGCCAAGAAACCAGTTATGTATCATGCACAGTTGTTGTGTTTGATTCCTTTCAACAAGTATGTATTAAATTTCTGTTAGGTGTTTAGTACTTTTAGGTGTGTGGGGGGGTGCAATATGAACGGAAATATTTAGTGTTTATTATCCTCATTTAAGTACTTTGTTAAATTCCAACCCTACAGTGGACATGGGGATACAAAATGATTGCTAATTAAGTCAGCATCATACAATATTCATTTTAAAACACTTTGTGAATTGGTATTTATTTTGCATCTATATAAAAGTGATGTGCTATGGTAGAAAGTACACTAGATTGGGGGGCTGGAGAGTCATGTTCTTGGTGATCATTATAATATTAATATTCATAAAAATTTCTAGCTCTTCTCTGACACAAAGATTTGTCAAGCTCTTGTCAGTCCTGCTAGTAGAAAAGTGAATCTTAAACTTCACCATCATCCTCTTCTGTCTATTCTTGCCATTGCCTCTTGCTTATATAAATCTAATCATTGTTAATCTAATTATGATTGTGTACAGGATTGGTTAATAGGGTTCTAAAATAACTTAATCTTCATATTTGTATGGAAGTTATAATGTCTGTGCATTGTTTTGATTTCTAGGTAGTTTCAAAGAGAAATTCAGACAGTCCACTTTGATCTGTATAACACTTTGTGGTTTAGGAGTTGGCTGTCTCAGAGATTGCATCTATCTTAATGAGCCTCTATGGTGGTTGAGAATCATCTGTTATATGTTAGTCTGGAAATCTTCTGTAGAGGGACCACAGCTTGGAGCTTGCTCCTGCTGGTCTAGAAGTCTGTTTCTGTTTTCTTCCACATCATAACACAGGGCCCATTTTTGCTTGGGCTCTTTTTTTTCTTTGCTTGAGTGGCAATATTATGCACCATTCCTACTGAGCTTTGTGAATGAGCTCAAAGGGTATTCTGCAACATGCCTTTGCAACAGACACAAAAAAAATAATTGTGTTATTGTGGGCAGGCAAAATCAGTCACATCACTCATCTCACACACAAACACACACGCACACATACATGCACATGAGCCTACATACACTGCTCAGTTAGGTTATCTCCATCTGCCATAGTATGTGTTAGGATTTGTTTTTATATTGAATTTCTTTTTATGGGGCTTTTAATGTTATTTGTTCCAATCATGCTGTATTGGGCACCTTAAGCATGGGGAGTCACTTCATAAATATTAGTTCTCTTAGGATACATTCAGTTGCTATTCTGACTTATTATCTAGTAAGAGCTAAACTTTTTGTTCTCTCTGTGGACACTGGAATAATTTGCCTCATTGCTTTGAAGTTTTTGCTTTTAAAGTTTCTATTGTTTTTACAGTTCCTTGAAATAAAGAAGTTCTGCCTTTATCTAAAGACAAATATTTGCTGAATTGAATTGAAGATGCCTTGGGACACGTTAAAAATCTTGGTCTTGGTTTTATTTTGTGAAGGTTTTGCTTGAAGAAAATTCCCTTCTAAAATTTTTTGATGGCTTTTGTAAGTGGTACATTTATTGAAATAATTTAATACTTAGCATGTTGCTTTCACCATTGCAGAAACTTTTATTAATAAAGGACTGAGTGAATATTTCCCAAACTTCTCAGCTGATGAGCTTCTCAAGATTCCTATACCTTGCATGTTCTTGTATCAGCCCTCTAAAATAGATAAATAAATTAGCATTAGTTGGTCTGGAGACCATTCTTCAAAGTGAGAATTAAGACCAGACTGACTTCAGGGAGGCAGGAAAGCAGCTTCTACCACACATTCTTCACTCTTTGTTTCATTGCTGTATGGTGTGACGCCACAAATCTTCTGGGCTTTCCTTGGGGTTATTGATTTTTAATCTTTAAAAAAAATGTTGTATTGGATTAGATGCAATATTCTGTCTAGCCAGGGCACTAAGAGATGTTCGGTTTTTATGTGATCTCATTTAATGAGGCTTTCTTATCTTCCCTAATAATCCCTACTTGTGGGTGGCTTTTCTTGTCTTTATCAAGAATCTTAAAGTGGTGACATTTTTTAAATGAAAATTGTCAGGCGCAATAGCAATGCATCCGTAACTTCCCATTGCTTTCAGGCTTTGGTTGCTTTATTTCCGGTAATAGTGAAGTACTTCAAGGTATTCTTTTCCTCAGCAAAATTTTTGGAGCAATATCTTAATAATTTGTACTATGTATGAGTTAACAGGAAAAAAAGAAAGAAACATAATACCTAGAATTTATATGGCACTTTAAGATTTGCAAAGTGCTTTATATAATGTTATCTCCTTTGAACCCCACAACAACCTTTTGATGAAAGTGCTAATTATCCCCATTTTAACAGATGAAGAAACCTGGTCTGAGAAAAATTAAATGACTTACCCAAATTCTCATAGTTATAAAATATCTGAGGCCAGATTTGAACTCCAAGCTTCCTGACTGTGTCAAGTACTTAGCCACTATCTCACCTAGATATGGGTTTTTTTTGTTTGTTTGTTTGTTTTGTTTTGTTTTACTTAAAATTTTAAAGACTTTTACAAACTGAATAAGGTTAACAAGCTCTTTTAATTGAGTTTCTGGGCACTTAAGCAGGTCCTGAATCTTCCATCAAAGGTCCAATCCCTTGCCTTTACATAATTTAAATATGACCTTGTTCTATTTCAAAGGGAGAAAAGTTCTAACCAATTCTAGCAACTTAGAAATGTCCTCTGTGCCAACCTGGAGAAAGAGGAAGTGCTTCTCTTAGGATCATTTTCTCGAAGTGTGGTCCATCTTCAGAAGACGATAGTTTGTTTGTTTTTTTTTTTTTTTTTTTTGGAGGGCAATTGGGGTTAAGTAACTTGCCCAAGGTCACACGGCTAGGTTTTTTTGTTTGTGTGTGCTTTAAGTGTCTGAAGCCGGATCCAAACTCAGGTCCTTTTGACTCCAGGGCCTGCACTCTACTCACTGCGCCACCTAGCCGCCCCTAGATGATAGTTTTTGGTGGGTGTTTCATGACAAAGTAACAAAGGAGTTCACTTGTTGGTTCCTCTGTCCATTTCCAAGTACAGTTTAGTAAGGGATGGAGATGGTGAATTCCCAGGAAAGAGGCCATAGTGTTCAAACACTGCCTCTGTTACTTTAGGTTAAGACTTTTGTGTTAATTTCAAAGTTCACAAACTCCTTTTCCCACAGTTCTGTGTGGTCAGAACAAGAGAAGATACTTAGGGCACACCCCTTTGAGTACTTCAGGACTTGGGGGCATCAGTGTGAAAGTGGAGAAGGGAAGGATAGTGAAAACTCTTTTGGAGACAAGAGTTCTGGATCTGTAGATGAAAGAGTTCAAAGACTTACAGACTGCTTAGAAACCTCATGCCTGTACATCCTGAATGCTTTTTGAAGAGAGGCAGAAAGCATTGGTTTTGGCAAGCACTAAACAATATAATAAAAAAATGAGATTAAATGACTGTATCTTAACAGACAGGAAATGAGTTGTTAGAAACACATCAGTCACTTCAGAGTTAACTCTTTGTGTGCAGTCACATCGTTGGTTAGTGAAAAGATCAAAGTAAATATGAAATTAAGAAAAAAGGAGAATGAGGAACACACTTTGCAAGGTTGTACACACACAGATCCTTTCCATTCTGACTAAGCTGTGAGATGTGGGGGAAAAAAAGGAAATGGGTGAAAGTAAAGGCAATAACTCGATCACCATTCCTTAGAATTAACAGATCATTAGAGAGAGTATTTCTTGTTTAATGATGGGGTTATAAGCCAGATTCGGAGAGTTGCCAGTATAGATGGTTTTCTCAAGGACTTTTTTTTTTTTTTTGGAGTAACAAAAAATGTTACTCAGCTAGTAAGTGTTCATTGTCTGAGATGAGATTTGAAGTCAGGTCCTCCCAACTCCAGGGCCGTTGCTCTTTTCTCTGGTCCACCTCGACACCCCTCTCAAGGACCTTCAACTGAGAAAGTGGGGAGAGGTAAAGGCGGATAGATGCCAGGACTTTTAGGGTCCAGTGAGGGTTTTTTAAATATTCAGGAGACATATTCTTCATTTTTCCTTGTAGAGAGAGAAGTTTCAATAACAATGGAAATAACAGTGGCAAATCCAGGAATGTATTTTGCCAAGTCAAGTCAACAAGCATTTAAAAAGCTACCACTATGATGTGTTAAGAGCTACAGATAGAAAGAAACATACCAGTTCCTGCTCTCAGGGAGCTCTTAGTCCAGTGGCAAAGACAACATACTGAGATAGAAGACACTAGCATTAAGGAGGAGCAGAAAAGAATGACAGAAAATGAGATTTTGGTTGAGACTTGGAGGAAGTCAGGGAAACCTGGAAGCGTTGATGAAAAGGGAAAGAATTGGGGTGGTGGGGTGGCTAGGTGGCGCAGTGAATAGAGCGTCAGATCCGACCTCAGACACTTAACGCACACACAAACAAACCTAGCCGTGTGACCTTGGGCAAATTACTTAACCCCAATTGCCCTCCAAAAAAGCAAAAAAAAAAAAAAAAAAAGGCGGGGAGGGGGGAAGAATTGAAACCATAGGAAGGAAGACGCCCAAGACAGATAGATAGCCAGAGAAAATTCATGGAGGAGGAAAGCAGAGTCGTGTTCAAGGATATCAAGAAGGAAAGGACAGCATGGAGGCCATCACCACTGGATATCAGAGTTCACAGATGGGACAGTGGTGTAAGAAGATTGGAAATGTAAGAAGGATTTTCCTTATAAGGGGCTTTAAAATCCCAGTAGCACTTTATATTAGATTTTGGAGAGAATAGGGAAGCCCCTGTTACTAAAAATATGGTGTTTATTAAATAGGAGCATGATATGGTCACACCTATGTTTTAGGAATTCTGTCAACCAGTCATTAATTATTTAAGTGTATATTATGTGCCAGGCATTATATGCCAAGCATGCAAAAAGAGGCAAAACCCTTGCCCTCAAGGAACTCACAATCTGGATAGAGGAGACAAGCAAACAGATATGTACCAATAATCTATATGTGGGACAGATAGGAAATATTTAAAAGAGAGAAGATACCAGAATTAAGAGGAGATGGGAAATCCTTCCTGTAGAAGGTGGCTTTTTGAAGAAAGCCAGCCAATGTATGTAGAGTTGAGGATATGGGGAGCATTTTAGAAATGAGTAATAGTCAGGGAGAGTACCCAGAGCCAAGAGATGGAGTATTTTGTTTGTGGAAGCAAGGAAGATCACTTTGACAACTGAGAGGAGAATGAACTATAGTGGGGACAGATTTTAAGCAGGGGAAAACCACTGTCATTTTATTGCAGTAGTACATGTGTGAATTGATGAGGGCTTGTCACCATCATGGTGACAGTGACAGGGGAGAGAAGTATGTGTATTTGAAAGATGTTCCTAGGGTAGAATGGGCAAGATTTGGCAACTCACTGGATTTGGGGGGTTGTGAGAAGGAAGGAAGAATATAGGGAGACACCAGGATGCCTGGGAAAATAGTGATGCACCAAACACTAATAGGAAAGTGACGAATAGGGAAGAGTTTCCATTAAACAGTACACTAATCAACCCGGACACAGTTGGTCCTTATACCAACCACCTCCAAACCCCATCTCCCATGTCTTCCTTCAATATATGGTTACATTTTAGCCAGGCCACATGCATTTTAAGTTGTAATCAGATTCCTTTCTTGTGTTTTATAAAACAACTCTCAAAGTGAATCATATAGTTTCTGTTTGCACAGAGTTTATGAAAATGTGAAAAATATATCAAAATATCCATTTTGCACTGAGAACTTATGTTGGTTAATTTCAGCTGTTAAAGAAAAGACTTAAAAATAATTGACTAAGGGAGTTGTCTTAATAGGAAAAAATCAGATATAAATTTTCTTCCGCTTTAAAGAACAGTGGTTAGTTATATTTATAAATATTATAGTTTTGCATATGGGGCTCTATAACTAGGAATAATTATACAGACTTAAGGAAAAGCAACCAGTTAGTTAGAAAGTTAAACAGTATTGGAGTCCCACTTCTCCTGTGACTTTGATGGAACTCCATGTTTTGGGCAGCCCAGAATCCAGTTAGCTGAACCAGTGTTCTTTGGACCCAACCCACCCATGTGGACCAGGATCCATTCTAGACTGTTGACAGTACATTATCCAACTTTTGATAATATACATCATGACACCTTACATTTTTTTCAAAAGAAAAATGTAAAAGTATTGCCTACTATTGTTGGTATTTTGTGTGATTATTAACTTGTATTGGAGATTAATTAATATCCCTTTCCTTTGTACTCTTTTTCTTTGTGATGATTTGGAAGTTTTAATCCTTTGTTTTCTTAGTATTAATTTAGTTCTATTTAAAAATCATTTAAGTAACTACTATATATGGAATTCTACTGGGCATTAGAGTATATAAAGATGAGAAACAAAAATAGTTCTTGCTTTCATGTAACTTACATTTTTTTGGAGGGATGGGCATGTGATATACAACACGAATGCAGTGTATTTATAGAGATGTGCACATTTCTTTCATTTTTTTCTATGATCTATATATTGTCTTTGTTGGTAGTAATTCCAGAACTGTAGGAAGGTATACTTGTTGATTTTAAGTTTAACATTTCCAATTAATTTTTAGATTTTAAAGTAGATGGTCTAATTTGAAAGATTATTTTGCTTGCAGAATAGTCTTAAAAACAACTTGCAATTGGTTCCATTTTACAAGAAAGGTTAATCTTATATGTTTTCTGTTAAAGTAATGTTACCAAAAAATCTCTTATTGAACTATTTGTGGTAAGCTTTTTAAAGATGTTTAAGATTTCACATGCAGTTTAACTGATCACAGATGAAGTTGTAAATTAATACCTCATGAGTGTATTTGACTGCAGGGCATTGTTTGTGATTCAAAACTGCTTTGTTTCTGCAAACTATGAGAAGGCAAGGTTCAGGCACATGGAGTAAAATTGAATAGTAATTCCAATATGCTTATGAAATAAAGACACTCTACTTGGACCAGTTAAAATGTATTGTGCTATTATGAATAGCCATAAAAATGTAATAATTCCCCCAAGCTTAAGCTCTTAAATATAGTGAAACTTAGTTTTATTTCTTTCTCAGGCTTAGCCTCTTTATGTTTTGTTGCTTTATAAAGTTGAATATAGTTTTAGAAACAACTATTGAAATAATGAGTAGTAATAATATATTTTACTCAAATATTTATAGTTTTTTCCAAGCAACACAGTTATTTTGTCACACTAGCTTGACAGACACATTCACTAGCCTGATTTTATCATCAGGGAGTTTTGAATGTTTAATTCTTCCTTTGATATTTTCTACATACAATTAACTAGTTTGTAGAGATTGGTAGAGGCTTTTTAAGGTAAGCACCAGTGATAATCCACATTGTAGAAAGTTTGTTGTCATTAATTACTTACTTAAAATATAGGAGTAGGGGGTAAAATGATAGAGACAGAATAGGTTGAAGATTGAATAGCAGAAAATGGGTGGGTAGACTTTAGACTTCCAGTTCAAAACTACAAAGTGTAGAAGACTTCTAGGACCTGTTCCTTGCATATTTACTGAGAGGTTGATTGCCCCCAAGAAATGTTGATGAGTAGCCATTGTATTATTCCAGCAACATGAGTTTTAAGGCTATGGATTCAAAGCACTTTGCGTCTGTACAGTGATAACTCTCCCTTTTCTATGTTTTTTTCACACCTATGCACAGGACCTTTGAATCCAGGGCTTTGGTGTTCAGAGGTCCAGGTATTAAAATGGAATGTTTCAGTAAGTATTCCTAGGATAGTACATTGGATGTATCAGAATGAGAGGAATGTCTTTGACTACTGTTTACATACGAATTATTGTTATTGCTTGTAGACTTCTTTTCTCTTTCTCCACAGATGATAGATACCTGCATCAAATATTTGTTTCTTTGTAAGTCAGATCTTTCATCTGTCTTTCAATGCCTTTAGGCTCTTTCCTCAAATTTCATATCTTTGGGCATAACCAGCAATTATATATTTGGGGTTTAATGTATAACAACTGCTTTAAGACTTAAGAAAATCCAAGATGTCTGTAGTGAAATGGTTTCACCTTCTTATGTGATATAATTTCCTTTTGTTTCATCATTTTCTTTTCTCTTTCCTTAGGTCTTTGTTCTGTCTCTTTCAGTCATCATCATTGCCACTGTTCCTTACTTTGAGAAGATTATGCCTACCATATAGGCAAGCAATAGAAATTAGATAAGGGAGATGTGATTGATTATTTTTATGATTCAAGGATTCTTCAGCTTACAAAAGTATTTTCCAAATAATTTTGGAAGTTCTTTCACACTAGAGTACTTTATTTTTCAAAAACCTTAAGAGAAAAGCAATGAAAATAAATTTTTAAGTATTGAGGCCCCTTCATGGATGTGAATGATTGTTTTTTGACCTTTAATATTTTTGATCAAAAAAAAAAAAACTTCAGGGCTCTGGGTTAGGTAGGACTAAGAAGGGAATGGGGAAAATATAAATCCAAATTGTGAGGTAATCTGCGAGCAGTACATGGAATATGTGAACAGTATAAGAAATAGTAGGTATACTTTTTGTTCATAAATGTTTTTGATTGACTTATAAATGAAGGGAATATACTAGCCAGAATGTTGTTATTTTAAAGATGGAGATACAGAAATCTCCTTATGCTCATCCACATTTAAATTCAGCCGTTTGTATTCTTACTAGCAGCTATTTAGTAAAGTTACTCGTGCTATTAGTCTGTTAAGCTGTGTGATAGTTTTACATTGAAGGATGTTAATGTTACAAGAACTACTGAGCGTGTTCATTGTACTGGATTACAAATTGTAGAAATTTTGATTGTAATCATATCAAGAAAGCATTGGTACGCTCTTCCTTTGAGCCGTCCTAGGTGATCATTCAAAATGGCGAGTTATTCTCTTGATCCAGAAAACCCCACAAAATCATGCAAGTCAAGGGGTTCAAATCTCTGGGTCCACTTCAAGAACTCCCGTGAAACAGCCCAAGCTATCAAGAGCATGCATATCTGCAAAGCTACCAAGTATTTGAAAGATGTCACATTGAAGAAACAGTGTGTTCCTTTCCGTCGATATAATGGTGGAGTTGTCGGTTGTGCCCAGGCTAAGCAGTGGGGTTGGATGCAGGGTTGGTGGCCCAAAAAGAGTGCTGAATTCTTGCTGCATGTGCTTAAAAATGCAGAGAGTAATGCAGAACTTAAGGGTTTGGATGTCGATTCTCTTGTCATTGAGCATATCCAGGTTAACAAGGCTCCCACAATGAGATGGCGCACTTAAACAGGGCTCATGGTCGAATCGACCCATACATGAGTTCTCCTTGCCATATTGAAATGATACTTACTGAAAAGGAACAAATTGTTCCTAAACCAGAAGAGGAAGTTGCTCAAAAGAAAAAGATATCCCAGAAGAAACTGAAGAAACAAAAGCTTATACGGGAGTAAATATGACATTAGAGTGCAAATAAAAGTGAAATGAAAACAAAACCAAAAACAAACAAACAAAAAAGAAAGCATTGGTACTGTGGGGAAATAATAACAGCTAGCATTAGTATAACATGTTAAGATTTGCAAAGCACTTTACATGTATGGTCTCATTTGATATTTGTGCCAACTCTGAGCTAGGTGGTTATTAGCCTCATTTTATAGATAGGCTCTCTCTTGCAAGTCTTGGAAATGTTCTCATTGAATATTTGTTGTAGAGATTTGATTTAAAGTTGGAAAAATGAAGTACAGTCTAGTAATGAAGTAGTTTTGAATAGCCAACCTTACTGTTTAAGGTGGAATATTTAAAGTTTGCAATTGAATATGTGAAATTTCTAGGTCCCTTAGACTTTTAATAGTTTATTTCTTTTTTTTCTTTTTAAACAAATGCTTTATTAACTTCTGGTTTACATCATTCATTTCCATCTGATCTTGAGTTACAATTTTTCCCCCCATTTTTTCCCTACCCACCACCACAGAGTAGCAATCCCACTAGATATCCCCTCATCCAATCTGTTCTCTCCCATATCTTCTCCCATACCCCCTTCGACTTTGCCATTAGGGCAAGGTGAATCTCTGAGCCCCAATGCCTGGACATCTTATGAAACATTTAATTTTAAAACTTTGATTTTCAGATCCATTCCCTTCCTCCCTTGTCACCCACTCCCTCTGAGAAGATAAGCAATTCAGTATGTGTTGTACATGTATAGCTGTGCAAAACTTTTTGATGATCATTTTGAACTTTTGTGGTGCTTCCTGTCTCAAGAGTTCATCCTACTTTGCCAACCTCTGGACTGGAACCTGATAGCTGTTTAACATAGCAGTTTTTCATGGCCTTTGAGGGATAGAAAAACACAGTGACTGTAATTACTTAAATTGGAATTTGGCCAGCATCTTGTATATAAAGCTTCTCTAGTCTCTGCAGTCTTCTTAGAAAACAGTTGACCTTGATTTTATATCTTATTTGAGAAGGGACATCTCTTCTCATACCTAGGTGACTGCTTAACTCTGCAGGGTGGTTTGATTGAAGACTGATTCAGAAGGAATTGGTAGTTAAATTGAATTGCCAGCTCTATTTTAACACCTTTGAAAGTCTCTGTTCAAATTTTGCCTCTGCTTGATTTTGCTTAGCCAATGGGGTGCAAAACTGGTGAAAGTTACAAGCAAATTGCCAAATGGCTTTTTAATATCTAATAATAGCTGTGAAGAAACTCAAAAAGAGACTATTTGACTTTTCACTAAAAAATTTTAGCAGTTCTTCCTTGTCTTAAGTACTCATCTCTTAGTTATTTAGAAAAGTTATTGACCTTTCAATCATTTTAGTGATAGAAAATATTAAAACTTCCATAATTATTTTCTGTGTGCAATTATAACTCCTTTTAGCTTTTCATTTTTCCATACCATTTAATATACAGTCTAATAGAGCCCTTGAGTAGATGGGAAACTAAATGAATTTGATTCTAATCTAGACCTTGCCATTATTTTTGTGAATGACCTTGTATAAGTCATATGCCCTGTCTGGTTGCTCAGTGTTTTCATAAATATAATAAGATCTCCCAAATGATTCTAAGATCTCTTCCAATTATAATGTGTTATGGTCCTTTTTATAAGCAATAGAAAAAACAAATTCTTAAAAGGAGGCTTCCCACCAAAAGGGATTCTCTACCCCCACCAAAAAAACAAAAAGACCTCAAGTAGATTAACAAAATCATGTTTGGGAATTTTCTTTGGTGCAGTTGGAGAGGTGGTATAACATAAATAATAGTATTCGACCTGAAGTCAAGTGAAGGTGTCAATATATATTTAGTTTAAAATTATTTGGGGGGGCTTTTTGGAGATGGGAAGGTAGGACAATTGAGGTTAAGTGACTTGCTCAAGGTCACATAGCTAGTTTTTGTGTTAAGTGTCTGACATTTGAACTCAGGTTCTCCTGACTCCAGGGCTGGTGCTCTATTCACAGTGTGATTTAGCCTTCCCCATCCCCCATTTTTAAAAATCATCAAACAACAATTTTTTTCTCCTTTTTATTCCTTCCCACCCCCAATTATAAAGCAAAGACAAAGAAATGTAGTCAAGAAAATCAGATTCTCACATTGGTCATGTTATTATTCATATTATTCTATTACCTCTCAGTCCGTGTGATGTGTAGCATGTTTCATCATCAGTCCTCTGGAGTCATAATTGATTATTGCTCAATGAGGCTTTATTAAATGTTTACTGTGGACTACGCATTTAAAATTTCTTCTTAGATTGAGAGAGTTTCCTTCTTAGATTGAGATCCCTACTACAGGAGTAAATTATGTCATTTGCAGTAATTTTAGCTGTTGTCCTTTAAAAAATGTTTGCTTTACAGATTTCATGAAAAGACAGTATCCCTTATTCATTGACTTTTTTTGACACTTTGTAGGAGGGAAAATACTTGATGAGTATTGGGGGTATTTTTATAATGCATTTTATAACCATTATAATTATTGCAAGGTAAAGCAGTTAATTTTCTTGTGATTTTGAAAAGCGTATTAGTGAATAAGATGTAGAAATATTCTCATTCAATATATCTGTCATTATTGGCTTGAGATATAATATTGGTTTTCTAAATCCAATCTGAACTCTTGAACTCAGATAAATTATCTCTTCATTAATTTCATTTTTGAAATGAAATAGTTCTCCACTCCAGTGAAGGGGAACAGTTTTAGATTATTTAGAATGATGGCAAAGCAAAAAAAAAATTATCTTTGTTATTTGAATATACTTTAGCATTTATATTTTAGTATGTCTGTGTTGTATGGAGTTGAAGAATTTTTTGGAGGCAAGTTAATGAAGTCCTGATGATGAACACATGACTGGAGAAGCTGGGAACCTGTCAAGTTTTCTTAATCCTTGGACAGGACTTTTCAGCAACCCGTTCTATCCTTGAAAGAAATTATCTTTCTAACTGATGTGAAACAGATTTATAGCAGTACTAGTAGTTCTAGTTGTACCTTTATTTTTGAAGAGGACCAGTGTCATTATGGGGTGATATCTTGAGCTTATCATGAATTGGATTTAAGTGAGACAGAGTTGTACAGTCATCAGCCTCAGTCTCTCTTCCAGAGCAGCTCCAGTGTCAAGACACCAGGTGCCATTTTTCTACTCTTACGGGCATATTAATTTACATTCTCTAATTATTAGTTATTTGCAGTATTTTTCTTAAAGTTATTTATAGATTGAATTTCTTTCCCTGATAATTGCCTGTTTATAATCCTTAGACCATTTATTGATTGTGGAATGACCCTTATTCTTATAATTTGAATAAATTCCTTATGTATCTTGGAATTGAGACTTTTATCAAAGAAACTTGCTTCAAAGTTTTTTTCTTTCAGCTAATTATTTGGTTTTTTTTTCTAATTTTAACTCTATTGGATTTGTTTATGGGAAATTTGTTTCATTTTGTGTAATCAGAGTTATTCATTTTACCTTCTGTGATTCTTTCTGTCTCTTATTTAGTAATAAACTCCCATCATATATCTGAAAGTAATTTTTTCTTTTTTCTCTAAATTTGTTTATAATATGAACTTTTATACCTCAGTTACATATTCATGTATTGCTTTTCTTGGTAGAAAGTGTAAAATATCTAAAATGGGTTTTGCTTTATCTGTCAAAAATAATCCCATTTTGGAGAAGGGCTTAAGGTGAATGGTCATCCTTGTAGCACACTAGAAGCAAATTCTCCCTAGGGTTCTTCTCTCCAGTTAATAGTCTTTATGTTTTGAAGATTGGTCGACAATGTGTAGCTTTTCTTACCTATGATATCCTCCATCCTCCCCCTATCTTCTATTTGCCTTTTCTCTGTTTCTGTGTTTCAATACTTCCTAAGCCATAGGAGTTTCTTCCATTCTTGGGGAACCTGACTCTCCACTCATAACTCTAAGAATTCTTCTCTTTTTGTATTTATGGTCTCTAATACAGTGACTTAATTAAACTTGTAGTTTCCAAAGGAGGCGTGTCAGTCGTGTGGGGAGAATGAGAGGAAACAGACAGGTAGCCTTAGTGCTGCATTGTTAAGAGATCTGGAGAAAGGCCTACATTGTGTTGGGTGGATCATCTGGGGAAGTTTCATGGGAAGAAGTGGACAAGTTGATCTGTTCATTGTTAGAGAGAATGCATGTTAGATGGGAGATAACAGATTCAGTGAAGCATTAATGTGGACCACTGCTGGCAGTAGATAGTACTGCATTCTTATCAGATTAATTGCTTGAGTAAATCTCTTTAACATACTTTACAAATCTTCTGTCTAGTAGTGCTGACCTTGTGTGATACTTCTTTGCATCCTTCCATTGATCCTCCACAGAGGAATTGCCCCAAAGTTGTTACTACCAAAAAAAAATATGCATGCCATATAAATAGCTTTTAAATTTATAGCTTTTGGTTTTATAAAAAATATTGTACTTTATCATTTGAAATCCTAATCAAATCTTTTTAGAATTTGGGTAGGTTTTCATAAGGAGATTACAAATAAAAGTGTTGTAGTCTATTTTTTAACTTCCATTTTCTGTGTATTTTTTTTAAAGCAATTGGGATTAAGTAACTTGCTCAAGGTTACACACCTAGTCATTATTTATGTGTGGGTGCTCATTTTCTGAGGCTGGTTTCGATCCCGGGTCATCCCAACTCCAAGGCCCCCACTCTTACTCACTGCGCCACCTAGCTGCCCCTCTGTGTATTTTTATAGCTGAACTCTTTGAACTTGCACATATTTATCAGTGATCAGATAGCAGAGGGTTCTTGTTCTTTTTGAAGTCTTTATGGATTAGCTTAAATGATACCATCTCTGTGAACCCTTCCCTGATCCCCTCTGTTAAAGTAATCCTTCTCTCTACTGATCTCTTATGATACTTAGGTTGTTGGGTTTTTTTTTTTTTTTGGTCTCTCCTGCATTCTTATTAGATTGATATGTATTGATTTGTGATAGTTATTTTAGTACCTTTCATCTTCCTAACTACTTTAAAATATCATCGAAGGGCATTTCATATTTTCATATCTAGCATAGTATTGTTGTTCTCCTTAATTCTGGGTTTGTTTTGTTGGGATGCTATCAGAAAAAAAGCTATTTGGATTACAGGCCTCGATAGCAGATGTCCTGTAGACCATTTTTGTCCTTGTTTATTCTGAAATATTTCTCTATACCTGATTAACCTGTGACTTTTTTTGAGTTGTTTGTTGATAGATTTTATGTTGACACAAGAATCCACACAAGCCTTCTTACAAAATGCATTAGATGACAGCAAATCATTTCATCTCATCAATAGAGAAGAGGGATATATCCTTTAACTTTGACAGTACATTATTATAATTTGTTACTGTTGTATTTGATTAGAATTTTGTTGCCTTTCCTTGTTGACTTTATTTACAATGAATTCCCCTTCATTTCCCATGTGGGTTTTTATGTACATTTTGTGCACAACACTGAGCATTTAGAGCCAAATTTCATTTTATTATTTGTAACATTTTGTTAATTTTGCACTTCAGTACTGAAGGGCATTCAGTGTTGTAGTGATGGTCCTTAAACTTTATTTGTTTCACAAATAATATTTGTGTTGATTTTGTTTTTTTGCCAAGGTAAAAACTTTTTTTAAATGGGCAATTTATTCCTGAATAACAAAGAAAAAATCAACTTGAGGTTCTTATAATTTAGAAATTTAGCTTCTGCTCATTTTTCTTGTAATTTACTTTCTTTCTCCTTCCATAGTTGGGGATTTTTATTCTTGCTTTTATCTAATGTGTTACATGTGTTTTTTAAAGGTGACCCTTTATTTACTGTTATAGAATAAAGAAATGAACTGAATTTTCTAACATTGTGGGAGTAGTTATTTTTAGCCATTGGTATTTCAAGTTGGAACACTTCATTTTGCTGTGCGTGTTAATGAGTCATCTGGAGAAAATGGGCTGCCTCTTGCTTTTAGAAAGCGTCTGTAGCAAATAATAATAAGCCAAACACTGTGGGAGAGTTCTGTTAAATAACCAAAACTTCAAATAGAAAACTTTTATTTAAAATACTTTTTAATGCCCACATGTAAAAATATAAACAAGTAAAGTAAAGGGGTATGTGCATGGATATCTTTATCTAATGTCAGAAAACCTCTACTGAAAAACAGTGAATTTTTAAAAAAGTATTTTTACAAGAACATAATGGAGACCTATTATATCAATTACAAATATGTGAAAATAATAAGGCCCTTAATGTTAAAAGTTCTCTAAAATTACATTATTGGCAACGTTCAGACTAGAGTTCAAATTTTATTATTGTGTTTTATTATTAGTATGGCTACAGAATTTTTATTCTACCCTATCAATAGACGGGAAGATTGTTCTGATCATTAGCCTGATATTTTTCAAAGTGACTCTTCTGAAGAGATTACTTTTTTCATTTTAAATTTCGTATACAACATCTCAGTTATGTGGTACAGTGGATAGAGTGCCAGGCCTGGAATGAGGAGGACCTGAGTTCAAATGCAGCCTCAGATACTTACTAGCTGTGTCACCATTGGCAAGTCACTTAACCATGTTTGTCTCAGTTTTCTCATCTCCAAAATGAGCTGGAGAAGGAAATGGCAAACCACACCATTATCTTTGCCCAGAAAATGCCAGATGGGGTCACAGAGAGTTGGAAACAACTGAACAGCATAGCATCTCTCATTCACCTATAACAAGACCTAATTCAGACGGTCATTACTTCTTGCCTGGAATATTTTTTTTTTAAATTTTTTTATTTTTAAACAAATGCTTTATTAACTTCTGTTTTACGTCATTCATTTCCGCCAGATTTTGAGTTACAATCATTTTCCCCCCATTATTCCCCTACCCAACCTCCCAGAATAGTAGTCCCACAAGATATTGCTTCCTCCAATCTGCTCTCTCCCATACCTTCTCCCATACCCCCATCGACTTTTCCATTAGAGGAAGGTGAATCTTTGTGTCCCAATGCCTGCACATCTTATCTCCCTATTACAAGCAAAAGAGTATTACTAATAGTATTTATATTTGTTTGAAACATTTAATGTTAATACCTCGAATTTCAGATCCATTTCCTTCCTCCCTTGTCACCCATTCCTTCTTGGGAGATAAGTAATTCAATATATGTTGTACATGTCTAGCTATGCAAAACATTATCATAGTAGATATATTGTACAAGGCTGCTTATAATTCCTCCCACTCATCCCACCCCCCACCTGGTCCATTCCCTACATGATCCTGTCCCTCTTCTATAGTGGGTACTTCCAACCTCCCCTCACCCCAAGGATGCCCTCCCATCCATCATCCCTCCTCTCATCCCCCTTCCCCTATTCTGCTGCAGGTTGAGATATCCCATTTAGTATGTATGTCATTTTCTCCCTGAACCAAATTCAATGTGAATGTGGTTTTGCCTTTTTAGCCTTCCTTATTCTCCCCCTCCTTTGCAACCACTTCCCCTTGCTTCTTCTACATGAGATAGTTTACCCTACTCTGTCTCTCCCCATCTCCTCTTGCCACTTTCCTCTCTCACCTCATAATTTCATCCCTTGAATATTCTCCCTTCCCAACAAATTCAACCTGTGGCCTCTATCCATATATAACTGTAACCATATACACACACATTCACATATGTATTCATATGACCACACCCCTTCCATTATTTTCATAGTGAGAAAGATATCATCAGTCACAGTTATTGCTTTTCCATATAGGAATGTAAATAGTTCAACTTTGATAAGTTCCCCTTGATCTCTCTTCCCCGATTACCTTCTCAGGCATCTCTTCCTTCTTGTGTCTGGATGTCAAATTTTCTATTCAACTCTGGTTTTTTCCTCAAGAATGCTTGAAAGTCCTCTATTCCACTGAATGACCATATTTTCCCCTGAAACAAAATACTCAGTTTTGCTGGGTAGGTGACCCTTGGGTTCATTCCCAGTTCTTTTGCCCTCTGGAATATCATGTTCCATGCCCTTCGATCCCTCAGTGTAGAAGCTGCCAGGTCCTGGGCTATTCTGATTGTGTTTCCACAATATTGAAATTGTTTCTTCCTGGCCTCTTGTAGTATTTTCTCCTTGATGTGGGGATTCTGGAACCTGGCTATAATATTCCTGGGAGTTTTCTTTTTGGGATCTTTTTCAGGAGGTGATCTGTAGATTCTTTCAACCTCTATTTTGCCCTCTGGATCTAAAACATCAGGGCAGTTTTCCTTGAGAATTTCTTGAAGGGTGATTTCTAGGTTCTTTCCTTGATCATGGCTTTCAGGTAGTCCAATAATTTTTAAATTGTCTCTCCTGGATCTATTTTCCAGGTCAGTGGTTTTTCCCATGAGATATTTCACATTGCCTTCTAATCTTTCGTTTGTTTGGATCTGCTTAACAGCATCTTGATTTCTCATAAAGTCATTAGCTTCCATTTGCTCCAGTCTAACTCTGAAGGAATGAATCTCCTCAGTGAACTTTTGAGATTCTTTTTCCATCTGGCAAATTCGACTTTCTAAGGCATTCTTCTCCTCATTGCCCTTTTGGGCCTCCTTTGCCATTTGAGTTAGTCTATTTTTTAAGGTGTTGTTTTCCTCAGTCAGGCTGTTGACCCTCATTTCATACTTTTCCTGCATCCTTCTCATTTCTCTTTCCAATTTTCCCTCCACTTCTCTTATTTGATTTTTAAAGTCCTTCTTAAGGTCCTCTATGGCCTGCAACCCGCTCATGTTTTCCCTTGGGGCTTTTGGAGCAGGACTTCTGACCTCACAGTCCTTTTCCCGCTCTATGCCCCCAAAATAGGAGTCTAGGGTTGCATTTTTCTGTTTCCTTTGCCTTGGCATGTTGCCACTTAATTGCTTGACTTTTGGGCTTGTTGCCACACTATGGCTTTAAGGCCAGATAGAGGAATTTTCGTCCCGAACGTGTGGGGGGCAACTTCCGTTTCTGGCAAGCTGTAAACCCACCCACAACTTCCACCCTAGATCACAATCCAGATCCAGGGAGGTTAAAGCAAGAGCGATTACCCCCCAAGACTGATCGCTGGATCTTCCCACGATTTGTAGGCTGGGAGCCAGAGCTGCCTCTGAAAACTACAAAATGGCGTGTCTCCTCAGCGGCTTCTAGCCCCCAGGGGAGGGAGCTGACGCATTCCCCAAATACAGGTCCCAAAGTCCATAGGACACTAACCTCTTACTTTGTCCTAGGCATGTCTATGTTGATAATTCTGGAGTTGCCACAGCTCCTGGTGTTCTGGGGTTCCTCCAGCCAGCTGCTGGCCCTGCCGCCCTGGGGCTTAAACCTCGGCTCACGCGGACCTGGGCTTGGCTCGGCTCCTGCGCTCTGCCAGGTCCCAGACCCCTGCGCTGGTCCTTCCTGCAGGGCTGCTGGGCTGTCCTCAGCGGGAGGTTCGCTTCTCTGTGTCGTTCTGTGGGTGCTGGGGCTCCAGAAGTTGTTCAGAGTCCCCTTTTACATAGTTTGGGGGGAATCTGGGGGCAGAGAGGCTTGGACGAGCTGTTTCTACTCCGCCATCTTGGTTGTGGAAGGTTTTGAAGAGTTCTTGCCTGGAATATTTGCAGTAGTCTTCTGTTTGGTCTCCCTCCCTCAAAGCTCTCCCCAATGCAATTCATACTCTATTCAGCTCACATAGTAATTTTCTGAAAACCTAACTCTAACCAGGCCCCTTCTCTACTTTAGTGAATTCTATTGACTTCATGTTGCATCCAGGATCAAATCCAAAATGTTAGATATTTAAAGATTTTCTTAACCTGGCATCTTCCTACTTTTCACACTTTTTCCACCTTATTCCCTGGCACTCTATGCACAGTCTTGCTAACTTGGTTTATTTGGGGCAGATAGGTGACTCTGTCAATAAGAGCACTGGGTCTGGAGGCACAAAGGTCTGACTTCAACTCTAGCTTCAAGTACCAGGTATATGACTCTGTGTGAGTCACTTGATCTTTTTACCTCAGTTTCCTTATCTGGAAAATGAGAATAATAATAGCACCTCCCCCCAAGGGTTGTTGTGAGGATCGATTGTGAAAATATTTGTAAAGTGCTTAGCACAATGCCTGGTGCACACTAGATACTAAATAAATATTAGCTATGATGAAGATGGTAGCAACCTGCTGTTCTTTACACAAAGCAAGCCATCTCCAGTCTTTGCACCTTTTCTCTGGTTGGCATCCATGCCTGCCATGTTTTGCCCCCTTATCTCTGCCACTTTGTTTCCCTGGGTTTTAAGACTTAGTTTGTATTCTACCTTCTATAGGAGGCCTTTTCTGGTTCCCTCAACTGCAAATGACTTTCGTATTCTGGTTAACTTAGTTGACTGTATGAATCTTGTGTATATCCAATTAACTGGATGTTGTCTTCCCCCTGTGAAGTATGATCCTTTGGACTGGGCCTGATATTTTACCTTCCTTTGTATCCTTAGTCCTTTGCTTGGTTGCCAGTACATAATCAGCACTTTGAAAAGTGTTTGTTGTCTGACTTGGTTTTGAGTGAGCATATTAAGTAAGGCTTCAGAAGGCCTATAATCTAGTTATAGCAGATTGTGAGATCTCATGTAAAATCGAAATCCTATTTGTCTCAGTTCTCTCTCGAGTTAGTTGGGAATGTAGGGTGGAAATATTTTACCCTCTTAGTGTGCTAAATAAATCTAAAAAGCCTTTTTGAAGTACAGAGGCCAAGTCACCATTGACTACATACAGTCTGCTTTGTCTAGTGAAAAGACAGTCTACAGGCATGACCTAGACGAATACTTCATTCAGCGAGTACCTTTTATGAGCCTTTTACTTGTTTTGTGCTGGCAGAGTTATAACAAAATATAGCCTTAATATTATATATCCATTCATATACTCACAAGAGGTTCATGGAAAGACTAGTGGTACAGGGTATGAGTTCTCAAGTTTTGTTTCAGAATTCTGAATTTTGGCTCTCAAGTCACACAGGCCTATTAGTAAATGGGCAGGTTTGTGCCTTAGAATCTTTAATACCTATATTTCTCATTTGTAAAAAATATTCTTTGATCAGTGGGAATCTACTTCTTTTTAGTTTATATTACAATGAAGAACAATGATTACACCAATTGTGGTGTAAAAGACAATAGTCAAGAATAAAATGTGAAAGAAAAAATAGAAGTTAGCCCTACTTAAGCCCAGAGTAGCTTATTGTTTTTATTTTTTCCTTCCTTTCTCCTCTATGTAGATAAACATTTAATAAGTTCAAAAGGAATAAGGCACCTGTGGGCTTTGATTTCACTACTAAAAATTTCTAGCATTGGCATTTAAAAAAACCTGCAAATGATATCATGTGGACAGAAAGTAAACTCCATTTAATGTAAATTTAAACTCTGAAATAATGGGCAAAATGCACCGACAGTAGTCTAGAATCAATGTGGGATGCCTATGGCTAAAAAGAAGGTGTAAATTTTTTGAATTATGAACAAGCACCTGTACTTTGAGTGACTATTCTGAATACATTTGGAATTAGAGGGTTTTGCCTCTTATTTGTTCTGCTTTTATATTGGTCGGTATTCATTTCAAACATTGGTGATTTGTGTATGTTCTGCATTTGAAGTTCAGTTTAAACCACAAATTATTATTTTGTTCCAGACAATTCTAAGTTTTCTGTTTTATTTTTTTTTTCGAGGCCTATGCTTGTAAAAAGTTGCTTTTGATAGGTTTTCTCATTTAAAATTCTGGGAAGAAAGATTTGGTAGATTCTGATATTTTCAGTATTTCATATTTTTCTGGCAAATTGTTTTAATTAAAATAAATTTTCTCTTTATGATATCTAAAGTAGCTTGATGCTCATCTCAACTGCAACCTAATAATGATCATTTACTATAAAATCATTGACAATTTGCAGTTGTTTGCCATAGTGATCAGTGAAAAATGTTGATTTGTGCTTATTATCTAATTAGAATTGTATTTCACCAAAATTTTCTGTGTGTGTGTGTGTGTGTGTTTTAAAGCAATTGGGATTAAGTAACTTGCTCAAGGTTACACGGTAGTCATTATTTATGTGTGGGTGCTCATTTTCTGAGGCCGGATTCGATCTCAGGTCATCCCAACTCCTAGGCCGGTGCTCTTACTCACTGTGCCACCTAGCCTCCCCTTGTGTGATTGTTTTTAATCTAGTTTCTCTAGATTTTTGAAGGTGTCATGGTGCCTAATGGGGAGAATGCTTAATTCAGTCAGGAGAGTCAGGTTCAAATCTTACTTCAAAATTTTACTGGCCAGGTGGCCATGAGCAAGTTGCTTCACCTTGGTAAGCCTCTTTCCTCATCAGGGTCGTAAAATGACACCATTTAGCTTACAGGGCCTGTGTGGGAAAATGCTTGCTAAATCTTAAAGCAGGCATGCACAATCTGCTGCTCATACCAAAGGATTTGGGGGATGGGAGTGGGGGTTGGGGAAAATGTAGAGAAAAATATTCTTTGTATGTAGAGCAAATGCTTTGGCATGCTTTAAGCTATATCAGTGGCCAGTGGGCTGCAAGTTGTACAGGCCAGCCTGAAAGTATTTTACCAATGTAAGGTTAAAAAAAAAGATGCATTGATTTTTTTTTTTTTAACAATTACTGTTGTCAGATAGAATTAAAAGACTTAAGCATTTTGTACAGATATAAACTCTGCCTGGCAGGTCTTTCTCTAATATGTACCTTTCGAAGACCTGAGATATTCCTCAGATGTTTTAGACTTCAGAAAATTTGTAGTTTTTTTCTTGCAGTTTTCCCCTGTAGTATTAGAAAATAAAGAAAATACCTATGAAATACTCAGATTTTTAAAATATGAGTTTTAGTGCATATTGCCATAAGGACAGATATAAGATGTAAAACACCAAGGCCGACAGACTTTCAGGACCTTGGAGTTGTAAGATGAGATATATCAAAATGAAAATTATGTAGACTTTAGTGGGAAAAAATTCAAGTTGTATATAAAATTGCTGTTCGAATGGAGTCTAGTCAATCAACTCTCATTTATTAAGTGCCTTTACTGTGGTTGTCGCTGAGGATACCAAAAAACAAAGCCCAGAACCTCCAAATGGGTTCAGGAAGAGTTGGACAGGACTGGAATGACTCAACAACAATAGAAAGCTAGACAGAGAAATTTCTAATTGGTCTGGGGTGCGTGCGTGTGTGTGTGTGTGTGTGTGTGTGTGTGTGTTTGTGTGTATGAGAGAGAGATATGGTTGGGTTAGTGTTTTAGAAAGATTACTTTGATGGCTACAAATGACAGCACTTGACAACTGTGAGGAATCCATGATAACATTTAGGTTTTGAGCCTAGATGAGAGTTATGATTGCATTTTTTAATGCATTTTGTCAATCATTGGAGTAGTGTGAGTAGTAAACCAGTGTGTGAATATTTTACAAATGTAGTGATAAAAATTGGGCGATACGCTTCTTAATATACTGTCCACGTATATAATGTTTTTATGAAAGAGTATGATTTTGGGGGGGGGCACATAAAGTGCAGGCTTTGGTAGAAGTTTTGCACTGTCTTGCTTCAAGAACCTGTGGTCAAATTCTCTGCTTTGGGCATCTTTGGAGTGTGTACCTAGTAATGATATCATAGAATCAGGAAGTATTATGCTTTACAGACTTTTCTAGTACATTATTTACTTTTTTCACCTTTTCCAGTCTCGTGGGTACAAGTTTAAAATAAATATAAAGTTTTTTAAAATTTAATTATTCTTATTATTTTGATTTGGAACATTTTTATGTGATTATTAATAATTTGCATTTCTCATTTTGAAAATTTCCTGTTCATATAATTTGACCACTTACCCTTTAGGGAATAGCTTTTTTAAAATTCTGTTTAGTCTGTTCCATTAGCTTTTCAGTTTTTTCAAACCAATACCAGAGTTTCAATGATTACTTCTTTATAAAATAATTTGAGATATGATAGAGCTGATATGATAAAACCATCATTCCTACTTAAGAAAAAAATATTTCCCTTGAGCTTTCCTTTCTCAGTATGAATTTTGTTAATATTTTACTCAGTTCTATAAAAGAAACCCTCAGTAAATTGATGAGTATAGTACTAGATTTATGCATTTATTTAGATATCTCATTTATTATTATTATTGTTATTGTTATTATTATGCAGTTGGGGTTAAGTAACAAAGTAACTTGCTCAAGGTTACATGACTAGTTATTTTTATGTGTGGGTACTAATTTTCTGAGGCCGGAACCTATCCTGGGTCCTTCCAACTAAGTACAATGTTTTATACATAAGAAACAATAAATTCTTTATTCAGTCGTTCAACGAATCTCCAATTATTTGTTTTTGCAGGAATGTTGTTCAGTCTTATATACATAATTCTTGACTTTGCCTTGATATGTTCACTCAGAGATATTTTATGAATTTTGTAGTTAGATCACTTTTTTTTATTAAGAATATATATAGAAAGGCTCATTTGGGGGAGTTATTTTGTAACTTGTTACTTCTTAAGTTATTGGGTTCTTTTTTAAAAAAAAAATGAAATCTCAAATATTTACTAAGTAAAACATTTGCCAAATAAAATAACTTTACGTCTTGTACTTATTATACATATAATTATTTTTCTTTTATTTATACATGTAGCCTTTCTATATGTATTTAAAAGTGCTGACAGTAGACATTCTTGCTTTACCCCTGATCTTATTGGAAAGACTTCTATATAGAAGCTATAAGAATACTATAAAAGTATATGTACTATACAAAAGCATACTTATAAATAATGCTATATATGTAGTAGATTATAATAGATAGCTGTATCTTATATCAAAGGAAGTCCTAATAATATAGAAATAATATAAGTGAATATTATATTTTGTTGGATTTTTGCATCTACTCATTTTTGTTTTTATATTCATCAGATCTATTACTAATATGAAATATTCATAGTTTTCCTAGTGTTGAACCATCTATGTATTCCTGGTATTAATACAACCTGGTTATAGTGAATAAGCTTTAAATATATTATTTTAATCTCATTGCTAATATTCAATATTTTTGCCATTAGTGATACTAGTTTATGGTTTTTATTCACTGCTTTATCTCTTCTTTATTTTGAGTATCAGGAACACATTTTTCTTATAGAGTATAATAAAGTATCTTAGTTTTTTACAAACACTATAGGTAAGATAAGAGTTAATTGAGCTTTAAGTGTTTGATTAATTTTATTTCTGTTACCATGGGAGAGTTTTTTCTTTGTGAATTTATTTATGAATTTATAAGTTCATGAATTCAATTTGGGAGTTAATTTTCAATTTCTGTTTCTGAGATTTGAATTGTTTATATTTTACTCTTTAATTTTGGTACATTGTTCCCCATTAATTTTTTAAAGTTTTTTTGCATGTAATTTAAATATGCTATTTTCTAACAGTTTTTATTTTTGTTGTGTTTTCCCTTTAATTTTTTATTTTGGAAAATTTGTAAGTTTATATATCAAATTAATGTATATTATTAGTAATTTAGATATAAATTTTGTTTTTTACTTAGGCTTATAATCATTTTTGTATTCAGTTTTACTTCCTTAACTTTCAGTAATTTTTTAGTGGTTTGGTTGTTTAGTTGTATCTGATTCTTCACAATCTCATTGACCATAGCACACCCAACCCTTTTATCCTTAATACCTTCCAATGTCTTTCTGAGACTCATGTTCATTGATTCTGTGACACTATCTTCTGCCATCCCCTTTTCCTTTTGCCCTCAATTTTTCCCAACATCAGAGTACTTAAGCTTTAGCTTCAGTATTTGTCTTTGCAGGGAGAATCTGAATTGATTTAAGTATTGACTGATTTGGCCTTCTTGTTGTCCAAGGGATTCTCAAAAGTATTCAAAGGCATTGATTCTGCATCTCTTGGCTTTCCTTATAATTTCGGCTTTGATAGCCATCATAACTTTGACTCTATGGATCTTTGTTAGCAAGGTGACGTCTCTGCCTTTTAGTATGTTGTCCAGATTTGCCGTAGCATTTCTAAGGAGCAAGTATCTTTTAATTTCATGGCTGTAGCCACTTTTTGTAGTCGTCTTTGTGCCAAAGAATGTAACAATCTAGCACTGCTTTCATTTCTTCCCCCTCTTTTTGCTAGGAAGTGATAAGACCAGTTGCCATGATCTTAGGGTTTTGTTTTGTTTTTTATGTTGAGCTTCAAGCCAGATTTTTACACCTTTTTTTTTTTTTTTTTTTTTTTGCCTTTTGGAGGGTAATTGGGGTTAAGTGACTTGCCCAAGGTCACATGCCTAGTTTTTTGTGTGTCTAAGTGTCTGAGGCTGGATTTTAACTCGGGTCCTCCTGACTCCAGGGCCCATGCTCTATTCACTGCCCCTATACTTTGTTCTTTCACCCTCATCAGGAAGCTTCTAAATTCTTTACTTTTTGCTAGTTGAGTGGTTACATCTACATATATGAAGTTTTTGTTATTTCTGTTGGCAACCTTAGTTTTGGCTTTTGATTTGCCCAACCTTGCATTTCCCATGATGTTAAATAAATAAAGTGACAGTATACAGCCTTGTCTTATTCTTTTCCCAGTCTTAATCCAGTCAGTTGTTCCATGTTTTGGGTCTAAGTGCTGCTTCTTGATACACATACAGGTTTCTCAGGAGACAAGTAAGAGGGTCTGGTACTTGGATTTCTTTGAGAACTTCCACATTTTCTTGTGATCAGCATAACTAAAGGTAGTCTAGTTAGTGTAAACTTTATGTACTCTATGAAGCAGAAGTAGATGTTTTTCTGAAGCTTCCTAGTTTCTAGTTATGGTCTTTAGTTCTGCTGCCTCTTTGAAAAACCAGCTTGCTCTTTTGGTAAGTCTCAGTTCCATGTTGCTGAAGCTTAGCTTGCAGAATCTTAAGCGTAACTGTGCTAGTGTGTGCAACATGCATGATTATTCGGTCATTTTAACATTTTTTGGCATGGCTCTTCTGTAGGATTGGGACGCAAACTGGTCTCTTCTGATCCAGTGTCCTCTGTTGAGTTTTCCACATTTGCTGTCATATTGAGTAAAACACTTTAACAGTGTCATCCTCTTTTAGAATTTTAAATAGCTGAGCTGGAATTCTGTCACCTCCATTAGCCTTATTGTTAGCAACACTTCCAATGGCCCACTTGATTTCAATCTCAAGGGTGTGCTGCTCTGGATCAGTGACCACACTGGAGTTATTAATGTATTACTTTGTAGTCCAGTGTGTTCATGCTCTCTGTACTCAGGTGACACACTCATCCCCTCCCTGCCCCAATCTTATGTGTGGCTTCTTCACATCCTCCCTTTGTGAATTATCTTTCCAATAGGAAGGAAAAAATAAAATGTTTATTAAGTGCATGCTATGTGCCAGGCACTGTGCTAATAGCAGGTTACGGTTGATGGTTCTGTTTTTCATTGTTTTGTAATTGACAGGATACCAATGGAATACATAGTATTTTCATCAATTTTTTGTTTTTCACTTTGTGACCAGATATTTTTTGGAGGGTGTTATATTTCTCCTATGACATTAGTTTTCATTAATTTTGCCTGCCCTTCATCCAGGTTTTGGGATCAGATGTTAAGTGCTTTTACCTGTGAATACAGTTCATTAACCAATTTAATATAACAAAACTTTGTTGCATGATATGCCTGTATTCTGTTTAGCGAAGAAAAATAAAAACCTAATGCTTGGATTTAAAAAAATATTTAAGCAGAATTTATTTTATCACTTAATTTTCTATACTAAATCTGATTACTTTATATTAGAAAAAGTCAATATATCTTCAAATATCCATAGGAAAAATGAAACTGGACAATTTGGAATAGCACAGATTTATCAGAGAACTTATTTGTAAAATTGCTTTGCCAATGAAATTAAATGTAGACGTTCAAGTAATGTCTTTAAATCGCTATCCTTAAAAGCTGATATTTTAACCTTAGTTTTGAATGACTGTTACTTTTCCATCTTGTTTTAATATACTTAAATATAAACACATGTGGGAAATGCTCTTTTGGCTTTTATCAAACTGACATTTAAGTGCATTTTTTCAACCTCACTAACATTTGTGGTAAAAGATTTCAAAGCTATGAATCTTGCAATTTGCCTATGCATTTTCTTCTTTCCTATATTAACATTTGGTGTTCATAAGTATAACCTGTTTGGAATTACTGATTCTTTTTTCATATGCTCTTTGCTTGGATGAGGTGGTCAAGGAAGAACTTCATGTGGAATCCTCGTTTGCAGTAATAAACACTTCCAAGAAGAGCCATTATTTCCCCAGCTTCAGTGGAAAGATTCACATCAAGTATATTGAACAGTACTATCTGCTATCTTTCTGAAATACTTAGAATGGTTTGCACTGTTAGTTCTGTATTGTGGCCATTCTTAGCACAATGCTAAACCTTTTGGCCCCTTTCTTTGAGCTTTCTATGCTCAGAGCTTTTGTTTTTCCTGAAAGCCATGAGGGAAGGAGTGATTTTTAGTTGCTTTTGAAATGAAAAATGAATATGTCTCTAGCAAAGGAATGGGAATGATAGGACATATTGCATAAGGTTTAGCTCTTGTAATTCTTCTCCTGTTCCTCAGACTTTATTTTTGAGCCCCTTCTTCACCTTCTCATCCTCCCCATGTTAAGCTATAAACTGATTTCAGATAGTGAGAAAAAGTTCTAAGGTAGTAATGAGAAATCACAGAATCATTTGCTCTCTTTCTCTCGTAAGCAGAACTTATATCCTCAAAAATAATATACCAGAATACTAATTCTTTATTACGATTATGTCCCACTTTATGAAATACTTATATCATAGAAGTAAATTGGCTTCAAATATCTTAATCAAAAACTTCATTTGTTAATAACAAACTTATTTTTGTAGCTCTTTAAGATTTTTTTTTCTTTTCCCTACTTATACAACCATACCTCAGGCCTGGGTTTTTTTTTTTTAATTCATCTTTTATTTATTTATTTTTAGTTTTCAACATTCATTTCTTCAAGATTTTGAGTTACAAATTTTCTCCTCGTATTTTTTTCCTACGCCTCCACCATAGCTCATGAAAGGCATATAAAACCTTACAACATATCAGTGATGTAGATAGTAAATATTTTATTTATTTCCAATTTATAAATGTTGAAATTCATGCTCTTGCATGTTAAATTACTCAGTATCATATAACTAGTAAATATCTGAAGAATGATTTGAACCTATATTACTTGTTTAAACTGTCTCCTCCAAACTTTTATCTTTTTTTAAAAAATATTCTTTGTTGTTTTGTATTGTATTTGTAGCTAAGTATTTTTGTATGTATTTGCTAAGGATTTCACTGAGGAAGCTTTATAATTCTCCAAGTTCAATATTGTTAGTATGTTGTCATCTGTGAGTATACCATCACTATCGGCAGTGAGCCCTTTTCTTTGAACTCTTATCAGGTACCTTCCTTGACAAGGCCAAACACCACAGGTGAGCATGGTATAGACCTGTTGTATTGCTTTGTTTAATGTCAGTGCTCAGATTATTGAACAAAATGATCTTAAGTTGCATATGTTGTAAAAATTTTGTATAATTTTGCAGTATGTATATGACAGTATTAGTTTGAAGAGATGCTTTAAGGTTCTGTTTTGTTAGTTCCAGTATGTTTTAAAGAAATAGCAAAAAATGCACAATGGTATTTTATATTCTTACCTCTCTTAGTTTGGGAACACAAAGATATATATGCTGTCAAAAATTGCCCATGGGCATATGTCCTGCTTTTGTTCTTGCAACTTTCATCAAAGATCGCTATTGATGCATGAAGGGAGAAATCTCAAAAATTTTAAAGAGATAAGAAAATAGGCACATAGTTTGATATCTTCTGTTTTGTTTTCTCTAGCCTTGTACTCCCTTCTCCTTTTAACAAAAATGCTATTTCTTCATATTTGGTGTCTTGAAATCAGTCCTTGTTTGACTTTCAAATTGTGTTTTTCTCTCCTGCTCCTTCCCCTCTATGGTTTCTTTATGCTTAATCTTCTTTGGAAGAACTGCCACTACCTTGTTTAATTCAATTAATACTAAAATGATGAGTTCAGATGTGGGCATTTCACTGTCATTGTTAGGAAGAAGAGATCACTTTATGGAAAATGAGTACATCAGATCCCTTTTGAGTTGTTTTGGATTTATCTTCACATCTTCTGGGTTTTGTGTTTTTTTTTTCCCTGAAAATGTTTTTGGGATAATCCAATTTAACTTAATCTCTTTGGCAGGCTTTTAGTCTCTTAGAGCACATTTCATTATTTTGTCATCAGCCAAGTTTTGAAAAAATATTCTTCTTTTTTCCCAACTGAGTAACCATTGACAAAAACTAATATTAAAGCATGCAAACAGCAATAAAAATAGTCATACCTGAAATTGCTCACTTGTTTCATTTGTTGTAATACTATGCAGCTAGAGATTATGCACTGCTTGGATTAAAAAACCTGGATTCAGTTGTATGTTGCCTTGAAGACTCAGAGGATGGTCTTTGTAGACATTTGATTTTATTAATATATTATCTTGTGTTATGTATCTAGAGAGAGGAGCAAACAGATGCAAAAAATGTAAATTGCTTTATGTAGGGGAATTGTGTAATGAAATGATACAAATATGAAAAAGGTGAATAAGAAAGATAGGGCTCAAATACTCCAAATCTTAGTAAAATGAGTTATGAGACTTGTTTTACATCATTAACAGTCACATGCTATTTTGTTTTGTAAATGGTGTCAGGGCTCTTTGGCCTTCTGGATTCCATTGATCATCCATCATACCACTGTATATGGCCCTGTCCTCAATGCCTCTTCCTTCTCTGCTTAGAAGAGGTATAAGCTATAAGTATATTGAGTAAATGAAATTAATGAAAGCACTTGCTTTTTTATCGGGCACTGTGCTAAGTGTAATGTTCAAATATAAGTGAGCAAAACCTGAAAAGATACGCCACTATTCTCCTGTTATAATCTTTATAGATTGAGAGATATCCTGGTGTGGTGGGTGAGTGAATTTGGAATCACAAAGACCAAGTTTCAAGTACTGTGACTTGTACATATTGGTTGTGATCTGCAGTAGTCCCTTAAACTCTCAGTGTCTCAGGCATTGTTCTAAGACTGAGTTGTAGAGATATTGAACAGCATTATTAGAGGCTGTTTCCTCATTAGGAGTTCTCTACACTAATGAAATCATGGTGCCAGTCCCTTCTCCAATATATATATAGTATACAGTAGAACCAGGGCAACATTGCATTAGAAACGCCCCCCAAAAAAATCTGCCCCCAGGAGTCAGAAATAAAAATTCTCTTTGATTCCATTCATATGGACTACATATATAATATGATAAAGTTGCTCAGGATGAACAGTTTGATAAACTTACCAAGAAATTGAATCAATTTAATTGATTCAATTGAATACAATTTAATTTTCAAAGGCAGAAGAAAATGATAGTATGGTTAGTTACTTGCATTGTCTTTTAGGTATATAAGAAAATGAAAGTAACTCTTGCTTTCAGAATTGCTTAGTAGATTTCCCTAGGTGTCCCCATTTATTTACATTTTCCTTTCATTAATTTTATGCCAACTGAGTAATGCCAGCAATTTATATAAAGTTCATAAAGAGTTTTTTTTTTTTAAAGCATGGAAGCAAACTGACTTTTTGTCACAGGGTACAGGAAGTGTCCTCTATGTGTTTTATCATTTTTGACCCCTGAAAATCACTTAGGAATTGCTTCATTAGTGCCATAATGTACAGTCTTGGATAGTGCATGATCCTGTGGTTGTTTCTGTAGTCCGTTACTAGTATTATCCTTCCCTCTCTACAAATTCAGTTGTATTTTTTTTTATCCTTAATGAGCAGTTCTTATTTACTTTCATGTGCTGTGACTGGCAGATAATGTTCAGTTTTACAAACTGGATATACATGGATCCCATGACATGTTTGGTGTCCGTTTTGTATTCTTATATTTTCATTACGAACTTCTTCAGACTCATTGAAAGAGCATTGCCCTTTCTTTCCTCCCTTTGACTTTATAATCTGAAAAGTGATTGGAAGCATTATGAACTGTATAGTGTGTCTGAATGGCAAACAATGAATCTACCAACATTCCTCTTCATTTTGGCATATTGCCCTCTTTGTCAGTGTTCATCTTAATAACCTTAATTAGCCCATGTGATGGTTAGTATAATTAAGGTTCTTTTAAAAATGTATCCCATGTTTAGAGTTACTCTTTGGCAATTAATTTCAATTAACAGTTTAGCCCTTGACAACAAGTACTCAGAGCTCTTTTATTTTAAGGGAAGTTTATTTGTTACTGGTACTTTATCTCAATAGGGCTGTATTAGACAGAATTATTTTAATTATATTTGAGGTAGTGATATGTTTCTTTTTGTCTTGAAAAGAAATTTACCACATGTAATTCTTAGGAAGTTTTGAGGAGAATTGTAAGAATTGTAAAATAAAAATATTTTTTTATTTTAGAAATGTACTCTTATACCTAGTGATATGGAATAATAATGAGTAATTAATACTTATTGGACAGCCAGATTTGTTTTAACCCCAGGTAAGTATTACTTTTAGTGATCTGTGTGGAAACATTGATTATCTCCATTGTCACACTATGTAGAAAGAGCTGCTGTTTCTTCATTTGGAGGGGCAAGGTATATAGACTTAGGAGGAAAATTTGACCCAATAGGTATCACTGAAATGAATCCAATGACTGGGTCAATGGCCCTTGATGGGTAACTTTGGAAATTTATAGATGTATTCATGCACTGAAATTCAGGAACTAGGATGGGAAGCCTAATGGAAAATATTTGGATGTAGGTCAATGGAGGAGAAATAAAAATGACGTTGTTATTGTAGTATTCTATGGACCACCTGTACTGAAAAGCAGTTGATGATGTATTTGGGAAAAGATCACAAGTCTTATTCAGAGGCATGACTGATAAATCAGGGCGAATGCACAGGGAACTCACCAATTAACTGAAAATTTCAGAATAATTACAGATGAAGGCAAGGCCACAGGAAATGAATATGAGAGTAGCATAGTCATCTAAAAAGTTTTCAGAATGATAGTCTCAAGAAGGGTTTTTTTAAAGCCATATTGAGACAAAGGGAATCAGAGAAAGGATAGGTCCTTTGCTTGGGATGGATGGAATAAGAATAATTGACAACAAAGAGGAAGCAACTCTACTCTGTTCCAATTTTTATTCTGTTTCTCTGCAGATGATAATGACCTTTACAACCAAAAATGACTGATATCAAAGATAAGAAGATAGTAAGAGATTCCTGGGCTACACTTGATGTATTCAAATCACCTTCCCAGAAGAACTGTATGGTTCTGAAAGACTTGAAAGATACGATTACTAGCCACAATAAATGATATCTGAAAAAGCGTGGAAAATGAGAGAGGGCTCAGTTTCCAAAAAGAAAAGAGAATAGCTCCTGTAGACGCTAGGCTTGCCTGGGGATGTTTTAAGGCAATTCAAGATGTGCAGTGGATGGAATATTGGATCTGAAGCCACAAAGTTCTTGTTCAGTTGTTTTCAGTCGTGTTTGATTCTTTGCGACCCCATTTGGGGTTTTCTTGGCAAAGGTACTTGAGTGCTTTACTATTTTCTTCTCCAGCTCATTTTATAGATGAGGAAACTGAGGCAGATAGGGTGAAGTGACTTGTCCAGGGTCATATAGCTAGTAAGTGCCAGAAGCTGGATTTAAACTCAAATCTTCCTTTCTTCAGGCTAGGCACTTTATCCACTCACTGTACCACTTAGCTGTGCTGGAGTTAGAAAAATTTGAATTCAGATCCTCACTTTAGATACTCACTAGTTGTTTTGACTCACAGAAAGTCTTCTACATGCCTCAGTTCAACATTTTGTAAAATGGAGATGACAAGACCTATTTCCTAGGGCTCATGTGAGGATCGTTGAGATATTATTTGCAAAGCACTATGCAAACCTTAAAGAGACATCTGGCACATATTGACACAGGAGAGTGATGTACACTGTCTACCATTTTTATCTATGACTTGGTTAAAGATGCAGATGGACTACTTATCCAATTTGTAGATGGAGAGCAAACAAACTAGAAGACCTAGGAACTAGAAAACTTGAATAGCTGCATTATTAGACCGAATTTGTTAAGACAAAATTCAGGAATTGACATGATAATTCACTAGGTATTTGAGGATCAAAAAATCAGCTTCATAAGTATAAGATGAGGGGAGGTTTGATTAAACAGCAGTTCTGAAAAAAATCTGGAAGTTTTTAATAAATTGCAAGCCCTGTGCGATGTAGCAGCCAAAAACCTGAGGCGGTATGCTTTAAGAGGGAGCATAGCTTCCAGAAGTAGAGAAGGAGGGATCCCATGGAACTTTTCCTCCATCAGACTTCATCTGTGTGAGGTCTTTAATTTAAACTTCAGTAACTTTAAGAAGGACATTGGAAAGTTAGGGAATGTCCACGGGAGGCCAACCAGGATGGTAAAAGGGTCTTCATTCCATGGCATATGAAAATTGATTGATAGAATTAAGGAAGTTTAGCCTTTAGAAAAGAAAACTTGTGAAGAGGGAGACCTAATGGTTGTCTTCAAGTATTTAAAGGCCTGTTATATGAAGGAACAAATAGATGTGTTCTGTTTGACCCTGGAACCCCGAGTGAGACAGCACCTGATTAAGTTGTAATGAGACAAACTGGTTTGATGTCAGGAAAGAAATCTTAACAATTAGACCTCCTCAGAATTGGGGTGTGGCAGCTTGAGAGTTCTTAGAGCCTTCTCTTTTGGAGGACTTTAAGTAGAATGAATATGTTATAAAAAGAATGTGTTGGACTAGATGGCCACTTGTGGTTTCTTCTAGTTCTCAGATTTTGTGACTCTTCCCTTCATAGTCTATTAACCTTGTGGATTTCCCATACAAGATAATTTTGAATGTTTTTAAAAATATTTTTCTTGGATTTATATGTCTCTGTAACTCTAATCATTTGGTAACTGCTTTCTTTATTAAAGGTAAATGTAAATGGTTACTCATTGTTTTTATAGATGTTTCATTATTTCAATATCAGAGATAACTCAGTATCTCTATATCTCTCAAAAAAGAATAACTCATTCCTTTTCTATGGAAAAAAGATGCAGGACTAAGAATCCAAAGACTGAGGTTCTTAAATGTCAACCCCCACACACATTTGTGTGATTCTTGACAAATCATTTGTTACTGGTCCCTAGTTTTAACAAAATAAAAATAAAGGGCTTTGAAGTAAATGTTTTCCAAAGTTCTTTCCTACCTAAAAATTCTACCATAGGAATATTTTGTTATTGTTATTAAACATTCCCTGTAATTTATTAAAGTCATTGTTTTATGCTTTCTTTTAATTTGTTGCATTTCCTTTACTGCTCAGAAAAGAATTAATTTTTTCTTTAAGTATAATTATTTAATAAATTTAGTCTAAGTTAAGTGAGCCCAGTACATTTCTGCTGATGACCTGTCTAGTTAAAGGTGATATTTTTAGCTTTCTTGTTGCTCTTATATATATCCACTGCAGCCTTAAATGCAACACCTTAGGATCCTCTGCTCTGAAGAGCAGTGTTTGGATAGATTACAAAATTTAAGCGAATAATTTTTGAGAATTTTCTCTAAATTATTCTTTCTGTCTCTCTGTCTCTGTCTGTCTGTCTGTCTGTCTGTCTGTCTGTCTCTCTCTCTCTCTCTCTGTCTCTCTCTCACTTCTCATTAGAAGCAGCTGTCAGGAAATTTATTTTTACTAATATTTTCCCTCCTTTTTAAGCTAAGGTACTTGCCATCAATTGAGGTAAATTGTCTGACATCAACAAGGTAGATAATTAGTAGTGTGGATATCTGGGAAAAGCAGGTGGAGTAATTTTGTTCTTTTTTTCTTAATTGCCTTCCCAGGGATAGTGTACTATGGCAAATATTCATACATTAGCTAAAATGAATTATAAAAATAAACAGTCTCATATCTGTTCTTTCTTTTTCCAAGATACTTAAAATCAGAATATGACTTTATTTAACTGAATGGATTATGTAGTGGAGGTGCTAGTGGCTACAAAGAAAATTGTAGAAATTGACAGATTAAAGTGACACCTTATTAGTGGTGACAGCCTGCCTTTTACATATTTGAAATGCTTAGGAACAAGTGTGTGTATATGTCTTTCTGTTATGGCTATAAAAAAAGCTATCTGCACTCATTCTCCCCACCACTTCTACTCTCACTTTTCAGCCGCTTCCAGTCTGGCTTATATCCTTGTTACTCAACTGACCCTGCTGTTCCTATCATCCCCTTATTGCCATATCCTGAGGCCTTTTCTGAGATCTCATCCTTCTTGTATCCTCTGCAAGACTGGACATTGGTGACCACCCCCACCTCTCTTCTTTTGAATTCTTTTCACCTTTGAGAGTTTTTATGGCATTACTTTTTCTTGGATTTTTGACTACTTCTCTGTTTCCTTTGTGGTACCATCAGTGTCTATAGCCATCTTCTGACTTTCTTCTATCCCTCTATGACTCTCTCCTTTCCTCTTCTCTCTTTTTTCTTCCTTCCTTTTATCCTCTCTTCTTCCCTAGCCTCTTACTTCTTTCCTTTATCAGCTGTTATGGGTTTAATAAATATCTTCATCCAGATAGCTCCCAAATATTTGTATCTAGCCCTATCTCCCTCCTAAGTTCTGTCTAGTTCATAATTGCCAACTTCCTATTGGACATTTAGAATTGAATGTCCCATAGACATCCTAAATTCATCATGGCCAAAACAGAACTTCTCTATTGTTCCTTAGCCCACCTGTTTTATTAACTTTCTTTTTATTATTGCCATCATCCTTCACAGTAATTTAGGTTAGCAAACTCAGAATCACCTTTGATTCCTCACTAGTCTTTAGTCCATATATCCAGTCATTTGTCAAGTATTGGTGGTTTTTCCCTTTATAATACTTCTCATCCTGTTTTCTTTATTCACAAGGTAGCTGACATTGGTAACTGTGCTCTCCATGCACTAGGGATAAGAGTATGATTTAAAAGTAAGTGTTTTATTGATACACTCTTGTCTGTAGACATGACATTTAGTTTGTGGGTGATCAGTCAGTCACCAAATATTTATTAAGTCCATACTATCTTCTGGCCTATGGGAAAATGAATAGAAGCGAAAAGAAAACCAGATTGTTCTGTTCAAGAGCTTACATTCTAAAAGTAGAAGATAATAAGTAAAAAGAAACTTATCTGCCTGGTGAAAAGGGAATAGATGGCTAGCCTAGGGCACCCTCCTCTAATATTAGGAGGTTCTTCATGTTCAATTAGCCAGCTGTCCTTGGTTTCCCTTCCAGGGACCTTTCTGACTCACATAGTTCATTCACCTGGAATCTCATCACCATGCTGATTAAGGTATTGATGCTCATCAAACAGCCAATCATTCCGTTTTTTTTTGCCAAGAAAACCCAAATGAAATCACAAAGAGTCAAGTATGACAAAACTCAACAACAGCAACAAAAATTGGATTGTAAGCTCTTTGAGGGCAGGCACTGTCTTTTTCTTATTTGTACCCCCAACCCTTAGCCTAGTTCCTGGCACTTAATAAATGTATTGAGTTGAAGTTCTCAAGGAGCTATCATACCTCCAAACTGTGATTTCCAGGGCTGAAGCATCTTTTGAGATGAGGATGTTTTTTGTAAAGCCCAGATTGCAACTTGATGAGAAATGATCAAGTTTGTATTTAAAGACCTGATTTTTAGTGAGTTTTTCTTTGCCTTGAAGTAGTTTAGATGGAGAGTGGAATCTTCTTCCTCAGGCCTAGATCATTGAATCATAGATTTTGAGCTGGAAGGGGACCTTAGAGGCCATTTGGTTTGACCCTTTCATTCAATACATGAAGGAAACTGAGGTCTGGGGGAGAAATAAAGTGACTTACCAGTGGTCACAGAGGCAGTGCCTGGGGCATTGAGCTAAGAGCTGAAACTAAGTCTTCTGTCATGTTATAGAAGAAATCACTTCTGACTTGAACTGTGGGAACCCTGAAGTTCTTTTCAGCTTTGAGATTCTATGACTCTTCTTGACCTCTATTTAGTAATTTATTTTTATAAAAATTTGTGGAGCTAAATCACTAGCTTATAAATCAATGGTCAGTTCCTCATTTTTCTGCAGTTGACTGTCTCTGTACTGTAGTACAACTGCTACATTTTATGTAAAATTTTCTTCAAACTAGTAAAATTTCCATTTATTGATAATAAGTCTTATTATTAGCACTCTGGGAAGTAAAGTTTATCTAGATTTTGATTGTATTCTTTGCATTTGAATTGTATTTTTATGCTTTGTTTACAAAGTTCATACATGATAATTACTAAGCATTTTACAAAATTATATTTGTGACTTAACTTGGTAGCTTTCCTCACTAAATACCTAAATACCTAAATACCCAGAACTGAAACTAGAATCCAGGCCTCCTGCCTCCTCATCCAGTGTGCTTTCCACTATGCTTGATTTTCCCATGTCATAAGACATAATAGTCTTGTAGTACCAGAGTAGTTGTTTGTTGTACCTGGGTGTGTTTAAGTATTGTCAACTGAAGAATGGAATTTACATGTTTTAACTCTGTGTTTTGTTTCCCTAAAAGTGCTGTTGCCTGGAGGCCTCTCAATTTTTGACCAATTTGAATCTGTGATTAGAAAAATGTTTTTCAAGCTGGAGTAGCAGTTCCCAATTTGTAGGCAAGTGATTTACTGAAAGGTGCTTCTCAATTCACATATGAATCAGATAATGTCATTTTAATTTTAATTTATCTCTGCAGTATAATTCCTTGTAATAATAACAAAATATAACTTCTGTACATTGAATTATGGCTCATGATATATGGATCATTGTTTTTCACATGTATGTAGTTTATGAGTAATAAATATAAGTTCATTTAAAACTATTAAGGAATTCTTTGTAACATTTTGTCATTATGTATATTTTCAGTTGTTATGTATTAATACTGTCATTACAATCCTGATGGTGTCCTTGATGTTAAGGGTTCCTCATAGTTAACAAGTTTGAGAACCAGTGTCAATGGGGGAAATTTTTTTATTATGATCACAATGGTCTAAATAGGTTTTGATTAGAAAAATACAAATTAAAACAACTATGGGGGGTCGGCTAGGTGGCACAGTGAGTAGAATATCAGCCCTACAGTCAGAAGGACCTGAGTTCGGATCCGGCCTCAGACATTTAATGCACACACAAACAAAAACCTAGCCGTGTGACCTTGGGCAAGTTACTTAACCCCAATTGCCCTCCAAAAAGCAAAAAAACAAACAAACAAAAAAACTACGGGATTTCATCTTACCCCTGTTGAATTAAGCCACAATTATAGAAGGGGGAATAACACATGTTGGAGGGGATGTGAAAAAATTGGGACACTACTACACTCTTGGTGGAACTGTGAACTGAGGCAACCATTTTGGATAGCAATATATAATTATGTCTAAAGTAGTCATAAAGCTCTGTATACCCTTTGATCCAGCAATCTTGCTATTAGGTCTTTTTCCCCAAGGTGATCAAAAATAAAGGAAAAGAATTTGAAATATTTATAGCAACTTTCTTTATAGTAGCAAAATACTGGAATTTGAGAATTATTTATTGTATATTGGAATAATGGTAATTGAGAAGATATATATATATATCAATTGGAGAATGACTAAACAAGTTATGGCATATGATTGTGATGGAACACTACTGTGCTGCAAGAAATGATGAGCAGGTTGATTTTTTTAGGGGCGAAAATATGAAATGTATGAAATAATGAAAAGTGAAATGAACAGAGCCAAGAGAACTTTTGTTCAATAATAGCCATATTCAGTTGGGTATAGATGGGAATAGATGAGACAGATTATAAATAAATGTAAAAATGAATCTTTTTGAAATTAATTTTTTCTCACTTTCATGTAAAAAAATGTATTGCATGTATAGTTTGGTCACCTTTTGGGTATAGTTCCAAATTGCTCTCCAGAATGGTTAGATCTGTTTGCAACTCCACTAACAGTGCATTCATGTCCCAGTTGTCCTGCCTCCTCTGCAACAAATCTGACTTTCCTTTTTTGTCAGATTATCTAATCTGATTTTTGTGAGGTGGTATTTCAAAATTGTTTTAATTTGCATTTCTCTAATTGAAAATGATTTAAAGCATTTCTTGGTGTGATTTACATATCTTTGATTTCTTCTGAAAACTGCATGTTCATATCCTTTGACCATTTTCCAATTGGGGAATGGTTTGTATTCTTTTAAATTTGACTCAATTCTCTATATATTTGAGAAATGACACCTTTATCAGAGATAGTTGCTGCAAAGATTGTTTCCCAGGTTTCTGCTTTCCTTCTAATCTCAGTTGCAGAGGTTTAGTTTGTACAAAAGCTTTTCAGTTTATTATGATCAAAATTGTCTATTCCAGGGCTCCTTAAACTTTTTCCACTCGTGATCCCTTCAGCACTTTAATTAAACTCTGGGTCAGGAGTTGCAACCCACAGTTTAAGAAGTGCTGATCTGTTCTACATTTTGTAATGCTCTCTGTCTCATTTGCTCATGAAATCTTCCCCTCCCTATAGACCTGATGGATAGATTATTCCTTGCTTTTCTAATTTTATTGCCTTCTTGTCTATGATAACTTTTTAGCAAAATATAGTTTTCTTCTTTATCTCTTTTAATTAGGTCTGTTTTTGCTTTTACTTTATCTAAGATCAGAATTGCTACCCTTGCTTCTTTTACTTCAGCTGAAGCATAATATAGATTCTTCTCTAGCCCATTACCTTTGCTCTGTGTGTACCTCTCTGCTTCAAGTATATTTCTTGTAAGAAATGTTTTCTAGGATTCTGTTTTTTTTTAATTTATTCTGATATCTGTTTCTGTTTTATGAGAAAATTCATCCCATTCCCAGTTATGTTTATTACCTCTGTATTTCCCTCCATCTTATTCTTCTTCTTGTTTATCCTCTCATTACTCTTACTCACCAGTATTTTGATTAAGTTTATTACCTCCTCTGACACTTTCTTCCTTTTGTTAGTCCCCTCCCCTCCTGCTTCCCTGTTGGGTAAGATAGATGACCACATCCAACTGATTGTGAATATTATTCCCTCTCTGAGCCAATACTGATGAGAGTACATTCAGGCAATGCCCATTACCCACCCCTCTCATCTTCTCTTCATGTGAGATAATTTACCTCATTTTACCTCTCCCTTACTTCTATACCCATTTTACTTCTCTTTCTCATTACTTAATTTTTATATCATTTCCTCAAATTCACCTTATACCCATACTCTCTATATTATCTTCTATCTTTGCTCTTAGTGGTATAATTATCATCTTCCCATGTAGGGATGTAAACACTGTAGCTTTGTTGAATCCCTCATATTTTCTTTCCCTTTTTACCTGTTTATGATTCTCTTGGGTCTTGATATTTGAGGTCATATGTTTGGTTTAGTTCTGTATTCCTTATGAAGTCTTGAAATCCTTCTATTTGGTTGAAGTTTTTTTCTTTAAGGTATTATGCTTACTTTTGCTGGGTAAGTGATTCTTGGTAATAGTCCTAGCTCCTTTGCTCTCTGGAATATCATGTTCCATGACCTCCAATATTTTATGTTGCTGCTGCCAAGTCTTCTGTGATCCTGATTGTGACTCTTTGATATTTCAATTGTTTCTTCCTGGCCACTTGTATTTTTCCCCTGACTTGATGGTTTTGGAATTTTGCTATAATGTTTCTTGAAGGTTTTATTTGGGGATCTCTTGTAGGAGGTGATTAGTGGATTTTTTTAATGCCTATTTTGCCCTCTGGTTTCAGAATATCAGGGCAGTTTGCCTTGATAATTTCTTGAAAGATGCTGTCCAGATTCTCCTTTCAATTATGACTTTAAAGTATTCCAGTGATTCTGATAGTATCTCTCCTGAATCTGTTTTCCAGGTCAGTTGTTTTAACTCATGAGGTAGTTTACATTTTCTTCCATTTTTTTCATTCTTTTTAATTTGTTTGATTGATTCTTGATGTCTCATGGAGTCATTAGCTTCCACTTGCCCAATTCTAACTTTTGAGATTTTTGTACTTTCTTTCCCATTTCTCCAGTTGTACTCTTTAAGGAGTTGTATTCTTCAGTAGATTTTTATAAGTCCTTTTCCACTTGGCCAATTCTAATTTTTAAGCTGTTTTCCAAGCTGTTAGGAGCCTTTTTTTATAACTCTAATTTTTTTCCCATTTCTTTTTCTTCCACTATTATAACAATTTTTAAGCACCTTTTTCAGCTCTTTCATGAGTTCTTTCTGGGCTTCAGATGACTTCCTGTTTTCTTTAAGGTTTTGCCCGTAAGTATTTTGACATTTTTGTCTTCTGAATTTGTGTCTTGGTCTTCCCTGTCACCATAATAACTTTGTATGGGCAGATTCCTTTTTCTTTCTGTTTTGCTCCCATTTTGGGGGGGGTAAGGGGAGCTTTTTCCATTCTTTTTAATTTGATTTCTGCTCCCAGGCTAGAAGTGGGTCTGTCTCAGGCATCTTGTGCCAATGGCTACAGGTCCAGGCTGTTTACCTTGTGCTACACTGATATTACTCTGAAGCCCATGGGGGAAACTTTGTGTCTGGTGCTGTATTGAGGGAGTAGGATGGGGGGTAGCTGGTGCTGCTTGAGGTTGTGGGGGTCTGGCAGCTTACTTGGTGATAAGCTGGAGTCCTTGTAGTAGTGCCTGGCATGTGCTAAGGCCAGATGGCTTGCGTGTGTGTGTGTGTGTTTACACTGGAGCATGTGGTAGTTCTCAGAGCTGGTATCTACTGGTTCCCCTCACTGTGCTAAGACACATTGGGTGGGTGTGGGGGCTTCTTGTGTTGGCTTTTGCCTGCTCTACCACACTGGGCTTGGTTCTCCTACTGGTTTGCTGAGGCAGGGTTTGTGGAATACTTCCTCTCTTGGAATGTGTTCCCCATTGTAGCAGCAAGCACCCCAATATCCCCAGGGTGACTGCCAGCACAGGTTCTTAGATCTGCTTTTCAAAAGGAAAGCAACTCAATGGGTTAACAAGCTTGCTTTAATCAAATAAACATATATTACTTAGTTCAAGGGGAAAAGGTCAGCACCCCAAACTTCAGAGTATACAGACAGATCAAACAGACAGGCTTCCAAACTGTCCAACCATTACATCAATACCAAATCACAGTTACCAGAGAGGGAAGCATCAACATCTGGGTTTTCAAAGCCGGGGGACGCTCAACAATGGCTTCCCAGAGTCTCATCTGGTCAAATCACACAACACTTCTCAAAGTAAGCCCCAAAGCAAAGCCTCAAATCAGGGATTATATAGTCTTCTCCTGGCTCAGAGAATGTAACCACCCTCTTGACCCACTGCCCAATCACAGGGCATCAAGGTGTGGTCATTCCTGAAAACCAAGCCTCCTACCACAGGCTCCATGTGACCACATTCAGCCTATTAGGGGGCAGAGTATATTTTCAAATCAAGGAAGGTTCTCAGAGTCACTTAAGTCAATCAAAGTCTCTTAAGCCAATCAAAGGGCCTAGGGGCAGGGAAGATCTTCAAATCTGCATTTCCATTACACCCATTTACCTTACTAAGATTGACTTTTTTTGCTGATCCTTCAAGTCTCCTGGGCTAAAAGACTCCTCCACCTCATCTTTACACTGGCTCTGCTGTTCCAGGATCTGTTCTGAGGCATTATTTTATATTTGTTTGGAGGTAAATATGGCAGAGCAACAGCAATTTACTGCTTTCTATGCCATCTTGGCTCCCAGAAGTCCTTAGTGCCCTATTTTAAAGACCTTTTAAAAGTCATTATTATGTCTTCATCATGTGGTATTTTTAATTAAATACTCAACAAATGTAAGCACATCATATAGCAAGTTAAGCTATACAACACAAAATTCACTTTATTTCACCCGTATTAATGGAAATAGTCTAGTTACTTGCCTTAAATTTTCAGTTTATATTCTTGTGAAAATTAATTTATTTGTTTACTTTTAGTTTACAACATTCAGTTCCACAATCCCTTGAGTTTCAAATTTTTCCCCCTCCTTCTCTCCCCTCCCCCCCAGGATGGCATGCAGTCTAATAAAGGATCTACAAATACCTTCACATTGAGCATTAGTCAGATTGTAAAGAAGGATTATGACTAATGGAATGAACAGTGGGAAAGAGGAAACAGAACAAAAAAAAGAAAGAGAGAAAGTAGTTTGCTTCAATCTGCATTCAGACTCTTTGGTTCTTTCTCTGGATGTCGTTATCGCTTTTCATCATGAGTCTTTTGGAGTTGTCTTATAACCTTACCTTGCTGAGAGGAGCCCAGTCTATCAGAGTTAGTTGTGACACATATGTTCTATCGGTAATTGTGTAGAAATTTCTCCTGCTTCTGCTCTCCTCGCTCAGCATCAGTTTATATAAGTCTCTCCAGGTTATTATGAAGTCCACTGTTCTCATTTCTTATGGCATAATAGTATTCCATTACATTCATATAGCACAACTTGTTCAGCCATTCCCCAATTGATGGACACCCCCTTAATTTCTAATTCTTTTCCCACCACAAAAAGAGCTGCTATAAATATTTTTGTACATACGAGTCCTCTTCCCACTTCTGTGATCTCTTTGGGATACAACCCTAGAAGTGGTATTGCTGGATCAAAGGGTCTGCACTTTTTATAGCCCTTTAGGCATAGTTCCAGATTGCTCTCCAGAATGGTTGAATCAATTCACAGCTCCACCAACAGTGCATTTAGTGTTCCAGATTTTCCCCATTTTCTCCAGCATTTATCATTTTCCTGTTTTGTCATCTTAGACAATCTGACTAATGAGATGTAGTACCTCAGAGTTGTTTTTATCTGCTTTACTCTAATCAGTCAGTTTATATTGTTTAAAGATTTTGCTTTAAAAATTTCTCCTTATTTTGATAAGTTTTTATGGTTATATTTTGTTTTTACATTACCACAATATTTCCTCAGATCTTTTTCTCTACCCCCTTTTTGGGAGTCACCCTTTATAACAAATGACATTAAAAAAAAAAAGGCAAAATAAAAGAGGAAGAGAAAAACATTAGATTATCAGTACGTTGAAAAAAAGCTGAAAATAATGTCTTTATTAAGTATTTGTTAAGCACTTAATATATGCTAAACAGTATGCTAAGTTGTTTCTTTAAGAAATATTATTTCATTTGATCCTTACAACAACCCTGGATTGTAGGTTCTGTTATTATACGTATTTTACAGTTGGAAAAAATCAAGCAGATGCTATCTGACACGCTTGCTGTCTGGTATATACTCAGCTCTTCCTGATAGAGGTAGAGCTTTCCACTTCACTGGGTCTAATATAGATATAGATAGCACTATTAGTATAGATAGTTTACATACCTGTTAACCCTTCCACCGGTTAGGATTGTCTTCTCATTTAGTTTCTTTGGGGACCTCCTTCTTATTTGTAATTTTGTAGCATTTGCTTTTTATTGTTTTTGTGGTTGTTTCCTTTACTTTGATGTTATTATAGTCATTGTGTATATTATTTTCTTGTTTCTATTTAACTTTTCGTTAGCTCTTGTCTTTCCATGATTCTGTGTATTATTCATATTTGTTGTTTCTTATAATACAGTAACATTTCATTACATTGCTGTGTCACAGTTTGTTTAGCTGTTACCTAGCTGATGGATGTCTATTTTCTCTTTACTTACAAAAAGTGATATATTTCTACTGCTTATAGGGACTTTCTTCTTAACAATGGCTGCCTTTGCATATATACTTAATAGAAATTCTAATCCAAGTCAATAGATTTATACATTCTAGCCATTTAATTGAATAATCCTAAATTACTTTTCAAAATACTAATAGTGATTCACAGTTCAATAAACAATGTGCTAGTGCACATATTTTCCCATACCCTTCCAATTTTGACTATTCCCATCTTTTGTTCTCTCTGCCAGTTCGTTGGCTTTCATTTGTAAAAAGATTGTTCTTGTCAATTTAGTCTAGTATTTTGTTGACTCATTTGATATTGTGGATGGATCTCAATTAAATGCATCAGGTCTAAACAGTTTTTTGCTGGAAAAATCATTCAGGATAATTGAAAAGGACAAAAAGTGCCTGTTGCTCAGATTATTTAATAAAGCTTATTGAGTTAATCAGTATCTTTGATTGGCATTTCATATAGATTAGGCCCTGAATTGAACAGAAAAAACTAGGAAGGATTCCGTTTGACAAATTGTGTGGTAATATTGATATTACATTGCTTCTTAGTAGACATTCATTTTTTCCTTTATTTTAAATTCTTTTTTAAAACAATTTATTTACTTTTAGTTTACAATATTCAGTTCCACAATCCCTTGAATTTCAAATTTCTACCCCTCCCCCTCATGGTCAAATTCATTTTTTTTAACACCACATCTTTTCATTGCTGATGCATGGCTGTGACTCATGAAATAATGTACTTTGAAGAACCAAAATGTGGCTAAAACAATGGACAATGGTGAAATACATGGTGAGCATCGAGTAAGGTGCACCATATTATGAATACTGTGTTCCTACACAAGATGAAATATAAAATACGCCCTCTGGTAAAATATCTGGAACATCAGATATAATAAGAGTTACAGTAACAGATGAATAGTTTGAGTATTGCTCTGTTACAACTGATACATTTGGTGAATCCTTTGGAGGAATTAATGAAAGAAAGTGGATGACGAGGAGAGTGTATAGATTGCTTATAATTTTGCGGAAGGAGTACCTATATTCATAAGTGTTCACATTGCCATTGAGAAGACAATTTATTTCTTAATCTCTTTAGTATGTCATTTTCATTAGTGTATCTCCCAAAATAGATTTTTTCATAATAGTTTAGAGATAAAAAATGCAAAGCAATTCCAAGGGAAAAAAGTTTTTGTATGTTAATTTACAGATCACTTTTAAAATGAGTCACCTAGGGTACTGGTTCAGGATTTTAGTACCAGTGAATATTAGTGTTAGTATGTAAAAGACACAACAGCAGGAAAAGTCCCGAACTTGAGTCTGGCTTTGCTTTTTACTTGATGTGACTTTTCGTTTTTTATTTTAACTTATTTCTTTTTGGCTGTATTACATTATCGGCAAAATGAATATAGGCAAATCACTGCTGTGGTCTCTTCCAATTTTAGACGTTATGAACCTGAGAATTTTACATTTTAACAATCTTGCTTCAAATACTTTTTGACCAAGCTATGTGCATGCCAGTTTTTGAGGTGTGTTTATCCTTCTTTAGTATTGCAGATCAGAATTGAAGATTGTGAAAATTTTAGTTGTGTATTCCATATTGGTGATTTATTGGGAAACTTTACAGAGGATTCCAATAACAGAAATGCACAGAAGTGAATAAGTGTTCTAGAAGTTTTTGCCTCAATATCATTCATTAAAAAACATATAAGAGCATATTTGACTGTTTGAAACAAACCATTTTCTGACTTTGAAAGAGTCTGTTGGCTTGACTGAGATATTAAGGATTGAAGTCAAAGATGATTAAGAAATTTGAATTTTGTGTGAAAAACACACTGCAAAGGTAATTGGAATTGAACTGCCTTGCAAATTAAAGAATATTATATGAATTTGATCTTAAACATTTGAACCTACCCAGTTGCTGTCAGTTTTTCATGTAATGTATTACTTTATATTTTTAAATTTTTAAAATAAACATTAGAGAAATGTTTCTCTCAATCTTTCTTAATGACACCACTACTATATATAAGTACTTGAATACCAGTGGAGAAAAATTAGAAAAACTTAGACTAGCTTTTGTCTAGTCCCTGATATGACTGAGACTTAGAATGGACTATCATAGAAAATAAGGCAGAATTTAAACCATGTAGTTAGTTGTTTATTTTTTTTTAATTTAAACATATTAAATTGTTTAAAAAATAGAGGGGAATCAGAAAAAAATTGAATCATAATCATTACTTTGATTGTTCTCAAGCTATCTTCCAGATTTTATCAATATTAACTAAAAATATGTAATTGTAGCAAAAAGTTGACTGTTTGCAAAACAAAATACACACATATTCCTACTTATATATTCTAAATTGGGTAGCTAATAGAAGCTATTTGGTGATTTAACGGATGGTTTTGATGATTTGGGACACCGTCCTTGTGAAATAGTGGAGATTTGTCCTAATATACCTAGGAAATACTGCAGCAAGAAGAGTCACTTTTCCATTTTTCCAGAAATAAAATTGAATGAGATTTGTGAATAGATCCCATTTTCTCTTGTTCTGAGTACCTTGGAATCATAGAGAACATCTCTCCTTTATTTCAAAAGTAAGAACTTTTTTCAGCATACTTAAATTGTGTGCAAAGAATAATGACATAATTTGAATAGTCTAATTATGGTCCTTGTCATCATGAAAATAGAGTAATCACCTGCATATCCTTGAGTGGATTGTATCAAGATGTCCACTTCTCTAAATTGATTGGGAATCTTATGGTTTTTCTTTTCATTCCCTTTTCATTTCATTCATAAAAAAGAAAATTTGATTCCATGAATTATCAAGTCACTGGAATGATGATTATTTTGAAACAATATTTAATTAAATACTTAATGGGCTCTTACAGTTTTTGATATTTTTGACAGGACAATAGGAAACCCTTTTGAGATTATAGAACCAGAAGCATAGTGTTAACTTAATGGATTATTGTCATCACTGTTCTATGTGTAAGATATGTATTTGAAGTCTCTTGTAAGTGTTAGGCCTTCGTAGTTTTTTAAAAGGAGGAGAAATAAAGTGAGCTTCTAGATGTAACTCAGGCTGCAGTGATGAAAGGTCTCCAGTTTTAGGAATCTTGTCTGTGCCATTTTATTGTGTATATTGAAATGACACTTGTGGGAAATATATTCAAACCTTAAATATAAGAAGTGAGTTTATCACTTTCCACACAATTTGTGTGAATGGCTTATCAGTGAGGGAATTTGATTCCAAGTACTTGAAGAATCAATGGTACTTGAGTTCCCAAACTACATGGTTTGCTTGTGATGAAAAAAAGAAATAGTGGTTGTAGCAGTTGTTTCTATCACTGTTATTTTTGTATATCATAAATGTCCATTTATGGAATTTTTTTCTGTGCTCTTTTATGTTTAAAATCTATTTTATACCATTAATTTTGGTGGACTTGAGATTCTTTTGTGTTTAATCTTTGGCAAAACCCTCAAAGTTAAAATGTTTTTCCCCACCCTCTTTTTTTCTTTAATTTTTTAATTCTGGACTATATATAGATTTTGGGGGCAGCTAGGTGCCTCACTGCATAGAATGCTGAACCTGGAGTCAGGAAGACTCATATTTCTGAGTTCAAATCTGGACTTAGATATTTAGTAGCATTGTGAGCCTGGGCAAGTCACTTAACCCCTGTTTGACTCAGTTTCTTCATCTGTAAAATGATCTAGAGACAGAAATGGCAAACCATGCCAGTATTTCCAGTAGGAAAACCCCAAATGGGGTAATAAAGAGTAGGACATGACTGAAAAACAATGGAATAACAAAAAGATATAGATTTATTTTACTTTATTTTTGGTTTGTACCCATGACTTTTTAGTGAAGGAAACTCCAAATGAAGAAACTCCTTCTCCTAATTCTGATCTGTACTCATTCTGGGCACTGACAGGCCAGGTGAGCCACTGGGACTCCCACAGTTAGACACTGAACTCAAACCCAGGTCTTTCTGACTTTTTATCGGGGGGGGGGGGGGGGAAGACCAGGCAATGGGGGTTGACTTGCCCAAGGTCACCTGGCTAATAAATGTTAAGTGTCTGCAGCTGAGTTCGAACTCAGGTCATCCTGATTCCAGGACCAATGCTCTATTCACTATGCCAATTAGCTGCCCCAGGGTCTTTCTGACTTTGAGGATGGCTTTTTCTCCATCATTTGGTGGCCTTTAAATTTGCAGGTATTATATATCATGTCATATTTCATATCATATATCAATCTAGCTAAAGGATATTTGGCAAGCTGTATACCAAGGATATAGCATCCTGGTATTTGCTGAAGTTTCTACTGTATTCACTATTCATCTTTTATCTTTCTGTTCCCCTGCCATAACAACTGTTCCAAGCCTTTACCTTAAGCCTATAACTCTCCCCCACCCACACATAGCTTCCTATTTTTACTGAGAAGTTTGATGTTATCCATTAGAAACTACTTCTAATACTTTCAGTATTCTTCCTTTGTTTATTCTTTTCTAATGGGAAGTTGCCTTGTTCTCCTTGTGAGAGGGAACCAACCAACCAGTTTCATTCCTACTTGGGATCACCTTCCTTGTCCTTTCCTCAGTGATGTAGGTCCCTCAGTTATACCTTTTATCTTATGCTTCTTTTTTGTTCCTCTCCCTGTCTCCTCGAGCTTTCCCTTTAGCTTACAAAGATACTTAGGTTTTTTATATCCTTGAAATATCAACAACTAAAAAACATAAACAAACTGTCTTGTCCTTCCCACCCCCTCTTTCTGTCCTGCTTGTCACTGTCCAAACCTGGAAGGGACTATATGTATTCACTGGATGTATTTCTTAACCAGCTTTTCACTCCTTGGCACCTGGCAGCATAGCTCTCTACCAAAATTGGTCATGAAAAACCTACACATCATCAAATCCAGTGTCACTTTTCCCATCCTTATCCTTCTTCTCTCCTCTCAAACTTTAGTCTCAGGTTCCCTTTACACTCTTAAAAAATATTGAAGACCTTTCTTCCTCAAAGAGATTTAGTTTGTATTGGTTTTATCTATGGATACTTCAACACATTAGAAATGTAAATGTCTCCATGTTATTATGAAAATAGTTTTAACCTTTCAAGATTTTCTGAAGTGGTCTTGGTGAAACTCAGAGAGAACTACAGCTCTTAAGCACTAAATTGGGGCTTATAATTCTTGCTTTTGATGCCATCCTTCACTGCTTAATTTTGGCCTTGAATAAGTACTCCATCCCCACTAAACCTTTATTCTCAGATGTCAAATGTCTACAAAAACCAACCCTGCATATATTTGGGTCACCATGAGCAGTATATTAATGTGCAATCTACACACGTTTAAGGCATTTTGATTATCTATGTACGTGAAAATCTGCTTATAGTGTTGAATCCCCACTATAATTTTATTATGAGCCTTTGTCAAACATGTGCCATGTCTGATAAACTGAATATGTTGACTGATAATATCCTGCCTACTAGCGTTAAGACAATTTCCACCATGACATGGTCTTGTTTATTTCTCATCCAGATGTCAGCTGTGATAATATAAGGAACCTAACCTAAACTTTTCTTTTGTGGTTTTTTTTTTTAAACAGGTTTGAAGAACTTGTTAAAAAGTTCAAAGTGGATTATCATGCTGGTGGTTCTACACAGAACTCTATTAAAGTGGCCCAGGTTAGTTAATCATTTAAATAATTCTTTTTTAAAAAATTAATTTATTAGGTTAGTTTCAGTTAACAAGATTCAATTCCATAGTTCCTTGATTTTCAAATTTCCTTTACTTCCCTCCCCCCACCCCCCACAACAGCATATAGTCCAGTATAGGATCTGCAAATACATTCATATTAGACATTAGTCCAATTACAAAGTCGTATTGTACTAGGTGGGATGGAAAATGATAAAGAAGAAATAAAACCAAACAATGAAAAGAAAAAGATCAATTAGTTTGCTTCCATCAGGATTCAGGCTCAGTTCTTTCTAGTTATATCTCTGGATGTCGAATTTCTCTCTTTCATGAGTCTTTCAAGGTTGACTTAGATCACTGCATTGCTGAAAAGAGACCAGTCTGTCATAGTTGGTCATCACACATATGATGTGTCTGTGATTGTATTCAAATTTCTTCCGATTCTATTCTTCTCTCTCAGCATCAGTTTGTATAAGCCTCTCCAGGTAAATATGAAATCTGTCTCCTCCTTGTTTCTTATAGCACAATGATATTCCATTACATTCATATACCACAACTTGTTTAGCCATTCCCCAATTGATGGGCACCCCTTTAGTTTCCAATTCTTTGCAACCACGAAAAGAGATGCTATAAATATTTTGGTATATTTGGGTCTTCCTCCCATTTCTATGATCTCTTTGGGATATAACCCTAGAAGTGGTATTGCTGGGTCAAAGGGTGTGAAATTATTTATAGTCCTTTGGGCATAGTTCCAGGTTAGTTAATCATTTAAATAATTCTTTAAAAAAAGAAATCCAAATGAAAATCCAGTTTACTATTTTAATTGTCTGACCCAAGAAGAGAGTCTAGTTAACACTTTTGACTTCCCTAGTTAGGCACACTGTGCCTCAGTTAATATATCCCTTATTGTGTTTTGATTGTTACACTGTGAGTTTAGCATAACTCTATTATATCATCAGTCAGACACTTGGAATTACCAGAGATTAAGAATATCAGTTTGGAAGTCTAATTCCTAAAAAGTAACAGTTTATATATTTTTAATCAGCAGATAATTGGCCCAAATTAATTATGCCAATTTCTTTCAAGTAAATGACTTAGGTAATGAATTCTTTCTAATCTTGAGTATTTTGATGAACAAGTAAACAAGATCTTAGTAAGGAATGGTAGTTTTCTCTTATACTTTGAACCTCTAAAGCCAAATGGAAAAAGCTGGAGACATCCCTTTTTTATTCGTGTGATTTTGGAGGTGACTTAAACATTATAATCTGTTATTACAGCAAAATCTTGAGTGCTTAAAAGAGCATTATCTTATATTTACATTTATTATCTTTTCATAATATGTTTAGCATGAATTTTAAAAAAATTAGTATTGACAGTTGTTATACAATACCATCTTATAAAAATTTCCAATAAATAACTCACTTTAGAGATAACCTTAAACTTATTCAATTTACTTCTAAAGGCAGTTCTGCTTCATAATATCAAAGAGTATTTGTACTTTGAAATATTAATTTTTTCAGAATAAAGTCAACACAGATTCCTCAGCTTGAAGAATGTATTTCTTATAATTGTATCTTTGATGACCTCTATTCAATTTTTATACCATCCTAATATTGTCTTAGTGAACTCAAGTTTTAAAGTTTGTTTAATAGCTTTTTTTAAAAAGCAAAGTTTGTTATAAATAGCTCCATATAAAAATCTCCAGAAATCCTTCAGGAACCTGTTTACAGGTTTTAACAAATCTGTTTGCATTCCATTCCTATCCTGCAAAGTTTTATGTTTTCTACTTGTCACTGTTCTGTCCTAAGTAATCCATTATTGTATAAATAGAAAATATGAATTATGTTTGGGGCAGTTTTGAAGAAATGCTCTACTGCATTAAATATTTTCACAGAAAAAGTTACTACTTAGTTGATAACTGTCATTAATAGTACTCTGCAATTCCTGGTGGTCTTGTTCCTTGACAAATACTTGTTTTCTTGGACTAATTTTCAGCTAAAATACAGTTTTTTATCTAATTGGTTCCCCTTGGGAATTGCATAAGATTAAATAAAAACATGTCAATGAATAAATGCTATCCATGTAATGATTTTTTTTTTCCAAATGCTTTATTAACTTCTGGTTTACATAATTCCATGTACTGATTAGTACTAAACTCTTCATTGGGAAATATCATTATTTTACAAGATTTAATGTGCCAGATATGCTCATTTCATCAGTATGCTCTGCCCTCTGATTGGACCCTGTGACTGAGGACAGGGCTGTTTAAGAAAGGGGTTCTGCTCATTCTTCTCCCTCATTTCCATGAGCTACTCTATTTTTGGACTTCTCTGTAAGGCTGCATCAGGGTATCTCCTCCCCTTTGATTCCTTTTGTTTTTGTTATTCCCCAGTTAAATTGTAAGTTCCTTGAGGGCAGGAACTCTCTCTCTCTTTCTTTTTAACATATCTATATTCAAAGTACTCAGCACATAGTAAACCCCTTAATAAATAGTTATTGACTAAGTGACTAACAGTATTGAATACTAAGAGGATTGTATTGAACTCTTTGTTCTTACCAAGCTGAAACTTTGGTATGTACTAAGCTACCTAGAAAGCTGTTATAGTTACACTTATCTTGCATCATTGTTGAATAAACTGTTCCTTTTTAGCTAATTTTGGAAATTGAAGCTTTTATTTGTAAAAACCAAGAGTTCTTTTAGTTGTCATATTTTTTTTGAATTATAGTGTTTTATGTTTCTTCTCCCAATTACATTTTTTTTTTCTTTTTGGAGGGCAATTGGGGTTAAGTAACTTGCCCAAGGTCACACGACTAGGTTTTTGTTTGTGTGGGTTAAGTGTCTGAGGCGGGATCTGAACTCAGGTCCCCCTGACACTCCAGGGCCGGCTCTCTACTCACTGCACCTCCTAACACCCCCCCCCCCCGTTACATTCCAAGACAATTTTTAGTGTTCCTTTTTATGAGATTGAGTTTCAGATGTCTTTCTCCTCCCCCTTCTTAAAATTGTAGGCAATTTGATGTAAGTTATTCATGTGCTGTCTTGTAAAGCTCATTTCCCGATTAATCACAGTTGTTAAAGAAGGAGCCAATCAAAGGGAAAAAAGAAGCAAGTGAAAGAAGATGCTGGATCTTCGTTCAGAGCCCATCACTGGGTGGATGTGGACACCATTCTCCTTCTTGAGTCCTTTGTACTTTTTATTTTATTTTATTTTATAAATCGTTTTATGGCTGAGAGGAGCCGAGTCATCCATAGGTGATCGTCACACAGTGTTGCTGGTACTATGTACAGTGTTTCATGGTTCACTTCAGTTCACTTTGCATCAGTTCATCCACGTCTTTCCAAGCTTTTCTCAGATTTGTCTGCTCATCATTCCTTAAGAAACAGTGGTGTTCCACGACCTTCAAATACCACGGCTCGTTTAGCCACTAATGGGCATCCCCTTGATGTCCAGTTCTTTGCCACCACAGAAAGAGCTCCTATAAGTATTTTTGTACATGTGGGTCCTGTTTGCTTTTTTAGGATCTCTTTGGGACATAGGCCTAGCAGTGGTATTGCTGGGTCAAAGTGCACTTTCACAGTTTTATAGCCCTTGGGCATAGTTCCAAATTGCTCTCCAGAGTGGTTGGATCAGTTCACAACTCCACCTAGTTGTCTTATTTTGATGGAAAAATATGGTCTCTTCTTACTTGACTACTTTTTTTTTTTAGGGGGGAGGGCAGGGCAATTGGGGTTAAGTGACTTGCCCAAGGTAATGTGACTAGTAAGTGTGTCAAGGTCTGAGGCTGGATTTGAAGTCAGGTCCTCCTGAGTCCAGGGCCAGTGCTCTATTCACCATGCCACCTAGTTGCCCCCTTCCTTGACTTCTTAAGCAGTGTACATTGAATGTGCTTTTACTTTCATGTTGTCTTAGAATCTTTGTAATATCACTTTTTGTAGGATTTTGTAACACAGCTCTGACTTTAGTGGCTAATGAGATGTATCAGATTGTTTGTCTCCATACCCAGTCTCCTCAGGCAGCTTTGCCAGCTTTAGATTTTGTGCCCACTCTTTCAACTTTTTCCAGTTATTTTTTTGCTGTCAGTTTGTCTTGGTCACCTCTTGACTTTTTCACTATCCTTCTGTTTAGCCTTCATTATCCTTTCTACCTCCCTTTACCTCTTTTTAATCTTTTGTTAGCTTAGAAGTCTGCTGAATTGTCCCCAGATTAAAAGCTATTATACTCTAAGAGGCTATTATATATGAAATGAGTAAAGTTCATGAGCTTTAGAAGATAATTTGTGAATTTTATTTTTGAAGCTCTGTGACTTGGCCAATTTCTAGATAATCTGCTATGTGTTAGGTAGTTGAACTTTAGAAATAACAATATCTGCATAAATATATCTGCATAATTATGGGAATTGAGTCCATAGGAGCCAATAAGGTAACTATATCTTCATTTTGAGATTGTACTTATTACTACAGCCATATTGGCTGTCTAGAGTCCCTTTATTGTAGTTCTCACTAAAAGCTTTACTTTTAGAAGAATTTTAGTAAAGTTAATGGTCAGATAACCAAAAATTTATTTTTGCCCACTTTGAAAATGATGTACCAATGGATTAAAATGTATCTTGTTTTTTTGTTTATTTTTTTTCCCTAAGTACAGGGTGATTAGGGAAGATTTTCTGCAGTGGCCAAAATATTGCACCAAACCCAAGAACGTTCTTCATCCTTCTTGATCTTTCTGTAGCCTGGAACTCTGTCAGTCACTCTTTTCTCTTTGAAATTCTCTTCTTTCTAGATTTTGGGGCCACTACTCTTTCCTGGCCTTCCTTCTGCCTACCTGACTGCTTTTTCTCAGTCTTCTTTGTTGGATCCTCACTTAAGTCATGCCAGTTAACTGTAGGTGTACTCTAAGACTCCATCATTATCCCCATTTCTGTTTATACTGCATCACTTGTTGATCTTATTGGCTCCTATGGACTCAATTCCCATAATTATGTAGATGATTATCAGATTATTTTTCTACCCCTAACTAATCTCCCGACCTTTAGTCTTGCATCTCCAGTTGCCTATTAGACATCTTAAACTAGATGTATCCTAGACATCATATGCTCTATTTAGTTGCCAAGACTTGAATATGAGTAACCAAGACTTTGCCTTCTTCATTTTCATTTTGTACTGACCCAAATATATTAGACAGGAGCCTAGTGTCACTGGATGGAATAAAATGTGTTGGAGAGTAAGATTGTAGAAGATTGGAGAGTCAGCATGGAGTGAGGTCATGAAGGTCTTATTTGCCACTCGAGTTTACAGAGTAGTGGGAGTAACATGATTGGACTTGAGTTGGAAAATCACTTTGGTGGCTGAATGGGGTACTGATTGAATAAGGGAGAATTGAGGCAGGCAGACTACAAGTAGGTTATAGCAACAGACCAGGTTTGAGGCGATGAGGGTCTCCACGGCAGTGAAGGGATGGTGGTTACTAAGGAAAAAAAAGGGTCATATTTGAGAGTTGTTGGAAAGGTGAAGTCTACAGGTATTGGTAAGAGATTGGATATCTTTATCGGAGAGAGGCTTCCTAGTTACTAGTACCTTAAGAAATTGGAGGTAAGATGAATGGTCCTGAAGAAATGCATCCTAGATGCTCTTTTCATTGAGTAGCAGCAATAGGGATGAGACCAGCAGAGTGATATGCCCAGATGAAAATGAGAGACACTGGAAATAGTATAGACCTATTGGCGACCCACAGAGCCAGATTCCAAACTTTGCAGGAAGAGCCTCAGCAAGAGCTGTCAGTGCATTGACCCCCTGAGAAGAGGTTGGTGTTGCTGTGCCTTTAGAGGCACTGGCCACACCTTCATCCATACATGATCCTTACTTGTATACATTCTTCCCATTGATAACATATATGTATTTTGATGGAAGAGTGCTCCAGGTTTATTGGAGGAATTTCCCCATTCTGTTTTTCTTGCTATGCTCTGTTATTAATTGTGTCCACTAACTAGTGAATGTGAATTCCTTTGTGAATGCATTTAGGGAGTACATACCCCCCAGAGCATCTTGATTCTCTGCTTTTTTGGCCCCAAAATCTGGACATACTTCTTATTGTTACTAATTCCCTATCAAGTCAGGCACTCACATCAGAGTCCCTGAAAATTTTCAGTTCGTTTTCCTTCATTACATGAAATGCTATTTGGGTTAATAAGGGTACCAGAAGAATATAAACTTGTTGAGCATGGGGACTGGGTAATTTTTTATATTTTGTCCCCAGCATTGGCTGCAATATCTTTTAAATGCTTAATAATTGCTTGTTGAATTTAATTTTTTTTTTTAAAGCTACAGGTTTCTTTGGTGATTCTTTTAGGTTTGTCAGTCATGCAGAGATTATTGTGAAGAGCTTACTCAAAATGTTGTCAACTCTGCTGGTGATTTTGAATACAGAAAATGGGAGATTGTGTTTGTTGGGAGGTAGAGAAGGGAGATAGTTAATTTTGGAGCTTGCTCCATACATGTTGTGGGGTCATGTGCCAGCACTAGGAAGGCCCCAGGAGGTTATTGTGCTGCCTTTACTCTGAGAGCTGGGCTCTAGGGAGTAGTAGGGAGATCTCAGAGATCTCTAGTAAAAATTTACCAAAACCAAATTTTAACAATCTCAGGATTTTACCTTAGGCTTATCCTCTACTCAAGAAAGAGAGGACGGCTTTTCTTCTCCTGCCCTCCTTGATCTCCAGTTCCTCAGATTCAAGCTAATAATTTCTAGTACCACAATTAGTTGCATTATGGATGAAATAGGATTTTGTGTACTGGCTTGGTTCTTCACCACTGTTAATTGTTTCTATGTGAAAAATCCATTCTGATTTCCAAACTTTCTCAGACAAATTTTGAAATACTTGCTCTCAAGCTGGCAGTTCCCTCTATGGAATATAGGCTAAAGTATGTGGCCAAGCCAGGGAGGGATATGCTTGACAAGAGAGAGTTCAATCAGGTTATTGATATTTGTATAGAAAGGTAGGAATATGATCTAGACTCTGAGAGATTCTTAAGATTGGACAGGTTCCTGACTTGGTGAGGCATTTTGGGGTGAGATATCTTTCATGCCTGTTGCCTGTCAGGATAGCAGCAAAGCTTTCTTGGCCATTGTTATTTAGAAATGTAAGAAGTTGTGGCTCTCATTTCCATCTAGAAAATTGGGAAGGTCTCATCTTCTGGGAAATAATTCTCTATTTTCTCCCATTTTGTAATCAAAAAAGCTTCTTTTCTCTTCACCTGATTATTGAAATTTATTTTCCTTTCGAGGCTCCTACAGTAGTTGTCTTCTTTATACATGTCATAAGTTGAACATACTCATTTAGAAGATTGCATATGTGTGTGTAATTGTTTATATATGAATTTTCTAAATTAATTTAGGATGATTGGTTTAAAATCAAATTTATGCACATTAGAGCACAGTTATGAAATATATATTCTGTCATATTCTAAATAGTGTCAAAAGGAATCTTGTGTATTAGAAATAATAGACTATGAGTCTGGTGGAGTTCCAACTCTGTCCTATCTTCACCATTAACTTACTATGTATGTAGCCCAAGTAATTTAACCTCTATTCTTTGTTTCCCCATTTTGTAGAAAAATAATAAAATTTTTTGTTTACTTAAGTGTGAGTGTGCCTTATATTTGATAATTTGCTAGTCTGAGGAATTTTGTAAGGGGACATAAAAATGTATCATGCTGTGTTGTATGGCTGCAAAAGACTTGGATTTGAATTTAGATCTTTACCAAGTCCTTTATTCTTTCAAGCCTTGATTTCCTCAACTATTATGATATAGCGTACCCTCACAGTTAATTAAACAGTTTTGTCTTTTCTCTGACTTGACTAGTAAAGTATTTTTGAGGATCAAATTTGATAGTGTATCTCTAAAACTTATTAAATTGTGAAGCACATCATATTAAATGTAAATTTTAATAAAAATTAATGTCTTCTAATTTATTTATTTATTTATTTATTTATTTATTTATTTATTTATTTATTTATTTTGCTTTTTGGAGGGAGGAAGGGAAGGCAGTTGGGGTTAAGTGACTTGCCCAAGGGCACACGACTAGTAAGTGTTAAGTCTCTGATGCTGAATTTAAACTTAGGTCCTCCTGAATCTAGGGCGGGTGCTGTATTCACTGAGCCACCTAGCTGCCCCAAATTTAATTTATTATTAACATATTTATGAGCCTGTTTCTGTTGTAACTCAAATTATCTTTTACTTTGTTTTACTAAAAAAAAGTTAGCTAATATGTATCATTCAGTGTAGAGGTGCATCCTATCCAAATTAATGTCTAGATTCCCTAATAAAGTTTTGATTTTCATCCCTGAGTTCTTTTTCCTAAAATGTGCTTTGAAAAAGATTGTGTTTGGATTCGTTTATGAAAGACAGCAAGAAACGAAGAAGGCAAGGATTGAGTGATTGGACATTGATATTTTTAGATTTAGGATTTTTCCCCCTTCCTACTTAGGTTTGGGTCTTATACCTTTCTGGTTTGGGTACAGTCTAGAGCTTTATTTCACATATAATTGACTTTGCATCATTCTTCCCAGACTTTGGTACATCCTGGCCTAGGGAGACTATGAACAGACCTTGTGAGGGGGGCATGAGGGAGAGGGGAAAACAGCTTCTGGACCTCCCTTCATTAACTCTTTTATCTGGCAGATTCACCCTGTGCATTCTGTTCAGGGAATCCTCTAATGGCAACAACAGCTGCTTTTTTAAAGTAGGGAGAAAAACAGTAAAAGGAGAAGGGAAGAAGCATTTGTTCTATCAAGGGAAAGTTTTTTTCTTTATTTCCTTCTCAAAATGTACAACTTTTCTTCAATATTTAAATTAAATATTAAGATAATTGCAAGGATTCTACCAAAATATGCAAAAGCTAAATTTCATAATAAGCTATTATCAATTTAATTTGTTTTACCAAATAAAATATGGATTCTTTTTCAAATATAGCACTTCAAATAAGTTTTATTATTTTATAGCAAATTGCATCCCTGAAATAGTTTTGGTAAGGGCAATGTTAATGGTCTCATTCCTTATCCATATAATTTATGTGGATTCCAGTTACCCTAAAAAGGTGTTGCTCTATTATTTTTAACAGCCTCCTAAAAATAAAGAATGTGGAAACATGAAAAAAATTAAGTTTACTCAGTGTTTGTTATCAGTGAGTTATGATTTGGTGTTGATATGGGCAAAAATCCTTTTTAAATGTTTTAAACATCTTGTAACCCTTTAACCTAATATAAGTTCTATATGGTCTCTGCCTACGTGTACATATATATATACATATATATATATATATATATATATATATATATATATATATATATATATATATATGCTTTCTTTTGATAACTTGTTTCCTCCTGTCATTTGTGGTTCTTTGTTCTAATTTCTGGTCACTTATATGTGAGTGAATTAAAGGAAAGCTAAAAATTTCTCTCTGAGGATTGTTCTCATTTTGTTGTATTCATGTAATTCAAACACTTGGAGTAACAAGACTGACTTAAGAAATTGGTTGGTGATGTTTATAGTTTTGTATTTTATCAATCCATGTCTTTTTCCTGTATTATGAAATAAGAAATAAGAAAGTGCTAGTTTGCTTATTACTTTGCTACACTTGAGCCGTTGCTGTTCTCAGTGACAAAGCTACTATTTGCGTTTCATGTTTTGACAGAAATCACTAAAAATAATTCTGTAGATTTTACAAACTTTGAGTAATTGTCACTTACCTGTTATTTTTTAGTGAAATTTCTTACCTATTCATTTGCCCAGAGGTCCACTGCTTTCTCTCTCCACCCCTTTTTAAAACAGTATAGAGGTCTTTAAATTCTTTATTAGCTCTTTTGTCATTTCCTCTAGGCAGCAACCAACAGAGGCACTTAGGGGGTACTAACTCAGTTTGACAGGTCAGATGCATTATGTCTTCCTGTGTTGCTAGATTTAATAGTCTCAGAGCCTTTATCAAAGAAAGTGCCCACCAACATTGCTCTGAGGCAAAGGAATTATAAACACACACACGCGTGTGTGTTTCTTTATGTACAAACACATTTGTATATCTTTATTGGGAAGAGTATGTGTGAGAATCATAATTCAGACAGATTTCTTATGAAATTGGATATGTTTAGGTCAATGAGCTTTCTTATTTTGCAAGATGCAACCAAGATAATTTTCTTTTAAAATAATGTAATCAGCGGGTGGGAGATTCTAAACTCTCCCAAAAGAATGCACTGATTTTGTTGTTGTTCTTCAAGACTCACTAACTGGTCTGTGTGGAATGCAAACAAATCTTTCTCATGCAACAAATCCATTAATAAATGTATTCAATCGTTAACTAATTTATAATTTCTTGTAAATTATATACAGACATCTTGTAGCACGGTTTCTGCCTAGGGTCAGATCTAATAAGCATATAAGGAATTTTAAGTATGTTCAATTAATTTTTATTTCTTAATACCAGATTTTACTTTTAGAGGTTTATGGTTGTATTTTTTGGAACCATTTATTATTTCTATCATTACAGATTCATTGAATATTGATAAGCAAGTTCACTTTGTCTCTTCCTTTTTGAAATTACTTATTACTTGAGGTGTACTTTGTATTTCCTTATGCTGGGTTTGTCTCTTCCTAGTAGTATATAAGGTACTTGAGGGCTGAGACTTTCTCTTTGTATCCCAATATAACCATAATTTTGTTATAATTTATCTGACAGAAAGATAAAGGATTTATACACTTTTAATAGCATATTACTTGGTTCAGTCCTGTGATAAATTGAGTATGTTGTACTGAATGTCTTTTTTTTGTTGTTGATTCAGCATTATCATCATTAATATAAATTATTATCATATGCCATTATGTAGGGATTCTCATAAATAATTACAATTGTCTACAGTTCTTTTTTTTTGCTTTTTTTGGAGGGCAATTGGGGTTAAGTAACTTGCCCAAGGTCACACGGCTAGATTTTTAGTTTGTGTGTGAGATAAGTGTCTGAAGCCCAATCCGAACTCAGGCCCTTCTGACTCCAGGGCAAACGCTATGCTCACTGCGCCACCTAGCGGCCCCCTGCAGTTCTTAACTAACAGTGCAATATTAATGAACATACCTTACATTTGTGTTGATTTACCATTTTCAAAGGCTTATCAGATATAGTCTATCATTTGAACTTGACAGTCAAAACAAGTGGTATTATTCGAATTTAACATATGAGGGAACTGATATTCCAAGATGATCAATGCTGTTAACCCAGGTCTGTTCATTCATAACCCTGGTGTGCTTCACTTTCGTCTTTGGTTCTTTCTCTATGATCAGCTGTGCCTTCCCTGTGCCATTTTGGCCTATAGCAGCTCCTTTTAGAAGAGAATTGTTGGGGCGGCTAGGTGGCACAGTGAATAGAGCGCCGGCCCTGGAATCAGAAGGACCTGAGTTCGGAGCCGCCTCCAACACCTAATCCGCACAAACAAAAACCTAGCCGTGTAACCTTGGGCAAATTACTTAACCCCGGCGGCTGGGTGGCACAGTGAGTAAGAGCGCTGGCCTCGGAGTTTGGATGACCCGAGATCAGATCCGGCCTCAGAAAATGAGCACCCACGCATAAATAATGACTAGCCGTGTAACCTTGAGCAAGTTACTTAACCCCAATTGCTTTAAAAAAAAAAAAAAGAGAATTGTTGCTTCTTTTATATTCTTTTGTGATAATTTATTTTTCATATTTATTTTTTGGTTGGACCACTGTTGAGGAAGCTCCCTCTTCCAAAACAAAACTACAGTTGTTGCTGAGTTTATAATCTTAGATGCCTAGGGCACCAAGAGAACATAAGTGACTTGTTCAGTATCACATAGCCAGTATGTGAGAGGCTGTCCTTGAAGCCAGACCTTCCTTACACTGACACCTACTTTCCAATCATTATACAAAATTGATTCTCTAGTTGTAGATTGAAAGAGACTAGTGACTGCTCAAGTAAAAGAGAGAACTAGGCTTAACAAATCACTAATCTTATTGAATTTTTTTGTTCAGTGCTAATCAGGTGACTCCCTCTTTTTCATCAGGTGACCTGGAACACAAGCATTTTTTAGCCTTTTCTTTCTGATTTAAGGCTGGTTTCCAAATGGTTAATGTTCGTCATAAGTCTGACTACCTGATATCAGGGGCGGGGGGGGGGGGATGGGGGGGGAAGAGTTAATGTAATTTTAAAAATATGTGTTCTTCCTTCTTCCTTTTACATTTCTTTGTAATTTATGTTTTGCTATGTATTAGATACTTGCAAAGCTCCCAACTCTATTCTCAAATTACCTATGTAAATTGTGTATAGCTATGCAAAAATTTCAAAAGAACTCCCTGAGCCTTTCTTAATCAAAAAATTATAAAACATATTTCCATTATAGATTCCTTCATAATCTGGGTCTTGTCTTTTCTTTCTTTCTTTCTTTCTTTCTTTCTTTCTTTCTTTCTTTCTTTCTTTCTTTCTTTCTTTCTTTCTTCCTTCCTTCCTTCCTTCCTTCCTTCCTTCCTTCCTTCCTTCCTTCCTCTCTCTCTCTCTCTCTCTCTCTCTCTCTCTCTCTCTCTCTCTCTCTCTTTCTTTCTTTCTTTCTTTCTTTCTTTCTTATTGCCTAGGTGGCAGAGTGGGCCTGGAGTCAGGAAGGTTTGAGTTTAGATCTGATTCAGACACTTAACTGTGTTACCCTGGGCAAGTCACTTAGCCCTATTTACCTCAGTTTCCTCATCTGTAAAAGGAGATGGCCGAAGGAAATGGCAAACCATTCCATTATCTTTGTCAAGAAAACTCCAAACGGGCTCACAAAGAGTTGAACAGAACTCGAATAACAACCATAAGAAAAAAGCTTTTCCTTCTTTTAATATAATATTTGCTAATAACACAAACATTATGTTCATGCCACACTAGCCTGTTTGCTGTTCCTCACATAAGATGGTACATGTCCATCTTGTGTGCCTTTGAATTGACTTTTCCCCAGACTTGAAATGTTTTCCTTATTAACCATCCTTTAGAGCAAAGCTGAACTTGTTTCCCATCTCCTTAAGGAAGTTTTTCCTGGTCTCCTCCCCTAGCAGGTGCTACTGAATTCCCTTCTAAGGTAGCTTCTTTCCATTTTTTCTGTGTGTATCTTATGTATATCACTGTATGTATATGTTATCTCTCCCATGTGAACTCCAGGAGGACAGAGACTGCTTTTGTTTTTGCTTTTTTAAATCCAGGGCTTAGCATAGTGCCTTACACATAAGCACCTAATAAATGCTTATTGATTGATTTATTGCTATTCTAGCCTGTTTCTCATTTCCTGTGCCTGTGACAATGTCTTAAATAATAGAATAAGTATTTTCCATATCTGAAATAATTTCTTAATGGTAGAGAATATTCTCCTGACTTGAAGAAAAGACATAGTGGGCAAGATTATACTTCTTATAGAACTATAGTGCAAATAATTTCATGGGGAAGCTAGGATTTGTAGACATTCTCTCTTACATTTTCTTCTCTCCATTTCTCCTTATTTGATGCAATGAACTTTTTTTCCTATTAAAGACTTACTTCCTTGACCATGTTATCTAGTCTAAACAAATTGATTTAATTCATCAGTCACATAAGCTCTTATAAACTAGTACTTTAATGCTCAAATTTTTTATTTCTACTTTTGACATAGCTTGACTTAGATCTAGGGTTTTGTATTTTGTTTTTATTTTAACGTCTCCAACCCATCACATGCTCTTCCATTTTGGCATACCAAACCATTATAGAAGGCAGTCTTTAGCTTCCATTATGAAGGTTTTCATTGGTTTCTCTTTATTGGATTGTGCATAAATTATTTGAAGCCAATATACAGTCATAATGCAGATTATCATATAGCATTTTTGAAAGCTTTTTTTTTCTCCTTAATCTCTCCTTATGGAGTGACAGGGTAATACAAGTATGTAGTTTGAAAATTCTCTTAAACTTTTTTTTTTTTGAGCACAAAAATAAATTTTGCTGCAGAAAAGCTGAGAAAAAAGATTACTTTAGGACAACAGGAAATTCATTGTGTTAAAGTGAAGAGAACTGTGAATATGATGGAGCATGAATAATTTATAACATCTAACTTCAGTCTGTTTTCTAAACAAGTAAAATTTTAAAATTTCCAAGACTTTTATATATTCTTTTTAAAAATTATTCCAACATTTTTTACAAGTTATATCGAAATTCTTTATTTAAAAAAAATAAAACAATAATTAACGCTCACACCTGGTTATCTTTTGAGGTGATCTTAGAAAAGCTAGTTAGGGGTTAAAAAGTCTTTTTTACTAGTTGTTGTTCTGGGAACCTAGGAACAGACCAGATCTCCTTAGATCTGAAAAGAAGTAACACTAGAATGATCAAAGAGAATTATCTGTTCTAATGGCTCACACCTGGAGGAGTTGTAGAAATGTCAACAGCACAACTATATTTATAAATATCAGAGCAGTATGTGGCAGATGGGGATGCAGCACAGAGTTTACATCCTATCTTCCTGTCATTAAATAGAGTGTAATATTTGTAAGGTGCCTGTTAGTACCAATTTTAAAATTAATGAGTAGTTTTAAGCAACACCAGTTTCAGAATATGAAGGCTAAAATAGACTGCTCCATTTCTGGTTTCTCCCTGAAGTTTATGTAATTTGTAAATGCAAGAGTAAACATTGAAAGGCTTTAGTTATGTTTTTCCTTTTTATGCTTAAATATTTGGATGGAAGAGATGAAGGTGAAAATAACAGTGCATATTGTCATAAATCATTTCCTATACTTGTATCATTGATTTTCTAAACCAGTATGTAGGATTTTACATTTAATCATATGATATCAAATCCATACTTTTTGATTGAGGGATCCCAGTTTCTTTATATGATATCTGAACTTTTCCTGCCCACTTAGTGTGTTTTTACATTTGAAAAAGATGGAGCTTGAGCTAAATCCTTGGCCAAGGATAGTGCCCTTCAGCGCTGTACTAGAACTCCCTCCAGTCTAGCTTATCAATTACTTTTCTTTGTGTGTGGTGAGTTAACCAGTTCGGAATGCTTTCAGTTTTACATCTAGCCCGTAGTCCATCATTTTGTCGGCAACAGTTTAGTGAGAGATTTTGCCAAATGCATTGCCAATATCTAGCTGTGTTAGAAATAAGAGTTGTTTCAGATCCATTATTTTTGATGAATCTATGACAGGCCACAGTGATCAGCCTTTCTTTTTCTAAATACTCAGGGCCCCTTTTTGAGGAACAGCAAAGAGAGCTCCTAGATTGATCTCCTGATATCCTGTTGGGCATGTCCAGTTAGAATCACAATAGCACCTCAAATTCAGCTTGTTGAAAATGGTCATTCTATTTCCCCCAAGACCCACGCCTTTCCCAGATTTTCCTTTTGTTGCAAGGAACTCCCACTCTTCTGGTCACTAAAGTTCAATGCCTTGGTTTCATTGCTAATTCTTCACTCACACTTAACCCAGATATCTAGTTATTTGTGAAATCTTCTCATTTCTACCTTCTCCTCATCTCTCTCCTTCTCCCCTTTCCCCCATGCCTGGCATCCTAGTTCTGGCCCTCTAACACTTCACATGGACAATTGCAGTACCCTCATTATTTGTCTGCTACCTCACATCTTTTATGTCTCCAGTCTGTTTCATATAGTTGCAGATACAGTTTTCTAAAAGCACAGGTCTAAGTGTCAGTTAAGTTTCTAAGTTCTCCAATCTCCGTCTTACCTTTAGGACCAAATGTAAACTCCTCTATTTTTAAAAAATCCTTTTATAACCCAGCCCAAGCCTAGCATTCCAGAGTTAATACGTATTTTGATTTATTTCATGCACACTCTGGTTCAGCCAAGCTGTCCTTTTTTTTTTTTTGGGTCTGTAAAATGTGAAGTTTATTATATCTGCAAACTATCATTATACAGTCTTCTTCTTTTGGTGCCCAGGCTGCAGGGGACCTACACTGTACTTTCCTCTTTGTTGCTTATTTGTCTTCTTCAAATTCAGCTGGCTTCTTCCTCTTTGATATCTCAAACTCCTGAGTTCCCCAGGTATAGAGGAAGTAAAAGCCCATAAATGGGGGTTTTGGGGGGGGTGGCCCACAGGATGGAGTACTGCATCCTGCAGAACACATTTGGGGAAGTAGTTGGGGAAGTCCTTCTTAAGGTCCTCTATGGCCTGCAACCCGCTCATGTTTTCCCCTGGGGCTTTTGGAGCAGGACTTCTAACCTCACAGTCCTTTTCCCACTCTATGCCCCCAAAATAAGAGTCTAGGGTTGCATTTTTCTGTTTCCTTTGCCTTGGCATGTTGCCACTTAATTGCTTGACTTTTGGGCTTGTTGCCACACTATGGCTTTAAGGCCAGATAGAGGAATTTTCGTCCCGAACGTGTGGGGGGCAACTTCCGTTTCTGGCAAGCTGTAAACCCACCCACAACTTCCACCCTAGATCACAATCCAGATCCAGGGAGGTTAAAGCAAGAGCGATTACCCCCCAAGACTGATCGCTGGATCTCCCTACGATTTGGAGGCCGGGAGCTGGAGCCGCCTCTGAAAACTGCAAAATAGCATGTCTCCTCAGTGGCTTCTAGCCCCCAGGGGAGGGAGCTGACGCATTCCCTAAATACCAGTTCCAAAGTCCATAGGACACCAACCTCTTACTTTGTCCTAGGCATGTCTATGTTGATAATTCTGGAGTTGCCACAGCTCCTGGTGTTCTGGGGTTCCTCCAGCCTGCTGCTGGCCCTGCCGCCCTGGGGCTAAAACCTCGGCTCACGTGGACCTGGGCTTGGCTTAGCTCCTGCGCTCTGCGCGCTGCCAGGTCCCAGACCACTGCGCTGGTCCTTCCTGCAGGACTGCTGGGCTGTCCTCAGCGGGAGGTTAGCTTCTCTGTGTTGTTCTGTGGGTGCTGGGGCTCCAGAAGTTGTTCAGAGTCCCCTTTTACATAGTTTGGGGGGAATCTGGGGGCAGAGTGGCTTGGACGAGCCGTTTCTACTCCGCCATCTTGGCTCCGCCCCTCTGTTGACTTTTTGAGGGGGAAAAATATTAATCCCTTCAGTGATTTCTATATTTCTATATTACTACTGTGGAAAAATTTCTGCAGTAAAAGAAAAGCAGAAAGGCCCACATAGGATGTGTCAGCTGTCACTATAAAGGAGTGAAGAACTTGGAATATCTACTGCAAAAGAGAGAAAATAGAGGATTACAACCAAGAATAAACTACCTATCAAAATAAAGTATTATCCTCTAGGGGGGAAATGAACCTTTAGTGAAATAGAGGAATGCCAAACTTTCTTGATGGAAAAATCAGAGCTGAGTAGAAATTTAAATAAAAACATAGAAATTCAGAGAAACATGAAAAAGAAAAGGGAAGAAAGATTCAGTAAGGGATTATGCAAGAATAATGCGTGAACCTTCTAATTTAGGAATAAAGAGGCCTCCCCTCAGAATCCTAATAAATCAGAGTCATAGAAGGAATTATATAATGCAGAGGGCATGGGAGTGTTTGGTTATGTTTTGATGATGGAAAAAGGAATATACTGTGGAAGAAAAGGGAACTTACCTATTTCATATAATTATGTTGCACAATTAGAAGGAAAGGTATCTATAAGCGCTAGGTCGATGTGGTAGGACTGTACACAAACCCCAAAAGCAAACACTGGATAGACTATGAGGAAATATGTACATTAATGTACTATTATTGGAATTGTGAACTGGTCCTGTCATTTTGGAAAACAATTTGGAACTATGCCCCAAAAGTTAGTAAACTGTTAATATCCTTTGATGGAACTAGAAATTACTAGAAATGTGCCCCAAAGAGATAATAAAATGAAGAAAGTATTCATGTACAGATTTGGAGCAGAACCAGGAGAACCATTTACACAGTAACAACATGTAAAGATGAATAACTTAACCACATTTCCAGAGAACTCATGAAGAAACATATTAACCACCTCCTGAAAGAGAGGTTAGGATTTCATGGTGCAAATCGAGACACATATTTTTAGGTATGTCCTGTGAAGGATTTTGTTTGTCATACTATTCATATTTGTTATGAGTTTTGTTTTTCTTTCTTTTTCATTGGAGGCAAGGGAGGTTAAGAGGGTAGATTTTTGTTTCTTGAAGAAAACTAATGATTTTTTTTAAAGAAAGGACCATACCTATTTATCAGCACTTTGTGGCACATCTGCAAAAACTGACCATGTGTTGTGGTATAAAAACTTCACAAACAAATGAAGAAAAGGAGAAATTTTAAACATAGCCTTCCAAGAGTAAACAACTTAGTCCTAAAGAATTGATGGGTCAAAGGACAAATTATAGAAAGAATAGATAATTTCATCAGAGAACATGACAGTGAGCAAATATGCCAACATTTTTGGGATGCAGCCAAAGTGGTCCTTGAGAGGCAAAGTTTATTGTACTGAAAACTTTCTTCAGCAAAACAGAGAAAAAAGCAGATCAATAAATTGAACATATAAGTTGAAAAAAACCCTACAAAACCCACAAAATTACCCCAAACCCCCCAAAACAATAAAATAGAAAATCTAAACATAAAAAATACTATTAAAATTGAAAGCAAATAAAAATCCCTTTGAATTATTAGATTAAATTAGGAGGGTTTTAAGAGAAAGTAATTAGCTTGTTTGAATTTAAAAAAAGAAGAAAACCAAATTCCCCAATACAAAAATAAAAAGAATTCACAATAAATAATATCAAAGGAATTATTAAAAACTGCTTTGATTTTATTTCAATAAAACCAATAAACTAAATGAAATGGATTTTTCACTTAGAAATATCTAGATGAACAGAAATAGAAATAGAAAAACTATATAATCCAGTCTCAGGGAAAAAAACATCTCATTCATAAATTAACTCCCAAAGGAGGGCAAAACACAGGACCAGATAGATAAACTTTCAGAGAGCAATTCTATTACATCATAAGCTATTCATAAAAAATAAAAAAAGATATATTTCTCCTTTACCTCCTACAATACAAATAGGATCTTCATATCTAAATCAGAATCAAAACAAAGAAAACCATAGACTTATTCCTAATGAATATTGACAAAAATTTTAAATGAAATATTAGTAAAGCACCTCCTGCAACTTATAAAAAAGATTACATACTGTGACCAGGTGTGACTTATCCTAGGAATTCAAAATTTATTCAGGATTGAGAAAACTAGAAAAATATTAGGTCATATTAATAAAGAGAACAGTAAAAAGCATTTGATTATAGCAAGTAGTTGCCAAAACATAGGAATAAACTGACCTTTCATTAATTCAATAAGTAGACTTTATATCTAAAACTCTGAGCTAGCATTTTATGTAATGGGGATAAATTAGAGGCCTGTCCAAGAAGATTAGTCATAAGAAAGGGTATTTATTATCACCACCACTCTTTGATACAGTGCTAGAAATGGTAACTATGGAAATAATACAGGAAAAAGCAATTGAGAGAATAAACATAGGCAAAGAAGAAACAAAATTGATAATTTTGCAGGTGATGTGATGGTTTATTTAGAGAACCATAGAGTCAACTCAAAAAATATTTGAAAAGGTAACTTCAGGCAAGTTGCTGGATAGATAGTAAATCCACATGAGTCATTAGCCTTTTTGTATAATAATATCAACAAAACCCAGTAGTAAGATATAGATAGCTTCCTTTTAAAATAGCCACTGAATGTATAAAATGATTGAACTTATCAAGAAATACTTGCACTTAAATATACCTCACAATGAGATAGCATGTAAAGCACTTTGCAAGTTTTAAAATACTACCTAGATGTCAACTCTCATCATTATCAATTGCAGCACATTCTTTGTGGAAATACAGACTGTAATGATTAGAGAAATATTAATTGCTCATGGAAAGGCAGATCCAATTTAATAAAAAGCACAATACTCTCCAGGTTAATTTGCTTATTCACTACCATACCAGTCAAACCACCCAAGGATTTTTTTGTATAGAATTTTTTTAAAATGAAATTTTTTTTTAATTAAGGAAAGGTCAAGAATCTCGAGGTAATTGAAAACAAAATAGTAAAACAAAGAAGAATTCTATCTACTTCCTGCCTGAAAGGTGATGAACTTGAGTTGCAAAATTAGACATATTTTTTTTCATGGCCAAATATAACTTGCTTTCCTTTTCTATCCATATTTGAGATAAAGATTTTCTTTTTGTTTTGCTTTTCTTCTCAGGGAGAGGGTTTCAGAGAATTGGACAAAAATGCATGTTAATTGAAGAAAAGGAAAGTACAGTAAATATTATATTGAAAGATCATTTCTCCTTTCTAACTCCATATCTTTGTTAGTGGTGATAAGTTGTATGTTGGTTCCTTGCCTGGAGTCAGGAAGACTCATCTTCCTGAGTTCAAATCTGGCCTTTGACGTTTAATAGTGATGTGACCTTGGCCAAGTCATTTAACTCTGTTTGCCTCAGTTTTCTCATTGGTAAAATGAGTTAGAGAAGGAAATGTCTAGCCATTCCAGTATGTTTGCCAAGAAAACCTCACATTGGGGTCATGAAGAGTTGTACTTCACTGAGAATGACTAAACAACAACATATTCTTTCTTTTAAGGACTCATAGTGCCCTTGCCATAGGCCCACGTGGTTGAGAGTTCAGTTTACAAGGTCAATATAAGTGCTGCTTATTTTTATGTTGGTTGCATATGATAGCAAAATGAAATTCGAATGCTTTGCCAGGTAAATATTGTTTAATTTTCTACATTTTCAGTAAGTTGGTCTTTAGTTAAAATTCACAGTAATAAATTTTTTTTTGTTTTTCCCTTAAAAGTAGAAAAATTAAAGGAGATGGCCATGTGGCATAGCATAAAGACCCCCTGGCATTTATAGAAAATGAGCAGGGATTTCAGCCTCAGCTACCTTCACCTGGCTACTTTGTTATTATTTCCAAGGTTATTATTTTCTGTTGTACACTATTAGAAAACTGAGAATAATTAAGTAGTCCTCCTATGTTCATATAGCTAGTTAGTGTCAGAGAGGAGATTCTGAACCCTTTAGTTCAGTTCTCTTTCTGTACTGCTACTTATTTCATAATGAATAACTGAAGTTTATTATGTAGAGGGTGATATTACAAAGAATATATAGAGGGTGATGCAAATCGACTCCCCCAACCTTTTTGTTTAGCTCTATGTTTATTACATTGATTTATGGTAATGACACTAGAAATTTTTACAGTAGTAACAAGAAGGAAGAAGTAAGGATGCATAGTCGCATTGAATATTGTTATGGCAGAGCTGACAAAAGAAGTCAAGAAAAAGAAATTAAAATTGTAAAAATTAGCAAAGAGGAGATAAAATTGTCTTTTTCATTGATGACATGATAGCTTGCTTAGAAAATCCTTGTGAATTAGTAATGTTGAGTCAGTAGCTTTAAGAAAGTTGTAGGATACAAAATAACATCACAAAAATCAGCAGTCTTTCTTTATAGTAATAGCAAAATAAAAGTGATAATAATATAAAAAGGGAAACCCTATTCAAAATACCTACAAAATTCATAATATATTTGAGGATTGTCTACCAAAGCACACTTAATATTTCAATAGATGCATTTTAATATATTCTTTAAAGAATTTCTTAAATAGTTGAAATAATCACTGCTCATTTTTGGGCTTTGCTAATGCTACCAAAGTTAACTTATTTTTTCCTATACCAGTGAAACTGTCAAAGGAATTCTTTATATAAATCAGTAAAACAACAAAATTAATTTGAAGGAACAAGAAATTCATAGAAGATTAAGGAAGAGAAATGAAAGGACTTGTACTAGATAGCCTCTGACATTCTTTCCAACTCTAGTGTTATGCCTTTATGATCTGTAATTTTATCTCATGTAGCCATTAGTTTTAAGAATTCCTGTATGGAAATTCTCTCCCGCTACAGCCTGGCAGTTTATCTATATCTTAGAATGTTGTAATTGCTGAGACACTGCAAGGTTAAGTGACTTGCTTGTGATCAGACAGTGTGCATTAGATGTAGGGGTAGGGGTAGTGAACCTGCAGCTTCAAGGCCACATGTGGTCTTTCTTAAGTGCGGCCCTTTGACTGAACCCAAACTTCAGAAAACAAAGTTTTACAGAACAAATCCTTCTGTTAAAGGGAATAGCTTCTGAATAATGTGCCTAGGATAAGAAGGAAAACAATTGAATGGGGAAAGGTTTTTTTTTTTTAAATCAATTTCCTATGATAATGATTCAACATCCAAGATATATAAGCAGTTAACATACATGTATTAATGCATGCATACTTATATACTTAACAATATACATTATTTGTGCATACATACATATATATGACCAAAAGGCATCCCTCAAAAGATTGATCAAAGGATATGAACAAAAAGTTCCCCAGTAGAATTATAAACTATTAACAACCATATGAAAGAATGCTACATGTCTTTAATAATAAGATAAATGTAAATTAAGACAAGCCTGAAGTTTACTTCACACCCTTCAAATTGGCAAAGATAATAAAAAATGGAAAGAGTTCATGCTTGGAGGGGTTGTAAGAAGATGGGCACACCATTGTATTTTTGGTGAAACTGTCAGTTCAACCAATGTGGGAAGCAGTTTGGAATTATGCAGATAATGTGCCTATAATCTTCGTATCCTTAAGCCCAGAGATTCTATTTCTAGGCTTATACTCAAGGAGGGAATGGATAAGAAAAAAGTTCACATACATACACCAAAATATTCATAACAGCACCTTTTATGATAGCAAAGAATTGGAAACAAAGTAGATGCCCTTCAACTGGGAAATAGCTAAGCAATTTGTACTACATGAATGTATTAGTATACTTCTATGCCTTAAGAAATTGCAGATGTGATAAGAGAGAAAGATCTACATGAACTGTTGCAGAGGCAAGAAAACAGTATACACAATGAAAACAAAAAAGTAAATGAAAAGAATGATCACAAAAGTCAGTGTTCCAGAATTACAAAGGGCAAGCATGGCAGAAAAGAGTATTAGAAGATGCTCATCTCACCCCCTTTTCAGAGGTGAAGTCCATAAGAGATAAGAGCTGTCCATATTTCCAGATTTTTTTCCTTTGTATTGATCAGTTTTGACTTTTAAAAAAACTATCTGTTATATGGGATGCTGCTCTGAAGGGGAAGGAGAAAGGGGAATTATGGTGATGTAAAAAACAAAAAGATATAAAACTTATTTTTTTAGAAATCTCTTCAAAAAATTTTCATGTTCTTTTAATTGTCTCTTCATCAAACCCACTTTTCTTCAAGCTACCAGCATTTAAAATGAATACAAATTAATAACTATTGAATTTAATTGAATTTTTGTTTAATTAATGGTGTTGCAACTATATTTTGTTCTACCTTTTCCTACATTGTAATGTTGCAGTATTTTGGATATTTTATAACCTTACTGTTTTTTTGAAGTTTCCTGGGAACATGACCATGACTCTTTTCTGTGGAAAAACAGTCAAAATTTGTTGAAAAAGTGAAGTGTTGCAACCTATTTATGAATAGCAGAGTTCTTTTTTTTTTTTGCTTTTTGGAGGGCAATTGGGGTTAAGTAACTTGCCCAAGGTTACACGGCTAGGTTTTTGTTTGTGTGTGCGTTAAGTGTCTGAAGCTGGATCTGAACTCAGGTCCTTCTGACTCCAGGGCCAACGCTCTACTCACTGCGCCACCTAGCCGCCCCTAACAGAGTTCTTTTAATAGACTAAAAGTTTTTTCCACAATTCTAAGAAAAATACTATTTTTATTTTAACTTTCATATCCTGTATGAAAGTTTTATTTTATGTTTCATATTTTCTATATTTCTTTATTCTGTGTTTCATATTTTAGTTCTGCTCTACTTATATACATTGTTATTGATATTTTATACACACACAGAGGTTTCTTATCTAATTTTTCAGTTGTCTTTTTTCAATTTTTCAAAACATTTTAATTAAAGTTTTTAGTTCCAAATTCTCGGTGGGCATCTTAAATATAAAATTTCCCCCTTGATTATTTGAACAAAGCTTATTAATAAGTCTCTTAAAGAATTCAATACATTGGGGAAAATGCTTATGACATATATAAAAATATTTTTGATATTTTGCATAATCAAAAATAATCACAGCTATGAATTGACTAGTCATAGTTCAAGCATTTTGGTTTTCCTATCTACAAAAGTGATTTGGTTATAACTCTCTCTGTTCAGAATAGTTTTGAGGTTCCTCATTCATACAATATGTTATATAAAGGCATATCTGTCCTCAGAAGATGACCTTTATTCATTTAAGATTGTTGGTCAGCAAGCATTCATTAAACAATTATATGACAGGCACTGTCTTAAGCACTGAAAATACAAATGGACATAAAAAGAATGACAGTTCCTTTCCTCAAGTTGATTACATACTAATTAGGGAAGAGGGCACATAATGGAGAAAAGAAAGTATCTATGCCTGTATGCTGTTGCAATCCAAAGAGTCAGTAACTGGCAAAGAGTGATTGATGGCTAGCCTACGTGTTTCCTCAAAATGAAAGTTCTAGGAAGAACTCACCAATGGTAGGAGAAGACAGAGGGATCTTTCAGGGTGAGACTGCAGCTGTAACATCGTGGCTAAGACCAGAGAGAGATTCAGCAGGGAGACCAAAAATGTATTCCAGTATTATAACAGTATCTTGGAGTTGAGCCTGCCTTCCATAGCATAGTGCTCAAGGGGTTGCTAGAATATCTAGCAGCCTCTTTGTTTCTGGAATTTTCTACCTCCCATAGGTCCTTACACAGTTCTCCTAACTGTACTGTGGGATTTTTTTTTTGTTTACTTTCTTGTCATTTTCTTCTTTTAGTCAGCTTTAGAAACTCCTTTCATCAAATCAGATGAACAGCTGTTATTTAACCTATGGTCTTAGAGGTCTCCCTAGAATGCTCAATAATTTAAATGAATATCCAAGGGTTCCACTGGCAGCCAGAAGGTGTCAGAAGCAGAATTTCCACCTAAGTTTTCTGACTCATGGTCTCTTCAGTTTCCACTCTATTGCTTGGATAATAGAATTATGACCTAGAATGAATAGACATAGAGTCCATTTATAGTTAGATGTCAGAGTGTGGAGGGAGACTAGAACCTTACATGTCAGGACATTACAGTGGAGATCAATAGTTCAAGGGATATTGATTTTTGTTAAGTACAAGATTAAATTATGTGATAGAACTATCAGAAATGAAATGCTTTATTTTTGGATGCATTCATCACTCTCAGTCATCGTTGCAGAAATATTTAAGCAAAATCTTCATGATCTCTAAGAGATATTGCATATTCCTAACCTGGGTTGGGAGTTTGGCTAGATGACCTATGGAGGTATAGTATTTCTTTATTCTGCTAGTTCATGTAACTCTGGGATAAGCACTAGGGTGCATCCTTTGTTTTGAACCATAACCTTTTGCCATTTTTCCCCTTTTAAAAATTCACATTACAACTCTGTATTTTTCTTTGTCCTTTTCTTCTCCCTTACTTCTACTTACCTTGTAGTGTTCTCGATTCATGGTTGAGCGCCATAGGAATTTTTATTTAATGCTCCCAAATGTATATCATTATTATAAGGTTTAACCTCCATTAAAACACAAGTAGACCTTCTTGAGACATAATCTACTTTTGTTTGTTAACTTTGAAGAAATTGTTTGCTGAGGAGTTTTTTAAAAGCGTTAACTAAATAGAATGATAAATGATTATTTAAAAGTTATACTTCAGCTAAAGTAGCAGACCTAGAGCAATTTAATTATGTCTTCATAAAACACAGCAAATAAGGTTCATGTGGAGTTCCAAGAGAAGACTTTGCATTTGTTTTTATATATTTAACTTGTAATTATTTGCATTCTTTTGTTACTTATTATGCATTATGTTTTCCTTTTTAGTAATTGGTAATATAAAAACATTGTTATATACCATGTGATTAGTAATTTTCCACCTATTAATCTGGTTTTATGTTAATTAATGTGGTAATGGCAGTGATCTCAATTGCAGATATATTATGGAATTATGGCTGTGAAAGACATTAGCATAATATGACATCTCATTTATTTAAAAAATAAATATAAATTTTATGTCACTTAAAACCTTTTTATAGTAACATAGAACAAAGAGCTATGTTACTATTTTAAGAACAAGGAAAAGGGTTTTTTTTGGATAGCATCTAAATCTGTCAGCTCTGGCTTCTTTGAAGAGCTTTGGGGTATTCAGGGAAGACTAGTGCCTCTGGTGTGAAGGTTGTCAAGCCATTTTCAGGGTTTCTTTACACCTGTGGTGCCCATCTGATTCACCCATCTCTCACCTGTGGCTCCAAGAAATTGTAGCATGTGCATAGCCATGTCATTTTGATCAACAGGCTAAGCCAGGTTGAGGGTAAGCAAGGAGTCTCAAACCCCTTCATGAGTTAGGTTGGGTGTATCCCCAAGCATGTGAAGACTTTCCCTGGTGGAATGGGCAGATAACAATTTGTTCCAGTGGCCATGAAAGTGACAGAAGTGGGTACTACATTGGTTACACATGGAAGACACCAAAATCATCTGCTACATTCTGGGCCATTGCAAGTCATCTTGACCTTTGTCTTGACACTGTATTCTTATATCTATGGAAGAGAGAGTGATGCTGACGACTTTGTGCAACTCAGTTTCACTTAAACCCAGTTTATGTGTGAGTCAAAAAACATCATCCATACCACTTTACCATTTTTAATTACTTCATAGTCCTGTGGCAGCAGGCAAGCGATGATGCATCAGCTGTAGATACACTGGGAGCTGTAGTTATAACTTTGCAAATAGGCAGCCCAATCCACAGGATCATCTTCTCAGTGGACTGAAATAATTTGGCAGCCTCCTGGGTGGTTGAGTACCCTTTTTTCAGGACCACACTGCTTACCTCCTGGTGTTAGGAAGGAACTAGAAAAGATCTCCTATTGTCTTTTTCACCTTACTTAAACCTGGCTTGCTTGCTATGGAAGGTGGGTATCCTGCTGTGTGGTCAAAACACCAGAAAATAAACAAAAACTTTTGTAAAGATGATTGCACTCAACATTCATACGTGGAACGTGCACGTGCTTATGGACAACATGAAATCCAGTAGACCTGAAAGATGAACAGCTGCTGTTGCTAGAGAACTCAGCAGGCATCACATCCAAATACCAGCCTTGAGTGCAACGGGGCTGGCAAATAAAGACCAACTTGCCAGAGTCAGAGCTGGATTCATGTTTTTCTGGAATAGTCACAGTGATTGTGAATGTCATAAAGCTAACATAGGTTTCACAATCAAAACCAATCTAGTCAGTAAGCTTATATATGCCTCCTAAAAGGAGTGAGTGATTAGACTCATGACAATGAGCCCCCTGCAGGAAAGTGCGCCACCATAATCAGTGTGTATGTTCCCACCAAGATGAATCCTGGTGAAGTCAAAGAAAAAATTTATGAAGACCTGGAAACCTTCATCACCAACGTGCCAAAAGAGGACAAGCTTATAATTCTGGGTGACTTTGTTGCCAGAGTAGGCACAGATTGCTAGATATGGCAGGGAGTTCTTGGGAGAAGTGGAATTGTAAACAGCAACAGTAATGGTCACTTTCTACTAAAGACTTGTGCATCTCATGACTTTCTCATTGCCAGTACTGTCTCTGTTTGCCTAATCACAATAAAACTTCATTGTTTTCTTCAAAAAAGCTATCCAAAACAACCTCACAGCAAACATTGGCATTTAATAGATGGTGTCATTATAAGGAGAAAAGACAAGGTATGAGAGTGATAAAGGCCATGGGTGGCTCAGAGTGCTAGACTTATCCCCTCCAAGTTAAATTCTCATTCAACAAAATTGGCAGCCCAAGTCAAGATGTTTACCAGAAGACTTTTTGTCAACAGATTAGCATTCTTCTTCATATGTAAACAGATTGTTGCTAACTTGAAGAGAAAATTGAGCCTACACGTGGTTGGCAGCAGTGGAGTAAGCAAGGAGTGGGGTAACTTTCAGAGTTTGCTATGCAGCACCATGTTTCCTTCTCTAGATCAGAACACTCATAAGCATCAAGATTGGCTTGAGGAAGATGGGGAAATTCAGAAGCTCCTAAGCACAAAATGAGAACTCCACAGGGTTTACCCGTAGCATAGTTCATCTGTCTCTAAAAAGGCAGCATTTAATGTTACACAGATACAGGATTCTGGGCTCAGTAAATAGGCAGGTAGAATTCAGTTTTATGCTGATAGTTAACAGTTCAAAGAGTTTTTATGATGCCCTAAAAACCTTGTATGGTCCAAAAAGTTGTGGTGCATCTCAACTACTCCGTGCTGATGGGGCCATAGTGATTAACAGTAAGGACGTGATCTTTGAGAGATAGGCTCAACACTTCTATGGTGTCCTCAACAGACTATCATCAAGCAATGCTGAAGCCATTGACTGTGTTCATCAGGTTAAAGTCGATCCCTTTCTGACCAAACTTTCAGCTGAAAAAGAGGCTTTGAATACCATTAGGCTCCTCTGTTATGGTAAGTTTCTGGTTTTGATTCTATTCCAGCTGAGATTTACAAGGCAAGAGGTCCCCTAATCATACAAAAACTGCCTAAATTTTCCAGGTTATGTGGCAAGAGGAGGTTATCCCCCAGAAGTTCAAGGATATCTCCATTGTCTATCTCTGTAATGGAAAAGGAAACAGATTGTCCTGTGATAGTCGTGACAGTCACAGTGGGGTCTCTCTCTTAGTCATTGTCAGCAAGATTCTTGCCATATTTCTCCTGAATAGACTGATCCTTCACCTGATAGATGGTCATCTACACAAGAGCCACTGTGCCTTCAGAAAGGTCCAAGGAAAAGTCGATATGGTGTTTTCTGCACAACTCCAGGAGAAATGCCAGGAGCAGAACAGAAGTCCGTATACAACATACTTTGAACTGAACAATATCTTTGATACTGTCAGCAGTGAGGGCTTGTGGAAAATCACAAGAAAAATTTGGTTGCCTGGGGAAGTTCATCAGTATTGTATACCAGTTCCATGACAGGTTCTGGATAATGTACAATGATGCCTTCCACAAGGATGAAAATGGCATCAAGGACAGCTGCCTCACTTATGGTAAATTATTCAACTTGAAAAGACTACATGCCAAGACTGAAGTGGTGGGAGAATTGGTGCAGATGATTGTACACTCAGTGCATCCTCTGAGCTGAGATGCAACAGAGTATAATTGTTTCTCTGCCACTTATGCTAACTTTGGCCTGATCGTTAACACCAAGAAAACAGGTTCTCTACCAGCACTGCATCATCCATATGTAGAATCATCAGTTAAAGAGATAGAGAAATTTTTAATGGTGTGGATACGTTTACAGTAGGTGGCAGTATGCTATCCAATGCACATGGATGATGTGGTTGATTCCCTGTGTGTGGGACACTCCAAAGGGAAAGTTTGGGAGAGAAGTATTAGACTGCTTCTCAAACTGAAGGTACTACAGAGGTCTTGTGCTTCTTTATTGTTGTATGTTTATGAAACTTGGACTGTATACTACTGACATGCCAAGAAACTGAATTGCTTGCATTTGAATTATCTTAGGATGATTTTGAAGATCATCTGCCAAGATAAAAGTACAGGATACTGAGGAACTTTCTTGAATGGATCTGCCAAGATTCAGACTCTACTGCAGAGAGTACAGCTCCAATGAGCTGGTTGTATTGTTTGAATGCCAAATGTACATATGACCAAAAGCCTATTTAAAGAGAGCTCACACAAAACAAGCACTTGGTGTGGATGTGAGAAGAAGAGATACAAGGACACTGTCAAGGTCTCTCTGAAGAACTTTGGAATTGATTGTGAGACATGGGAGATATCGACATAGGACTTCCTAGTATGGTGTGCCTGCATCAAAGAAAGCGCTGTGCTTTTATGAGCAAAACAGAATTGTAGTAGCTCAAAAGAAACATGAGATGAGCAAATTTGGAGACGTCTCCTTCCCAAATGTTCATGTGCACTATTTGTGTCCGACATGTGATAGGGCCTTCTGCACCCATATTGGTCTGATCAGCCACAGTTAGAAACACTGTACATTGATCTCCACATGATGGTGTCATTTTGCTTCTTTTCAGGCACAAAGGACAACAAAGAACTATCCAAATGAGTTTTTAACACACACACACACACACACACACACACACACACACACACACACGCATATGTATAAAATGATTCTTGGCAAGAAGTAAAAAATGCCAGTGGTTTCAAACCTGTGTTTTGGATTTTTTTGAGTGAAGTAAAGGAAATAGACTGAAGGCTAATTTAGAATCACTAGCAATGATGTGCATTGAAAATGCTTGTCTCAATTATTTTACAATGAACAAAATTTGGCAATTATGTTAGGACCAAATGAATGTGGTAGACATAAAACAATCATTCCAGGATGGTTATTATCTTTACTCCAGAAAATTATCTCAAATAAATATTGATATAAATCTAAGGAATAGAAAAAAACATCTTTTGAACATTTATTTAAATTTGGTGTAATGTATGTACGTTGAAAAAGTTGACCAATGGAAGTAGGGTTGACCAATGAAAGAAAAACAATGTAGTGGAATGAAGCTATGTTTAATTTATAGCCACATTTTCACAACTTTTTAAATGGTTTGTAGTCCCCTAAACAAATTTTAATATTCCCATTTCTTCCTGAATTTTCTGTTCCTTTAAGAATGATAAGTAATGGACAGTGGGTTTGGATTTTTGTTGTTGTTGTTGTTTTGTTTTGTTTTGTTTTTATGCTGCTGGGTAAAGAATTTTATCTCATTTGTTAAGAAGGGAAAAACATTTTTAAATAAATTTCCTTCAGTTTTCCATCTTGAGGCTTATTTGGAAGAGGGCTCCTGGTGGTGGGAGGAGGGAGTGTGGTGGTGAAGAACTAGCATGTGTTGAAAAACTATAAAATTGAAATAATTCATTCATGTTTTGCAGTTAAAAAATATTGATAGGTGGGTTGGGAATTTATAGGAAGTTCCAAAAAATAAACGTAGCTGAGAATAGTAAGTACACTTGTGGTTATAACAGAAGTATAGATATGTTACATATAAAAATTATGGTCTTTGGCCTGTAGAGCAAGGAAATGTGTTGAGCCTCAGACAGAGCTGCTCTGGGGACAGAAACAGAGTAGTGCTTCTTAGAAGGCATGAGCATCAAGCATTCCATCACACGGGTAGAATTTTGTGTCTCTCAAATAACATAAAACAGATGTTACATTACCATTAAAAACTCAACTAAAATGGAATGTAAGTTCAGATCACTGGTCAGTCAACTGACTATTAACAGTTGCAATATTATATTTTTCAGGATTCAGCCTGCTTATCAGTTAAATTTTGGAGAGATGGGGGCTGTTTTATGGCGAGGATTGTTTTGGCTAATGTTTTTGTATTTTGGTTATCTTGATTCAGGGCATTTAATGCAAACAGTTGACTGTGTGAGCATTTCGTTTATAATGTTTTTATTCCTTTCCTTGAAAAATGTTAGTGTAAGTCACCAGAAGTTGTTGAAATGTGAGTAAAATAATTGGTGTTGGCTCTATACTTATGACATGGTTGTTTAAATGTACAATGTTTAATGAATTCACCTAACATGCTGGAAACACAGATGGTGCCAAAGAAATTAGATGTGAAAGGGGCCACCCGGAAAGACATTCATGTATTTGATTTTCTTTATGTTTGCTTTACTTGTTTGCTTATTTTTCATTTTTCTCATTTTGGTGCCACTGAACATATGAATGTAGATATGCCAGAACCATTCAAAACCTCTCCAGACAAATGCTGTAAGGGGAAACCTGAAGTTGTTGTTGTAGCTATTGTAAGGCATACCTTAATCATAGTTATATTCCAAGCCTGGGAAAATCATTGAAATGAAATGAAGTGAGAAACATGGTTGAGGATAGCAGCAGGAGCCGTGCTTCCATGTCCTCATCTTTACTGCTTACCTCCAGGAAATTCCTGGGTGATATTGTCAGCAGGTACTTTGGGGCTTGCTCTCCTATCTTGAGTGTTTGGTGTAGCTTGGTTCCACTAAGCAGTGTGACAGCTCTAAGGTCTGTGCACAGCAAAAGAACAAAGTAAAGTAGAATAGAAGGGAAGGGAGCAAAAAAAGAGGTGAATTCCTGGGAGAGTCAAAAGTGCCATGAAATAATTGTTCATATGACAGGTTCATCATGGTATAAAAATGAAGGGAGTTAGTTGAAACATTGTTGAATGGAATAGCTTAGCTACAGCTTAAGTTTCACTGTAACTGTTCTTTGAGAAATTACTCTGTAGATGGATTTTAATCACTTTTCATTGAAGACACGTTTGTTCAACTGTATGGAGGTTTGTTTTTTGGTTTTTTTTTTAATATAGAATTGATTTTAATCAGATAAATGATATACTTGTACAGTAGGAAATAATACCTTTACCTAAGCCTGCCGGCCAAATAGATATGTAACAGCATCTTTTTATTTTCTTTTTAAAAAAGGATTAAAATATTTTAGGAAGGTTTCTTGGAGTTCCTTATCTTTATACATAATAATTTTCATTTGTCTTCATGAACTTGAAAAATTCAGTTGTATAAAATAGTTGGAGTTTGTTGAAATGTTTGAATAAAAATATGTCTTATATTTATAAAATGTAATGTGCACCTCATTATCATTATATATTGAGAGCTTTTTTAAATTGCTGTTGTTGTTTTTTTTAATAATGCAAGTCAGTATGTGAATATCTGCCACTTGCCAAGCATTAGAGCAGTCAGAGATATAAAGAGCATGCTATGAACGCTATTCTAATTAAAAGCTAATATATATACTCATAGATTTAGTTGTTTTAGAATTTCACTGATTCACTTCAAAATTAGTATTTTGTCCCATTTTCTGTGTTTACCTAGGTCAAAATCCTACTGAATTGAAAATAGGAAATTCACTATGAGATATTATACTAAAGTGGACTAGATTAGGTTTTTCTTTTAAAAAGCACACAGTGACATGAAGTATTCTTTTTCTTGGATTATCATTTATACTGACCCTAAATTAGATGACTAGCTATTTTTTCTTGGGGTGAAATTATTTTTTTTCTCCATAATATATTTTCATTTATATTATAAGTAGATGAAACTTATTGATGTAAGGCCAAGGCTTTTTTTGTTTGAAGTGTTCACTATGGTGCCTAGCCCCTTTTGAGCTTCATAAATGCTTGATGACTGACTGAGTGATTGTCTGAAGCAACTCCAGTTGGGCTGGTGTGAGAAGACCAGAGTTCTAGGCCAGTGGAAGTCTGTAAGGGATCTTTAGGGTAGCTTATTACTGTGATAATCTTGACTTTGTTTAAAAAAATATATGTGCTTAATTCTAGAGTAAATTTAATCATTTCACTCTAGCCATTTTATAAGTATGACTCCAGAAGAGAACTGAAGGATATTTTAAAGATAAAGACATTGAAAACCATCTCAAGGAAAAGAAAAGCATCAAAGAATGGATGGGCTTACTTCCTAAGTGAAGGGATGTGTTGTTCATAATTGAGGATAAAGAAAGGACAGAACCTCTTAACTCTTTATTTTCTTCTCTTTTTCTGTTGCTAGGGAGAGTGGATGACCCTTGGAGCAGAAAGGATAGGATCAAAGAGGCTAATAGGGAGTTGTTGCTTAAGGTTAGTAAGAAAATAAAGAACTCCTAGTTGCCTTTGAAAAATTCAAGTCACTTGGCCCAGTTGAGCTACATCTAGAAGATGTCATTACTCAGTCACTGACAGTGACACTGGAAAGATCACCAGAAACCATAGGGATAGCCTAATACTAGTATGGGGTAGCAGTTGTCCCAATTTCCAAAATAAGGAAGTACAAAGAATCTGAAATCTAGACCAGTGAGCAGCTAGAATTTCAAGAAAAAATGGATTTGAAAAACTTCATCTCTGATCTTGGACTGATATCCACAATTTATAGGACTTGACACCAACATTTAATTTCCTACTACTTGATAGGTAGGTGATCAAAAGCTAGGATAAAAACATCTCTCAAAAGACAAAAGACATACTGGACTAGTACTCAAATATTCCAATGGATCAGTGATCCTGTGGGGTATGATGAGCTCTCTCCATTGATAAAGATTGAAGCCCATCCATGCTTCCTTGCCCTGTTTGACTTGTATCCATCTCTTCCCAAAAGTTTGCCATAAGGTGTCTGTTCAGTACTAGAGGCCTTTTCACTTTTTTAGAACATCTTGAGAGTAATAGTGTACCCCTTTTCTATAGATTGTCCATTTATATTCATGTAGAATTCTAGAAAAAGCTATCTCTTTTGTCTTTCCTGTGTGGATAGACAGACCAAACTCCTTTGAGTGCTTAGAGATCTTCTTCCACAAGTTTTTAAATGCCTTAGGCCTTTGATATACATTAAAAACAATGTCATCCATGAACAAGGAGTATATAGAGGATGTCACTATCCACAGGGCTTGTACAGGGCTTTGCTTTTGGTCTTTTCCATCACTATGGTGAATACTCTTGGTGTATGTACATATCCTTCTTTTGTATCTCACTTGATATTTATTATCAGAGGATGTTGAACAGAGTTATTTATATTGAACAGTAATTTTATATCTTCCCAGGATTCTTTCATTATTTTAATATACTTTAGGAGGCCCCTTGTAATAGTTTATAAGGCAGCATTTTGTTATACTGAGTCATTTTTCATAATCAACAAACCATGCATGCACTTGGATCTTATATTTTTTACATCTTTCAGTAAGATGTGAGTTAATAAAGATGTCCATCATTGAATATCTCTTGTGAACTCCTACTTGTTCCCTCATCCAGTCTGCCTTTCATTAAGGTTTTATATCAATAGCAGAATAATCATGTAGGTCAGTATTCATTTATATTCTCTTGGTCACCTTTTTTTGCATTAATAAGGTTCAAGATTTTTTTTTCCCCATTCCTTCTTGAATATCGATCCCTCATGCCCAAACAATTGTGTATACATTTGATCCAAGCTGGATGCTTTTCCTATCTTTATTTTCTTTGGTCATGGGTCTATCTCCTCTATAAGCACACCAGGGACTGTGATGTTAATGTTCAAATGTATCCATGATCAAAAAGACAGTTTGAAAAAAAAAAAAAAAAAAGAAAAGACAGTTTGTGTCAAAGGGTTTTCCAGTCTTTCTTCTATTACTTTTTTCACCTTTGCATGACCTTGACTAAATTACTATCTTGCCAGGCTTTCTTTTGACTGATTTTATCCTTCACTACTTCTCTCTGCTTTATGAGATACTACTGGTCATGATTGCCTTTTTTCCTTTCTTGAAAAGTTTTACAGATGATCTGGTGTTGCCTTTGGCAGCTATCTTTCTACATTTGTCAAGTAAGTCATACTTGTTCATGAAGGTACTTTCTAGGTTCTCCAATTCAGTTAGCAGTTAATTTGCATTGGCTTAAGTTTTGGATGAAATTGTATATTTGTTGTCCACGTTGTTTCTGTTAACTATTTCCTGGTTTTTATTTTCTGTAGTCTGTTTAAATAATTTAGGTTAAATCTTAACTGTATATTGTATCTTCATCTCATTAATATTCTTCTTCTTATAAATTCTGATCTTAGATTTGATGAGTCAGATATCTGTGTCCAAACAGCCAACTCAGTGCTAACTTGTACATCAATAATAAGTCATTTCTTGGCAGTTAAAGTATAATAATTTTTTCTTTGTAATTTTTTTATGTCTTCTAGGACACTACCTGCCAATGCATTTCTGAAAAAAAAATGTTTAAAATCACTAATAATCAGAAAAATGCAGATTTTAATCATCCTTCCATTTTACTTTAAAACCCATTAAAGGAGTAAAGATAGTAAAAATTGGGAAAAATAATTAGTGGAAGGGTTTTGGGAAATTGTATTCTAATTTAATGTTGGTGGAAATGGTAGTTGTTTCAACCATTCTGGAAAGCAATTTGGAACTATGCAAGAAAAAATTATTAAACTGTTTGTGTTCTTTAATTTAGACATTCTTTCAATGGGACTATTTTGCAAGATGGTTGTGGATAGCAAGAAACAATCCATATGTACAAAAATGTTTATAATAGCATTATTTGTATCTAAAAGCTAGAAATAGAATATATTCCAGATGACTGAGAAATTGCCAAAAAGAATTGGCATATAGATTTTATCAAATATTACAGTAAATATTACAAAGAATTTTTTAAAATATGGAGATATAGGAAGTGCTGGCCTTTTGACTCCAAATATAGTACTTTATATGAAATGAAAGTAGGCCCTTATACTAAGTTAGGAGAAAATTGATCATAAGTAACCAACCTTCCTTAGTTCTAATGTCTTTTTTTGTTGTGACAATAGTTTCAGGGTGAGATAATTTAAAAAACAAATGAAAATTGTGAAAGAAGAGTTCTCGAAATCAAATATACCTTTATAACCAACATTGCTCAAAATTGATTCCTCCAAATTTGGTTTCATTATAGAATCAGCCTTCTTTTTGAGGTAAGGAAATGAAAATCTCTTATTTGGATGTGTATCTGAAAGAGAAGTTTGTCATATATTAATATGCAATGAGCTCCATAAGAGTTATGTTTCCAGGACACCAACTTTAAAGCATAAATGTTACATTGCATTGAAATACAAAGCTGATCAGGGAATCTTAAATAGGTTAATAATCACAGTGTATTCACCAGCATTGCTTGCTTTTTTCCCTTCAAACTGCAGGACCAACCCAACACTCAAACCCTCTGGATAGTGATTTTTTTTTTCTACATGTGCCACCATTTTGTTTTTCTATGGCCTTGCCTTTCTGAGTTTCAGGCTTGAGTTTAAAAAAAAGGATTGCTCCTTTTAGGGAAACAAACATTTTCATTTATAAAGTCATTAATGGGAAACGTCTTGACCAGTATGATAAGACCATGGAGCTAAGAAGCCAGAGTACTGAGTTCCAATACCAGCTTTACCATACTAGCACCTTAAATGTTTGTCAGCATCTCAGCCCTAGGTTCAGCATTGATAAAATGCAGTTAGTAATGCCCGTCTTTTGTAGTTCATTTATTGTTGTGGTGATACAGTGAGATGATTTATAGAATAGAATTTTCCAAACTATAGAGTGCTACCAATTGTAAGATATTATTATGTAGCTTATACCAAATATAACAAGAGCTGTTGGGTAAAATGGACAGTTCCACCATGTGTACTCAGAATCCTGTATCTTTGGAGAAAGCTTCAAACACATTTTATGCCCAGTGGTACATTTTGAATTCATTAGCAAGGTGATTGAAGCCAGGTAACAAGTTGTGATGAGTACAGCTATAGCTGAACTAAAGTTTAGTACTGAGGTAGGAGTAGCAGTTAGCAATGGTTATTGAAACTCAGGAGGATTAAGAATTGTCATTAGACAATGAAACTAGGTCAAATCCTGGTTTACTGTGTTCTGTGAAAACATTTTGGCACCAACCCTCTCCATTTCTAGGATTCCCTTTAGAATTGCCTAAGAGAACCAAATATGCACAGGTTAAACACATATCACATTCTTAAAGATTCTATGCCAATGTTCTAATACTAACCATGAAAAGATATAGAATATTATTCCAGGGCGGCTACATGGCACAGTGAGTAAAGCGCCGGCCCTGGAGTCAGAAGGCCCTGAGTTTGGATCAGGCTTCAGACACTTAACACACACAAACAAAAACCTAGCCGTGTGTGACCTTGGGCAAGTTACTTAACCCCACTTGCTCTCCAAAAAAAAAAAAGAAAAGAAAATTATTCCAAATTTTAAATGACTGGATTTATTTGGTATACTAGACCACCCTGTTCTATTCTAGTGATATTTAAGAGAAATATATCCTTAAATCAGAGAAGAATAATAACTCCTTAGATAAAAAAAAATCAATTGGTGTTCATTTTACTCACATAAAGATGAATCACTCTGGCACATTTTGCAGACTACTTTTTTCTTTCCTGAAAATTGATTTATTCCACCAGAGGATTTAAAAAAAAAATATATCACTGACTGCTTACTTGTGCCATAATAGTGCTTCTGAGTTGTAGGCATATGCCTCATGTCTGGTCTGTGTTATTGTTTTATAAAACTAGTTAATGACATGACCTTCCATTTTGAAGGACTTATTCTTTCATGATGTGTGGAGCATTTACACTTAGCTATCATTGGCTCTGTGGCATTCTTTTTGCATAAATTGTCATTACATTTTTGGGAGCAATACATTAATGCAAATTCATTTTGACCTAGTTTTAGGATTGAATTCCTTTGACCAGTAGAATAATCTCTGCACACAAGAGAGTAAGGAGAATAAGTGAAGGGAATGGTGAAATATTTTAGGTGACATTTGCATTTGATAGCTTTTACGCACACGCACACACACATACACACACTCTTTCTCTCTCTCTCTCTCTCTCTCTCTCTCTCTCTCTCTCTCTCTCTCTCAAGCCCCTGAAACTCTGGAAATTTAAAAGCATAGGACCCAGAATTGTCTTTGTATATAAATTATATGCCTTTGTTTCTTTTTTTCTGTATTTCTTTCCAGAGTCCTTTGATAAGCTTGCTCTTTCTAAGTAGTACACTAGAAAAATTTTCAAAGAAGTTGGATTGATGGTGCCCAATATAGACACTCTTCCAAGCTGAGCATTAGCTTGTGAAATGTTAGAGCTTTTTTAGTTTGTCCTTAACCCCCCACCTCCTACTCTAGTGCCTTGCACTTCAGTGCTTAGTAATACTTGTTGAAATGATTTGAATTAATTCAAATTCCTGTAATGGAGCTTGTAGACCAATTTTCAGCCAACTTTAATAGATGAATTTTCCTGCCATATAAAAATCATCTGATTTTTAAAATTAAGGATCATGTGGCTAATTTGTTTTAATGTGCTTAAAGCAAATTAAACTTAAATTGAAACTAACTTTTTCTATTATTAGGTGTTAATTTCCATTCCTAAAGTTAAGGCTATGAGATCCTTTGAAACATTTAACAAAAAGTGGGGAAAATTTTTGTGCCCTGCCAGCTCAAGGCAAGAATTTAATGAGTTCCCTGAAGATATATGCAATTATTCCTGAGGCATTATAGGCTTTAAAACATCAAATGTCATTCAATTTGGTTGTTCCACAAATGATTATTTTAAGCCCAATCTTAACAAATATTTCACTTTGATAATGGGAAGGACGCTATTCTATGATATGTCCCCTTGTTCTCATTGAAAAAATACCTGTTAGCTTTTGACTATAATTACCAGCAGTAGCTTTGTAAAAAGTAGTAGCATGATGTAGAGGGAAGAATGTTGGAGTTGCAGATAGGAGAGAGAATCTAGGTGCGAATCTTGCTTTTGATACTTATTGTCTGTGACTGTCGACAAATAATTAAAGCGTTCTCCTCTATATGTAAAATGATAACATCTGTTTTGTTGTTGTTCAGTTGTTTCAGTTGTGTCTAACTATGACCCTATTTGGCATTTTCTCGGCAAAGATACTCTAGTAGTTTGCCATTTCTTTCTCCAGCTCATTTTATATTTGACAAAACTGAGACAAACACAGTTAAGTGACTTGCCAAAATTAATTGCCTAAGGTCACACAGCTAGTTAGAATTGGAGGCTGAATTTGAACTCAGGTCCTCCTGACTCCAGGCCCAACACTATCCACTGTGCTACCTAATTCCTCAGTGCAAATTTGCAATATCTGTAGTATCCCCTAATGTGTCACCATGACATAATGAATAATTGACCTTGAAGGACTCAATAAGTCTTAACTTCCAAGTCCTGCTTCAGACAATCCTGGCTGTGTGATCCTCTTAGTTCTCCCAAGGATGCTGTCTCTTAAATTTCAGAGCATTGATAGAGAATGTTTTCTCCATGGGAGTTCTTCCTACTAATAATAGTATAGCTTCGGTCTAAACAAAAAAAACCTAATTTCACACAGTTGTTCGGAAAATCAAATGAATAAAGGTATGTAAAATGCTTTGTAAACATAAAGCACTACATAAATGACTTATATGACTATTAAACTAAGATTGTTATGACAGCTTTCTTCTTTGCTAATTGTTCTTTCTTTTAGCTTATTGGGCAGCTGTATTTTAAGCTTATACTAAGTTATCATGTATGTTGTGATAATTTTGTACATATATTTAAAATAAGTTTTAATTTTAATGTGTTTCTACCAAAGTTTCTTAATGCTTGGCATAAGAAGAAGAAAGTGGAATCTTAGATGAAAGAGATCTTAGATATTATCTAAACTGAGCTGGAGAAAATCACAAAACTGTGCTGAATGGGGCCATCACAAATTTATTTACACTGCAATCTCTACTGAGCCTTTCTTGCATCTAGGCAATGCCATTTATCATAGTTTCTATTCCACATCTTTTCATCTCTCTTCAAACTTCCCCTGGCCCCTTCCTCCCACCTTGCCAATGATGACCAAGAATATATACTGGGGGGGAAAAAAAGATTGTGGCATTCAGTGAAAGCTTGCTTTGATTCCTACTTCACATCATTTAGATGTTTTACTTTACTATCTCCTCCATCATCCTGTCTCACATGAAAAGGTATACTTCATGTTGATGCAAATCTAATTTTTTGCCATGTCCTTTTAAATCCTTAAAATTCTTTAAATCTTAAACTTTAAACATGGAATGTTATACATTGTACTTGTTATAATCTACTACATTATATATCAGACAATTTACTTAACTATTTAAGCTTCCTTGTTGGTGAGAATCAGCTCCAGAGCAGAAACTCATTGGTTCCTCTTCTTTTGAAGGATGAAACTATTATTAAGACAAATTAAGGAATTGTGTTTTTCTGCTTTGGGCAGAGAGAGATTTTCCACAGATATTTAGATAACTAATAGTCCCTCACTACTCATATGCATGCCTAGCCTTAAACTTTTTTGGATTTCTCTGGTTAAGCATTTAGTCAAAATATCATTGAGATCAGTAGATAGTGCATTAGGACCATTTACTTCATTAAATATTCCAGCCATATCCCTTTCATGTTGTATTAGTTACCTTAAGATAGTATTTTTCTTTTCCATAAGCCTCTGCCAACATGGAATTAATAGAATCCTTTGTAGTTTGGATTCTTTTGCTTTTTTGGAGGGGAGGAGGTAGGACAATTGGGGTTAAGTGACTTCCCAAGGTCATACGGCTAGTAAATGTGTCAAGTGTCTGAGATCACATTTGAACTCAGATCCTCTTGACTCCAGGGCTGGCGTTCTATTCACTGTGCCACCTAGCTGCCCCAATCCTTTGTAGTTTTGATTGGTTTCTACAACATAATCGGATTCAGACAATTTACTCAGTGCTTGCAGGTGTGACAGGCAGTGGTGCTAAAGCAGGAAAAAAACTGGACTTGGAGACCAGAGAACTTGTCTTCACCACTTATTAGCTATGAAATCAGGATCCTGGAAACCAGGCCATATAAGAATTGTTTAAAAGACCTAAGAATATTTTGTCTGTAGAACGGTGGGCTTATTAATAGGGTAAGTGATTGCTGTTTTCATTATTTGAAGGATTGTCATGCAAAAAAAAAAAGGATTAGATTTATGCTGCTTGACCTCAGCATAATAAAAGTCTACTGGTTGGAAATTTCATAGAGAGTAGTATCCAACCTGTAAGACTACATATCCAAAGATAGAATGGTATGCTTTGGGAGGTAATGAGTTCCTTGTTATCTGAAATCCTCATGCAAAGGATGAATGACCACTTGTCAGATGGTGGAGAGAAAATTGTTCCATTTTGGAGTGGTTGGCTTCTGAGCTCCCTTTTCTATGCTATTGTTACCAAATAAATTGTGGCCTCAGATCTGTCAGTAAATAAATATACAACTTGATTTGAAGTTCCTTTTTTTAAAAAATTGGTTTATTTCCCTTTTCTTTGGAAATATTATTGAATGTACTGAAATTTAATTTCATTTGAGATTTGCAGTGTGTGTGCTAATAATAATAACAATATTGATAGCTAGCATTGATAAAGTGCTTTAAAGTTTTCATAGCATTTCACATGTAGTTTCTTTTGATCCCCACCACAACCCTGTGAGGCTGGTATCATTATTACTCCAGTTTTACACTTGACAAGACTTGAGGCTAAAACAGGTTAATTGACTTGTGGGGTGGGGGGGTCCACACAGTTAGTAAGTGTTTGAGACAGGGTTTAAACTTGGTCTTCTTGACTTCACATGTAACATTCTATTCAATGAGTCACTAAGCTACCTCAAATAAATGTGTTTAGCAAATATTTGCTTGTTGGATTTTTCTTTTTCAATTCTACTCAAAGTTTTTGATCTCTTATTATTTTTATGCCTAAATTGTCTACCACAAGCAGGTTAAAAATAATCATTTGTGGTTTAATGACATAACTACTTAAATTTTATTTATATATTCAGTTAATTATATGTTATTTTTTTATTATAGGTCTCCTAACCACTGAAACAAGACCACCAAGTATTTTAGTGAATTTTGTATACATTTTGGAGTTTTACCTTATTGTTTTACTTTACATGTGTAAAAGTCTTCATAATATCTTAGCATTCTATTGGTAATACTGATCTAAAATTCTTGAGTAATTTTGCTTTTCTCATCAAACTTTTTTACATTGACATTTTTATATTTTATATCATTTTCCTTGGAAATTCTTTAGGAAATTTGAAATAGATATGTTGAGACTATTAAACAGAGGAGGAACTTAAGAAAAAAGCAATTTTTATAAAATAGGAGTAATTTAGTTTCGTCTTGAGCCATATTCATAATTACATGATTTAGTGTTGAGTGGCCCTAAGAGACCATCTAGTCTGATCCTTTATTTTATAGAAATTAAGAGATTGAGGCCCAAAAATTTGTGACTTGTATCAAATTTGCATACATTATGGATTGCAGAACCTGAATTCAAGTCCATGATTTTTTTTTTAATTAGGGGGAAAAAATCACAACTAAGAAATAAATATTTCGGAAATAATAATAGCTAATATTAGTTAATATTTATAGAGAGCTTGCTATGTACCAGGTTGTGTGCTAAGCACTTTACAAGGATTAACTCATTTAATACCCACAGCAACCCTGGGAGATAGGTGTGATTATTATCCCCTCTTACAGGTGAGGAAACTGAGGCAGATGGTAATGATTTGTCCAAGTCACATAGCTATTAAGTATGTGAGATCATATTTGAACTCAAGTCTTCCTGACTCGAGGTCTCTATTTGCTATCCTACCCAGGTATTATTTTTTTTTTAATTAGGGGAAAAAACATAACTAAGAAATACAGGTTTCAAAAGTAATTTTTATATATTTTCACAAAACAGCTTTTTTGAACAAATCAATCCTTCATTGAAAAAGCAGTTTTGTTTTTTAAAAATTTACCCCAAGCAAACTTGTCTGTTATTTATTTTGGTCATTATGTAGTTGCATTGAGAGGTGAAAGAGTGAACTTTTAGAATATGCAGGATAGGTCATTGACAGAGGCATGACAATACCCTTCATCTTCCTATACAATATATCACATTTTATACTGCCCACAAATAAATCTTCACATGCTCTACTTCATTGACTCTCTCATTAATAAGCCCACATGTCTTTTTCTTTATTATTCCAGTATTTTTATGAATTGATTGGTGTGTGAAAGTTGCTTTGTAGAAGTATTCATGATAATTCTTGAAATGCAGAAAAACTGTTCACTGGAATCTACTTAAATTTTTTTCAGGCATAAGATTATTTGTCATAAGTAGTCCTAAGATCTATATTAAACTGATTATTGGTGTACATAATGTTTTAAAATTGTGAATCTTTTATACTCTTAAATTTAGCAAAATAATAGGCTTCTGCTGTTTTCCAGCTATCATAAAATCTCAGTGCCTATATCTTGCTTATTTTATACTGATGTCCAGTTGTGTAGATCACAAGGAGATTCTGGTAAAGACCCAAGATATTAGGACCAATTAGAATGAAAGTAGCTGTTGTTTGTCCATTTTTCTCAAGAAGTCCTATGCTGTCTGGAGGGTGAAGACTTGGAAATGAATTGGATTTAAGTGAGGCAGGGCTGTGAAAAGTCATCAGCCTCACCCTCTCCTCCAGGATCATCTGAGTCCAGTGTAAAGACTTAGGTCAGGATAACTAGAGATGACCCCAAATGCAGTGAGAATGTAATTGACAGGAATACTGGCTCAGGAATCAGGAGAGTTGAATTCCAGCTGTGATTCTCCTATCTAGCATAGGTGGTAGAAAATAAGGCACTTAATTTACCTGGGTCTCAATTTCTGTAAATGTAAAATGGAGGGATTGGACTAAATAATTTGTAACCTCACAACTAATTTTTAAAATCTATTATTTTTTTTATGTAACAAAGGAAAATTACTGTAGGGAAAAGACCTGTTATCATTTTAATTCTTTTATTTGAACTTGCTATTATTGACTACTACTTCCTATTGCTTAGAAGTGGTTATGTTATACAAGTCTTATAGGACCAAATTTAAATTCAGGGGTCTTTAGAAAAGTAAGTTATCATGGTAAAACTCTTTTACAAAGCATTCATCTTCCTTGTACTTTGTTGAATTCAGAGTCAATACACGTATATACATTGAAGATTTTTAGAGCATAATTCGTGTTTGTTTCTTTGTTTTTCTTTTTCTTTTCAACAGCCAAGTATTCCAGGTAGTGATGGTTAAGCATTTGAGTTTAGTGAGTTTTTTAAACTTTACCTTTCTTATGGATTATGCTTAAAGCACCATATTCTTCACTGCAGTTTTTTAAAAAAGGATTACTAAATTTGCCTTAGTTTTTCCTTAGTGAGTGAGATATCATTCTGAAGGAAAGTTATTTCGACGCATTGTAGATAAATGTTGATGATATGAGCATGACTCTGAATTTAAGACATCAGAGGCCATCAGGTGCATATTCATATCTCTCAGTTACCCATAAACAGTTTAAGGGAGAAATCATGCCATTAAGGACGATGTAAGTCAGTCCCATTGGTTTCGTCACTATTCTGTCTTCTGTCTCCTTTCTGTGCTCTTATCATTTTGCCAATCCGTTGTATCTGCTAATCACCACCAGTATCTTCCTCTATGCTTCTCCTTCTCTTATTTCATGCTTTCCTTTTTTCTAGTATATTCTGCCTTGTGTTGTTTCTTCTGCACTTCTCCGATGGCCTTTTAAAGATATCTGCTCATAGTCAAAATGTGCCTTTTCTTTCTTCTTTGTTGTTGTTTCATACGGAGGCATTTCCAGTGATCCATTCTTAGCTCCCAGAACTTTTACTCCCCTCACTTTATCTTTCCTTTTTTCTTTTTTTTTTGGAGGGCAGTTGGGTTAAGTGACTTGCCCAAGGTTACACTGCTAGTAAGTGTTAAGTATCTGAGGCCGGATTTGAACTCAGGGCCTCCTGACTCCAGGGCCGGTGCCCTATTCACTGTGTCACCTAGCTGCCCCAATTTGCCTCACTTTAAAACAGAAAATATAATCTACCTGTATTTAGAGCACGACTCTGTCACAATGAAAGATTTATGCTAACCCCTTAGGACTATTGTGTATAAGGAAGCAATTGTTTGGATATGGTAGAGGAGGCTTATTTGCCAAAATAAATTTTAAAATTTGATAAGCAACCTTGTGACCACTTTTCCAGGTTTCTGAATTCTTACTCAGCACCTGCATCTTTCTGTAGCTCTTAGCCTAAAAGTACTGCAGTAATTACTCAATCTATTTGGACGTCTATCTATATGGTGAGCTGCTTCTCTTTTCCATCATGCATCTGCTTATTCTTCTCTAATTATACCAATCAGGAAGGAGAAAGTGAAAGCATTGCACTAGAGAGTCCTAAGTAAGTTGTCCAATAGCCATAATTGTTGTGACCATAATTAGAATGTAGTCTTCTTTACCAAATTTTACTTTTGAAATTCTGCAGCATTGTCCTGTAATACAGATATTGTCTTGATACCTAAAAACTAGGGAGAGACAAGACAGAAATCTGGAGACCAATATCTTAAACATTGAAGCAAAATTTTAAAATAAAATGTGAACAGATAGTCTACAACAACATATTGGGCTGTGCAGTCCTCCATTATTTTAATTTCTTTTATATGCATTTTTATTTGTTTTATTTTTCTCTATTAGAATGTTCATCCCTTCAACTTTTGGAATTTATTTTCTTTGTATCTTCAGTGTTTGGCCCAGCCATTTTTATGGTATGATCTGTGGACCCCTGGAAGTCTCTTGAGACCCTTTCAGGGAGTCCGCAAAGTCAAAACTATTTTCATAGTTAATGGAGGAAATACAGCTTAGACTTTGGTATTTGACAGACATTTTAGAAAATGAACGAAGTGAGCTTGTCATTTCAAGGAAAACAAATAACAGTATTTGTTGCCAGTGATAAAACTCAAACTTCAAAGCAAAAATTAGAATTTTGGAAAACGTATATACCACCATGAATTTCACAGCTTTCCAGTACTTAAAGATTTTTCTGATGAGATTAGTGGTGATACTAACGAATGTGTTGTTTTGATATTATGTAATGAAATTGTCGGCGTTTGGAAGTACTGCATTAGTCATTGAACCAATATATTTTAAGTGATCAATTTATGATATTACAGAATCATGCATGAGTTAAAGATCATTTGCCTGAGTCAAATTTATTTGTTTATTTTTTTAAACAATTGGGGTTAAGTAACTTGCTCAAGGTTGCACGGCTAGTCATTATTTATGTGTGGGTGCTCATTTTCTGAGGCCGGATTTGATCTCGGGTCATCCCAACTCCGAGGCCGGCACTCTTACTCACTGCGCCACCTAGCCGCCCCTTTTAGGGCATTTGGGGTTAAGTAACTTGCCCAAGGTCACACGGCTAGGTTTTTTTTTTTGTTTGTGTGGGTTAAGTGTCTGAGGCGGGATACGAACTCAGGTCCTTCTGACTCCAGGGCCGGCGCTCTACTCACTGCGCCACCTAGCCGCCCCTGAGTCAAATTTATAAAAATACAAATCATTCTCCAACTGATAAATGGTCAAAGGATATGAATAGGCAGTTTTTGGACAAAGAAATCAAAGGTATCTAGTCGTAATAAAATGCTCTAAATCACTATTGATCACAGAAATGCAAATTAAAACAACTCTGAGGTACCACTTCACAACTATCAGAATGGTTAATATGACAAAAAAGGAAAATGTTGTATATTGGAGGGGATGTGGGAAAACTGGGACACAAATGCACTGTTGGTGGAGTTGTGAACGAATCCAACCATTATGGAGAATAATTTGGAACTATGCCCAAAGGGCTATAAAACTATGCATACCCTTTGATTCAATAATATGATTACTAGGTCTGTATCCTAAAGAGATCATGAAAAGGGGAAAGGACCCACATGTACAAAAATATTTAGAGCAGTTTTTTGTGGTGGAAAAGAATTGGAAATTGAGTGGATTCCCATCAAGTGGGGAATAGCTAGATAAGCTTTGCTAATATGATTGTTATGGAATATTATTGTGCTATAAGAAATGACAAGCTGGATGATGTCTGAAAAACCTAGAAAAATTTAACATGAACTGATGCATAGTGAAGTGAACAGAACCAAGACAATGTGCACAGTAATAGCAATACTGTTCGATGAAGAACTGTGAATGACTTGGCTGTTCTCAGCAAAACAATGATCTAACACAACCCCAAAAGACTATTAATGAAGCATATTATCCACTTTCTGAGTTGATTGAATACAGACTGAAGCATGCTGGTTTCCCCTTTCTTTTTTTTCATTTTTTCTTTTATTCTGTCTTCCTGTACAAAATGACTAATATGGAAATGTTTTATATAATTGCCCGTGTATGACTTATGTTTGATTGCTTATTTTCTCAGAGGAGTGGAGAGGAGAGGGATAGGAAGGAATAGAACTCGACTTTAAATAAAAATGTAAAAAAAAAAAAAAGATCCATTCAAATGGTAAGATAGACATGGAGATTTTATTGTAATAATGTATGAAATATCATTGATATGTGGTTTCAGATTCTCCATTGCACTCAGCCTTTAAGAAGCTCTCAGTTGTTGAGTTTTGATATAGCATAAAAGAAAAGTATCCACAATTATTTGAAAAGCCCATTAAAATGCCCCTCCTAATCTTCATGAGTCTAGATTTTCTTTATATACTTTTAACCAAACCGTGTATCACAGCAGATTGAATGTAGAAGTATGTATGAGATTCTAGCTATCTTCTATTAGACATTAAAGAGATTTGTAAAAATGTGAAACAGTGCCACTCTTCTCACTAAATGTTATTTGTTTATGAAATATACTATAACGCCAATCATGGCAGCACACCTGAGGACTGTGCTATAAAAAATATCAAGGGTCTAATCATATAATATAATGAACTCGATTCAGCATAAACTAAATATTATTCAATAAAGTAAAGCATAACATTGATAGCAACATCCTTAAGCAATGTATATCATTCAATATCTATATCTGTATCTGTATCTTAACATTTACTATATCATATGGCACACAGATATATCATTGCATTCAGTAGCATCCCCCAACATACTTCTTTGCACAGTTAGCGGGCCCTAGGACAGGGTCTTCTCTAGCACAACACGTCTGTAAGGGATAGAAGAAAATACCATCCATCCCTAGGTCACAGTAAGAACAATCTCCTTAATCAGTATCAAGTGTCCAAGTCCTTTTTCATCTTGACATGATGTTGACTTGTGAATCCCATGGCTCTTCCTCTGTGGGCTGACTGCTCCTGATTCTCACCTGAATTCACACATAGGTAAGCTCTCTGTCCCTACTCAAGGTCTCAGCTCATGGGGACTGCTCCACTATAATCTCCTGTTCAAAAGCAGGCTCCAGGGGCTTCTGGCCACAGCTTCAGCCTCTGGGAAAACAAAGCTTGACGTGGTAGCAGCACACACTAACAACACCACCATCTCAATTCACCTCCTAAGTCCTGAGCCTCTGTGTTAATAGCCCATTTCATTTTAACAGCTCTTAAAAGGGGCTTAATTAAGCTGAGTCTCCTTCCCATCAGCCGGTTTCTGTCCTATGACTCAGAAACTCCTTCAGCAAGTCTCTGTCATCAGAGGTCTTCTCCCTGCTGTCAAAGGTCTTCCCCTGCTGTCAGAGGGCTCCTCTGTTCATTTTCTTCTTTTCAGTGCTGACAGCTGTCTTTACTCTGGGCTTCTCAATGTCTGCTCTCTCACACCAATGATTCTCTTTATATACAGTTCTTGTTCGTGTCTGATTCGCTGGAACTCACATACAAGGGACAGCTAGGTGATTGGCTAGAATTCAAGAGGGACAGCTAGATGGTGCAGTGAATAGAGTTACCAGCCTTGAAGTCAGGATGACCTGAATTTAAATCTGAACTAAATTGGCCTACTTAATAGCAGTGTGACCTTGGGCAAGTCACTTAACCCCAATTGCCTTGTCTTCCCCCCTCAAAAAAAAATATTAAATTCTCTAATTGGCTAAAGCTCAATCCAGGAAAACAGCAAGAAATCCTACTTTGCTTGCCATTACATATGCTTTTCATAAAAATGTTATGTATGTCAGCATAATGTAGTAATTGTTATATGAGATAATAGATTTTAAAAAAATAATCAGTCTTAACATCTAATACAGTTAAGTATCAATAGTTGCATCTTACATAAACAAAAGCTATTTGGTGTCTTGAGTAATTTTTTAGATTAGAAAGGAGTTCTGGAATCAGAAAGTTTGAGAATTGCTAGCCCAATGCCTGGTACATAGTAGGTGTTTGCTAAACATAATGAAACAGAAGATTATAAAACAGTATAGTTCTTGCCCTCAAAATGCTTATAATGTGTCAAGCCTATATAAACTTTGTCAGCTCTTAAATAAATGGTAGATTGCTCTAGTTTCCACATGGAGACAGGTTTCCTTTCTTGATGGGTATGATGTTTGAATATAAATGTAAATGTTTTAAGTCAGGATTCTACATGTTGTAAGTAATGCCCCTTCTCTCCTGCCATTTCATCATATTCTTGCTCTTTGATCTCAGTTTATTCAGTAAACCTTAAGCTTGGCATTCTTGCTACCATTAAGTTTAAAGGCAGTGGATTTCAGAATTTCTAGAGAAGTTTTCACTTGTTGGAAAATAAGACAAAAATAACTAATTTCTTGAAAGAAAATCCTATTTTTTTTTCTTTAAGGTACAAGTAATAAATTTTAGGAATTTGGACTAAGTTGAAAACTAAATGTGTAGTCACTTTGAAAGTGTAAGCCAAATGGTTCATGAAATTATTGTGTTGAATGGCACCCAAAAATCTAGAGGGGAAATCAATTTACAGAATGGCTGAAGATGTCATTTTTCTCAATAACTAGGCACATAACTGACTAAACAAATGTGAGTTCATTCATAAGATTTATTTTAAAGAACTTTCAGGGACTAAATCTAAATTTATCTCTTAATTGGGGCATGACAGATAATCTTTTTGCTTGTTATGTACCTGCCCTCATATTCATAAATACTGGTTTCAAATGACAGTTATATTATGTAAAATTCTGGGGATTAAGACTCCTGATAGAGGCATCACTGTGTTTATTGGGTAATAAAATACAAGTCACCCTCATGGAACCTTCAGAGGAAATTCCTTAATTCATCATTAGCACAGGCTCATAAAACAAATTGTTGATATGGAAGGGTGGGAGGAAAATTGCATTCGTTGTTTGATGGATGATTTAACATAATCTGTAGTTAAGAAAAACCAAAGTATGATGGCAGTAATACATTTTTCTTTCAGAAAATCCAGTGGGCTTTGTAGAATGTAGTTCAGAAATTTAAATCTAGCCTCAGACACCTACTAAATGTAGTCATTGCCTTGGGCAAGTCACATAACCTGTGTCTGCCTCTGGCTCTCCATCTGTAAAATGAGAATGATGATTGCACCTCCCTCCCAGAGCTGTTTTGAGGACAATGCAAGATGACATTTTTAAGGCACCATGTAAAATTGCTAATAATTATCGTTACTATTGTTATTATTATTATTATTATTATTATTAATGAAGTCACAGGTCAGGTCTAATATGTATATGTGTCTTTGTGTGTACATGAAGCATGTATATGAAGCACAGAAACTTGCCTGGTTTCATAATAATATATGTAACACTGATGGGACCAGGACTTTAACCTGGGACAGCCTGGGGAAGGGGAAGAGTGTGGCCTCAAAGAGACTTATGGGAGGGATTTATTCTGAAAGAAAAAGTTTCTTGGGAAATCATTTGTTTATTGTAGTCATTATTCCTTTTTTTTGCATTACCCTGCATGGCATGTAAAAGAATGTTTGTGGCTGCAGCGTAGCTATGTTTCATGTCTTATTTGTATGGAGTATGCCATCAAGTTACTATCAAACATCTGTGTCCATTTAACTTCTGCTTCAGACTTGGATGTTGTCTTTCCCTATTAGTGATAATACTAATGATTACTATTCTACTCTTTGGGCAAGACACATTTTTCGAGAGCAGCCCACCAGCTCAAAATCTATTGGAGAGGGTTAGAAAACAAGATAAATTATTATTTTTTTATTTTACATAACTTTCAGTAATCAGTATTTACTTTGTCTCCTTTCGTAGGGCATATGAAGATTATTCTAAAACCATGGGGATTTTTTTCCTCCCTTTACTAAAATTAATGTAGAGCTTGTAGTCTTGCTTCGTTAACTGCAAGTGTCAAAATAATGTAATATCTTCAAATAGATGGCTATAATTAGTTATTGCCACTGTCATTATAAAACCAAACTGAATACATACACCTGTGGTGGTGAACAATCCATCATAAAAAAAAAACCTTATGGGGTGATTTTGATATATGGTTTAAAAATAGTAAACAAACAAAAACAAGGCAGGTATCTGGACCCTTTGGAAAAAGCTTGTTTAAAAAGTTGATTGAATACATATGTGAATATGTGTATATATGTTTACAGGTATACATGGATAAGAGGACACAGGTTGAATTTGGTGGGAAGGGATGATACTTAAGGGGTGAAGTTAAGAGGTGAGAGAGGAAAGTGACAAGAGGAGATGGGAAGAGAGAGGGTAGGGTAAACTATCTCATGTAGAAGAGGCAAGGGGAAGTAGTTGTAGGGTAGGGGAAGAACAGGAAGGCAAAAAGGCAAAACCTTGTTCACATTGAATGTGGCTCAGGGAGAGAATCACATACATACTGAATGGGATATCTCACCCTGCAGGAGAGTAGGGGGAAAGGGGATGAGAGGGGGGATGATGGAGGGGAGGGCATTCTAGGGGGGAGAGGTTGGAAGTACCCACTTTTGAAGAGGGACAGGATCAAAGTAGGGAATGGACCAGGTGGGGGATGGGATCGGTGGGAGGGAAATATAAGCAGTCTTTTACAATATATCTACTATGGTAATGTTTTGCATAGCTATACGTATACAACACATACTGAATTGCTTATCTTCCCAGACGGAGTGGGTGACAAGGGAGGAAGGCAAGGGATCTGAAATTCGAAGTCTTAAAGTTAAATGTTTCAGATGTATATAAATACTATTATTAATACTATTTTGCATGTAATTGGGAGATAAGATGTTCAGGCATTGGGGCTCAGTGATTCACCTTGCCCTAATGGCAAAGTCGAAGGGGGTATGGGAGAAGATATGGGAGAGAGCAGATTGGATGAGGGGATATCTAGTGGGACTGCTATTCTGGGGTGGTGGGTAGGGAAAAAATGGGGAAAAATTGTAACTCAAAATCTGGTGGAAATGAATGATGTAAACCAGAAGTTAAAAAAAAAAAAAGAAAGTTGATTGTTGAAAACTTAGTTTAACTATAACTTCTTTTAATTTTAAATGATTTGTATAAAAATCCTTTGTAAAATGTCCTGTGTGGATGTGTATATATACACATATCTATCTTAATTAATTATGTATCTTTTGAGTGAATTATTTTAATTGATAAATTTTGTTTTGACATAATACAAAATCCTGTTGTACCCCAAAATGAATCCCCCCCCAAATTATTAAGCAAAATGGTATAAAGAGTGATTTAAACATGGATGTAGCTTTACCTTTAAAAGAAAAGCTTGGTGTGTGCTTTTTCATACCACCATTGTTTAAATTGGTTTTCAATTATATAGTAATTATGACTATTCTTCTTGAATCTGCTTTGTTCCTTTCCATAACTTCATACAAGGTTTGGAGGGTAAGGAATATCTGCTTCATTTATGTCTCAGTATCTCTCGTGTCTAGCCCAATGGCTGACACACAATAGGCTTTCAATGAATGTTTACTGATAGATATTTTTTGTTCTTACAGCACAGAAATACTTCATTACAATTTTAGTTACATAACATGGTGTTTGTTTTCAGGTTTTTGCTACTATGAATTGTGTTGCTATGAATAAAAAAATAGGTATTTTCTTGTTGTGAGTAATCTTCTTGGGGAACAAATCCCCATAGTAGTATGGATGAGTTCAAAGATATGAAAAACTTTGAAGAATTTCTTGTATTATTCCTAATTGTTTTCCTAAACAACTTGACCAGTTCTGACTCAATCAGCAGTGCATTAATGTTCTTGTTTTTCAACAACCTCACCAACAAATCTGTCCATTTTTGCCATCTTGATGATTAAGTGATAAAATTGGAATTGTTTTAACCCGTATTTCTCTGCCTCTTAGCAAGTTTGAACACCTTTTAGGTGGCTGTCGATAGTTTTATTTATTTTTTTGAGAACTGTTTATTTATATCTATTGACCATATTTATTGGGTAGTATCTCATAGCTTTGGCCTCATAGAGCATCCATTCTATTAGAAATTGGCTCAGGAATGTGATCATAGTGCATGTCAGATGGGACTCCTTGATGCTCTACCAACAAGACACTGCTTCTCTTGGCTCTTCATATTTTTTCAGAAATCCCCCCATGCCTGGAATGGCCCCTGGCTTCTTTGGCTTTCTACAAGTCCTTGCTAAAATTCTTCTACATCCTTCTAAACATCTTCTACATCCAGCCCTCTTCATGTAATGCCTTCTCTTTGTTCATTACTTCTTGCTTATCTAGTGTATAACTAGTTGGTACGTATTTGTTTGCATATTGTCTACCTTATTGGATTGTAATTTCAAGAACAGGCAGTGCCTTTTTGCCTTTCTCTGTATCCCCAACACTTACTACAATACCTGGCACATAGCAGGCACTTAATAAATGCTTATTCTCTGACTATGGGGGATGAAGGAGAGGAAAGTGTTGAAAATGACACAGAGATTATAAACTTAGTCGACTTAAGAGGATTATGGTGATTACTACAGAAATCAGGAAATTAGGAAGAGGGATGGGTTCATAAGGAAATATAAGATTTATTATCAAATATTTACTGTTTGTTAACCACTACTTTAAGTATCGGGAGGTATAAACACAAGTAAAAAGAAAAAATGTCTGTCTTGAAAGAGCCTACATTCCAATGGGGAAGATGTCACATTCTATGGAGCTGAAAAGATCAGAGGGGTGTGATGCCGAGATCTGGAGACACAGAAGTAGAATTGGGAGAGCAGTGAGTTAGTAAGCAAGCACTTACTAAGCACCTACATATCTGCCAGGCATTGTGCTAAGTTCTAGGAGTACAGAGAAGAAATATTATTTCACCTTGTCCTTTACCCCTTCTGTCAGTCCTCCAGATTACCCCAGCTCTTTTTGTTCTCTTTCCTCAAATTTATAGTCTTTATGTTATCAGTGACCATTGTATTAGTAGGGTGACTTAAAAACTATAGTGGCCAATTCATGGACTATCTTTCTAATCAGTGTATTTGCAGTGTCAAGAGAAAGATAAGCAAGTACCAAGGCCATTATTAATTGCATGGAACTTCTCTCATCAGCCTGAAAAGCGCTATTCTGAGTAAGATTCTGGGGTGTGCAATAAGCAACTCATATATTTTCAGTCGTGTTTTAATGCGCCAAAGTCCTAGTTTTGGCTCCCCTGCTTATTTGTTGCAGCAATCTTGAGAGATTGGGATTGTCAGGAGCTTCCATTGACATCACAGAGCTGTTACTGTAGTCGTTATCCTTTGGAGCAAAGACTCCAATATCTGTAACTAGAATTTTGTAGTTTCCAAATTTCTTATCTAGTTATCTAATTCAACCATCTTACTTCATCTTTTTTCTTTCTCTAGGAAACTTCCTCTAATTCATTTTTAACTTGAAATAATGCCTAAGGCTGAGCCCAAATTAACTTTAATTCTCTTTTGTCATATTTTTTACACACATTTACAACTACATGTTTAAACTCGATACCATCCTTATCAAACTACTAATAGTTAATTTCATTTTTCCTCTTTTTAGTAAATCATTTAATATCTTTTGGAAGTTTCGGTAACTGGAACATTTCCATTTGGCATTTGTTCACATCCAGATCCACTATTCTAAAGTGGGTGTAACTTGTGTAACTTCCTTTGTCAATCATATTAGTTGTTATAGCTGATTTTTTTTTTTTTACTTCTGGCAGCTATTGGCTTTTTTTGTTCATTTTTTTTTTTTATTGTAGATCCCTTTGCTTAGTTGTTAGTATTTCCACAGACATTTAACAGGTTAAGTTGTCAGTTGCATATCAGCTATAAAAGTGTTCTTGGCTGTGTTTCAAAGAAACTTTGAGTCTGTAAGGATACCAAATTACACTCAATATCTTTAAATATTTCATATAGCTCTTTGGAAGTAAAGCTGTAAGACCTAACTTAAATATCAAAATGTTATGAAGCACTTAAAACCAATTTGCCTATTAATTCATGTGGATGAATGGTCCAAAACTCCATTTACTTTGACCCTCCCAAAAAAGTCTTTTTCACTTGGACTGTACATTTGCTTACTATTTTATTCATAAGAACATAGTTTTTGTTTTGTTTTTGTATTACTGATCATTTTTCCCAGAGACAAAAAATGTTGTCTTCAAAAACCTTACATTAAGTCCTATACTTAATATATATTCTATACATGTTACTTAATGTTTTCTGGACAACCCTCCACATGTATTTATTAAGCACCTTCTCTTTGGGAGGCAACAAGCACATCTATAAATATAGCCAGCTAAAGTGTTAAGTGAAAAGATAGAAAAGGGATACAAAGTAATCATGAAGAAGGGCAGCTAGACAGCCTCATAGTGCATAGAGCGGCAGACCTGAAGTCAGGAAGACTCATCTTCTTGAGTTCAAATACAGCCTCATACACTTAACTAGCTATGTGACCCTGTGCAAGTCACTTTACCTTTTTGCCTCAGTTTCCTCATCTGTAAAATGAGCTGGAGAAGGAAATGGCAAACCATTCTAGTATCTACTAGGAAAACTCCAAGTGGGGTCACAAAGAGTTAGACATGACTGAAAACAACTCAATGATAACAGAAGTTATGGAGGAGGTAACTTGGGAGTGAGGAGGACACTAGCAGCAATAGAAATCTATCATGAATGGCTTCATGAAAACAAAGGCGCTTGGAAAGTTTCATCTTAAAGGGATCTGGAAACCCTGTGAGGCAGGGGTGAAAAGGGGCTTCATTCCAGGTATGTGAGCAGCCTGCGATATACTGATGGCTGTTTTAGAAAATTTCAGGATTTAAAAAATCAGAGGCAGTTGGTTATGAAAGTGGTTAGAGCTGATGGGCCTAGAGTCATGAAGACCTGAGTTCAAATCCAACCTCAAACACTTAGCTGTGTGACCCTGGGCAAGATACTTAACCTCTGTCTGCCTCAGTTTCCTCATCTGTAAAATGGGAATTACATCACCTCATTCTCAGAGCTGTTGTGAGGATCAATTAGCTTTGCATACATTGAAGCACCATACAAATGCTAGCCATAATTAAAACAGGACATGTCAGGATTCATTTTATATACTTCTTTAAGCTTTACAAAGTGCTTTTCTTGCAGCAGATATCTGGGGTATTTGTACAAATATTATTGTTCCCGTTTTATAGATAAGAAATCTGGCACTCTAGGTTAGATAGTGAGTAGAAGACCTCGGGTTTGGATTTTAGCCTGTGCCTGTGCTGATTATTTTTCCAGCTTTCTTTCCATTGTACAGTGCTATTTCTCAAAACTGGGAATGATTAGGAAATGCTGCTACAAAAGCTTCCTTGCAAACTTTAATCTTTTTTGCTTTTTTTTTTTTGGAGGGCAATTGGGGTTAAGTAACTTGCCCAAGGTCACATGGCTAGGTTTTGTGTGTGTGTGTGTGTGTGTGTGTGTGTGTGTGTGTGTGTGTTAAGTGTCTGAGGCCGGATCTGAACTCAGGTCCTTCTGACTCCAGGGCCGGTGCTCTACTCACTGCACCACCTAGCCGCCCCACATCCTTTAATCTTAATGTGACTGCCTCTGGACTTAGTTACATAGAGTTGTCTCAGAGCTGGGGGGATTTTCAAAATAAGGGTGATCTCAAAGGGTCTGTTCTAGCTCAAATTATCCTGATTTTGTTTTTCTTGTAAACGTATTATAACATTAAAACGTGGCAGTGCATTGTTCTGTGCTCACAGTTCTATACAGCACAATTCTGATCAGTGCCTCATGTTCACACCTTCCAGATCTGCCAGTACCCACTGCTGTTCTTGTTGCAAGCTTCCATCTGAAATGCTCTTCTTCGTGGTCATCCCTGACACTGGTGGGCAGAAGCTTGTCCAGGCTGGGCCATTTTACAGAATCTATGGCTAATGCTGTTAAGAGCTCAAAGGTCCAAATAAATTATGCAAATAAATACTTTCTTACCTATCATAGGAACCAATCAAGTCTATGCTATGCCAATAATGTTTCAATGTTTATAATTACTTGAATGTATTTTAACCGTTGGGATTTGTATAACATACGCCCAAATAAATTGGTTGAACTTTTTTTCTGTGTTGTATAAAAGGGCACCATTAGTAACTTTGAGAATTCCTGGAAAATTATGTTTATTGATAATGTTGAGTCAAACTTTCAATTAGCATTTGGGAAAGATGTGCAAGTGTTGCCAGAGAAGTGCTATTGGGAAATAGTTGAAAAGCTCCTTTCTTTCCAAATTCCTTGGCTTGACACTGATGATATATCTCTAGTGTAGAGAATTGGCTTAAGTTGTAAGTGTGTCTAATATTGGCCTGACTATATCTTGGATAAAACATTAACTCATCTGGGATACTTCAAGACGTTTTTGGACTTAAGGGTTACATTATAGAGAACTTTGTTTTCTTCTTCACATATTCCCCTATATGACTCCTCCTCCCCCCAAATTCTTTACAAGTGCCAACCTCTTCTTTCATGTTCTCCTCCTGATACTAGGGACCAGAATTTGTCTAGTAGTTTTGGAATTGTTGAAAAAGTATTTTAAATGAATAAATAATGAACAAATTAATAATTAATGTAAATAATGTGTTTTCTAACCAGTCCAACAAATATTTATTTACCATCTGCTATGTGATGGGCATTGGACTCATCTTTGGGGATAGAAAACAAGAGAGAAACAGACCCTTATGTTGAGGAGCTTTATGTTTTTACTAAGGGAAAAACTCCATGTCTAATTACGAGCAACAAAAATGCAAGGCAGTGATGGCGTGAGTGAAGGCGTGAGGTGCTGGTCACTGGGGTTTGGGAGCAGTCCAGGTGTCTTGGCCAAAGTGGCTCTAGAGTTCATACTTGAAGGATACCAGGGATTCTTGTAAGGTGGAGGGGACCTGGCAATATGTCCCAGACTGGACAACTGTGTGTGAGGAAGAGTAAGAAGGTCAGCTTGACTGGATGTAGAGTGCATGTGCTATACAACCAGATGGGTTGGCTTGAGCCAGATTATGAAGAGTTTTAAAAGCCAAGCAGAGAAGTTTATATTCGATCCTAGATACCATTTGAAGCCATTAGAGTTGATTGAATTAATGGAATGATGCAGTCAAACCTGTACTTTAGGAAAATCTCTTTGGTAGTTATGTGGTGAATTTTTTAGGTTAGAGAAAGACCAGAGGTACGTAAACTAGTTAGAGGCTGTTCTAGATGTCTAGGCTATGACTTAAACTGCATTGAAGTCCAATGCAATACTTTATACAGGACTTTTTGGTTTTCAGAGCATTAGAGAGTGGGGCTGAATTAGATGAAATTGTAATTAGAAAATTTTTATGAAAATATATAAAAATGTAATGCAACATCAATAAAATTCATTTGTTGTTTTCTAAGCCAATATATGGCCCAAAGGGATCTGTTTTTATTTTCGTCTGATATCTTTGCTATACATGATTCCATCATCACAAAAGCTCTGTGAAGTAGGTAATGTGAATATTATTTTTCTTATTTTACAGATGGGGAAACTGAGATTCACTTAAGTTAAGTGTATCCCATGGATCTAGGGAATTGTCAGAAACAGGACTTGAACCCAGCTTTTATTTATTCCAGCTCAGTACCATGCCCATTAAGCCGTGGCAGTGGACTATGTCCATGTTGTTTTTCTGACATCTGTTTCCATTCTTTTCTGAAATTATAAAATATGAACTTAAATTAGATTTTTAGTGAATGCATTTAGAAAAATAATGTGTTTATTTTAACTTATGTACTAGAACAGATGGAAGGTTATTCTATAGTAATCATGTAACATTTAGTATTTTAGCTTAAGAGAAAACTAACTTTCCCATGAATAAATTTTGATAGGACCTTAATGGAGGTTATCAGTAGAGTCAAATATCAGTGTGGGCAACAGAGTGATTTATCTGTCAAGGAAAGGAATAAAGTCACAGGCTGCTTTAATTGAGGCCAAAACATGTCCAAAATGAGAGAGGTATTTATACTATACATTGTTCACTTTAGAGTAAATATATCAAGTCTTCTGTTCATTTCCAAGCACCACATTGTAGGATTGGCATTGATAAATTGTAGAGCCTCCTCTGAAGAATGTCCTAAATGTTTAGAATACTAGATACTGTGTCATGAGGATTGTTTTGAAGATCTCATGACATTAGTTTGGAAAAGAAAAGACATCAGGGAAATAAAGTAGTTCACTCTCTTTAGAGCTCTAGATGGCTTTCATGGAAGAAGGTTCAGTTTAAGAAACATTAATTAACCATCAGTATGTACCAGGCACAGGCCTTGGCACCAAGAGCACAAAAGCACAGTCCTTGACTTCAAGGACTTTACTTAATAAATTAGTTTTAGGATTATCCTTCTTGACCTCAGAGGATAATCATGGAAGTTATAAAGTGACTCAATAGAAATAAAGACTCCTAATGTGTCTTTTTAGAAATTAGACTGCCCTTAGCACAGAATGGGTGACCTGCAAGAGGAGGTCTGTGAGTAGAGTGTGTATCACTCCTCATTAGGAAGTTATCAAGGACATCCTGTTTAGGTAGGATTGGGTTAGGTTTTTCCTGAGAATTCTTCTATCCCTGAAATTCTGTTATTGACAGCATTTCATGCTTTCCCAAATATTAACAGAATGCAATGAGGAATTAACCCTTATGCACATAGTAAGACATTCATCTTCATCTAGTTGAATGACTAGTTGAGTAATTGATTTCAAATAATAGGGATGAACTTACTAACAGGATCTATATTAAATGTATATTTTAAGTAAGAAGTGGCAGAGGGACTCTTAATAAACCTAACTCAAGCAGTATTAGTTACCTCTAAAGAAATAAGCTTGGTTCCAGCTTCTTGCCTGCCATCTGAACTCCGTGGCCAAGTACAACTTCTTTCTCTTTGTCATAATGCAAAGTGTTTACTGGCATCTTGATCTTACTCCATACCTGATAGTCATCCTCCTTGCTCTGCCTCCAGAGTCATGAGGTACTTGTAGTAGCCACAGAGACTCAATCCTAGAGAGATAGATATGAAGTAGAAAAGTCTGCAAAGAAGCAAAGAGAGGTTCCTAGGTAGAAGATGGTGGAGCAATTAGTTTTGATGTTTCTTCCGTTGGTTCATATAAACTAGTACATGACTGAAAGTAAGTAAGCATTCTTTGAGATATAGACATAGAAATATACATGTATGCACATGTGCATACACACACACATCAATCTCTGTGTGTTTCACAATCTCTACTCCATAGACCTAGAGTTCAGTCAGTCAGTCAGCAAACATTTATTAAGCATATAGCAGACACTATATAGCTATGGGCAGATGGACTTGTGAGGGGAGTAACTTGAGGCAGGAAGACTAATTAGTAGGCTGTTAAGGTCATCTGGTCCAGAAAAGTCAAATTTAGATAATATTAATATGTGGTTTTCCAAGTGTGTATGTAACTTATATACATAACCTATAGATATGTATATACATATACATCCATCAATATGTATATGTTAGTGACCCCCTATTCTAATTGAATTATTCATTTAGGCTGTTATTCTTCAAAGTGAGGGCTATACCATGATCCCAAATTGTATATGATCAATCATGAGGGATATGAGAAGCTGGCTTACATCCACCTTAGCCAAGATCATCAGTCTTTGGCTGTATCTCTAAAATAACCACAATTCCTGCTTCACCTATTATCTCCCCCCAGCTCTCTCAATTGCCTCCATTGTGCCCACATTGTCCTCCCCAGATCACCTCATGATTGGCTCTGTACCCTCTCTCATTCTGAACTCCTGGGCAGTGGTCAGTGAGAAAGCTCCTTGTCACCCACTTTTTCTTTTAGGTCAGAAAACGTTTCACAGATAGAGACAGATAAAGTTTGTCACAAAGCATTTATTATTCTTTCCTGTGTGCCAAGTCTGGTGCTGTGTGCTGGGGATGCAGAGAAAGGCAAGAACAACCTTTGCTTTCTAGGACCTGTCTTTTTTCTTTTTTGCTTTTTGGAGGGCAATTGGGGTTAAGTAACCTGCCCAAGGTCACACAGCTAGGTTTCTTTGTTTGTGTGTGTTAAGTGTCTGAGGCCGGATCCGAACCCAGGTCCTCCTGACTCCAGGGCTGGCACTCTACTCACTGCGCCACCTAGCCGCCCCTAGGATCTGTCTTTCTAATGGAGGTGATTACATACAACTAACCATGTACTGGATATTTGGTGGCTAAATTGGAGATAATTTCTAGGGAAAGGCACTAACATTAAGAGAGAGGCTTCGTGCAAAAGTTTGGATTTTATCTGAGACTTGAATGCTCTGGGGAAGCTGAGTAAGCAGAGCTGAAGAGAAGTGACATTCTGGACATGAGGGACAGCCAGTGCAAGTATACATAGGGTATCTTATTCAAGAAACAAGGTGACCAGTGTCACTGGATAATTGAGTATGTGGAGGGAGATAGATTGGAAAGGGAGGAAGGGGCTAGTGTAGATAAATTGCTAAGCATTTAGGAGATTATCAGGTGTCAGTTATTGTGCTAAATGCTAGAGATACAGATACAAGCAAGCAAGATGGTACCTGCCCTCCAGAAGCTTCCTGGTGGGTTAGAGGGAGGAATGAAGGGGGAAATTGTTGGAAACATGGTTTGAAGCTATTGATAGGGGAATGAAGAAAGGCCAGGCTCCCGGGGAGGCAAGATAAGAGCTCCCCCATCAGAGCCTGTCCTGGGCAGATCTGGGGACTTGGTTCAGAATTCCTGTATTGACGTGTCAGGCTAATGGCCAGAGTGCAGGATGAACAGGCATGGAGGGGCTGCAGTTCTGGATTATGGATCATCCTGTGTCGTCTTTCCCTCCAAATCGAGGTCTTCTAGACATCCCTGTGACTGTCAAGGGACCTTAGAGTCACTCAGGTTCACAACCTTGATGTCATCCTTAGTTCCTGTCACTCAACTCCCATGTTCAGTTAGATGACACATTTTGTCGTTTTCTGCATCTGTTACATCTCTTGCTTTTGTTCCCCTTTCTACACTTAGTCACTGTCCTAATGCAAAACCTCATCATTTCTTTCTTGGACGATTGCAGTAGCCTCATCTCTGATCTCCCCGACTCAAATCTCTCTGTCTCTTGACTCCATTGTCCACACTGCTGCAAAAGATATTTTCCTAAAACTCATTTCCCTTCCCTCCTTAGGAACCTCTGGTAGCTCCATTACTTCATTCTCATCTTATCTTTAAAATTTTTTTTGTTTTGTATGTATGTATGTATGTATGTTTGTATGCATGTATATATATGCACATAATTATTTGTGTACTAGCACATTGTATAATGTATAAGTAAATATGCATAAATTAGGGGTGCATATTAATTTTTTTTTGCTAATAAAGGTACAAAATTTTAAAAAATGTTTAGAGAACCTTAGTCTAGGTTCAAGGTGATGCATGTATAAATTATGTTGGTGGCTATTTAGAGGCAGCTAGGTAGCGCAGTGGATAGCACTAGACCTTGAGTTAAGATAACCTGAGTTCAAATCCTACTTTAGGTACTTAGTAGCTGTATGACGCTGGACAAGTCACTTATCCTTTATTTACCTCAGTTTCCTCATATGTAAATGGGGATAATAATAATACCTACTTGCCTGGATTGTTATGAGGATTAAATGAAATAATAGTTATAAAGTGCTCTGCAAACTTCAGCACACACTTTATTGATACTACCTGCTATGGTGATGCTGATGTAGGTGAAGAGAAGCAGATGGATATGAGAACTATCTGGGCTAAAGATGCTTCCAGGGCTTCTGACAAAAATAGGCCTGTTGGACTTGAACCTTGCCTTGTTACTATTTTTGTTTCTACTCTGCCATCTTGACTCTGCCCCCCTTGTAACTATTTTTGTCATAGATTTTTGTAAAATAATATCAGCTAAAGATTAGAGGAAATAAATTCTCTGGAATATCAAAATCTATAGTACTGATTGTATTTTATCAAGTTAACTTAGCAGTTGATGGGGAATTGTTTTTCGATGAGTTGATGAGGCATTGTTATTTTCCTGTGCATGTTTATATTTTAAAAATCTATTTTGTCATGTGTCCCCTGAAAGTTGTTATATACTGAATTCCAACATTTTTATTTTTTTGTTAACCTTCAAATCCTCTATACTTAGTAACAAAGTTGTATTTTTGTTCTCCTCACTGTAAGTACTTCTTATCCCTTGGGAACTTTGTCACTCATCCATTGATAAATCCTGCACTGGGATTTACCCAGTTTGCTAAGAGTCTTTCTTTAAATCTCTTCATATTTTATCATCACTGGTGGAGTTTGTAGGCTGTCCATCCTCTTCCTCCCTTTTAATATGAAATTGGTCTGTGCTCTTGTTATCAGTTCTGGGGTATTTGAATTTTGAAACAATTTCTACTTGCAGATTACCACACTTACCCTACATTCTTTCAGGAATACTTCTTTTGAGTATCTTTAGGATTGAGCTATCAGTGTTAAAAGTTTGTTAGCATTCTGTCTTATAGAAGTCATAAAGCTTCAAAAGAAAAAAATGTTACCCCACTTTTTAGTATCTCCTTTATACAAATTTTAATTTTTGCCTCTTTAGTCAAATATCTATTGAGAACACAATTTGTCCCAGTCATTACTGTCCATACTAAAAACAGGAAAACAGCATAGTGTAAAGAATCTTTGTCTTGTATGTCAGCCTAATGAGACAGAAGGTCAGTGTCTGGGGTTGAATTACAAGGTGCTGGAAATAAGTTGGCTATACAAGAAAGATAGTTGCAAGACTATTTATTGAAGAATATAGGGTCAAGTAATAGCCAGGAGTCCTGTGGTACGTGCTCATTAGCCCAGATTTGACTTCCCCAAACAGCATAGTTGTCCCCAGGCTTCAGTTTAAAGTGTTCTGGGGCTTTTAGTACCACTGACTTCCATTATGTATAGAAATATGCAGGATATGGTATCATGTTATCTTTTTTTCTTTTGTTGTCCACCCCTCTTATAATTGCTGTGGGACAAAAAGTGTCCATGAGCTCATTGTCACTTGTTGTAATGGTAATTGGTCAATCTCCAAAACTTCCCTCTTCTGAGCTGAGTCCATATTCTTACTGTAGCAGAACTATATCCACCTGAATCCTTGCTCCTTGAACTACGGAGTACTGCTGGGCTCCTTTCTCCCCTTTTTTTCTAGGCAGTTGATAGGGACATAAGCCATTTTATTTTGTGGTTACTAATTAAAATAGGGTGTGAACTCTAAGAAGGGGCAGTGATGTATATTGCACTATCCACCATCCCTAACAGTTTCATTGGCCACATCACAGCCAGATGTGGGTGCCAACAAACCTGTCCTTGGTCTGATTGCACCAGTACCTTAGCAAGAGAGACTGTTTAAATGGGGGAACGTTGGGGAGCCATACCTCTCTCAGTCTCAGGAAAGGATAGGAGGAAGAGCTAGTAGACAGTAGTTCCTGGAGAATACACACCTAGAGAATACAGTTGCTTTACATGGTTTTTAACTCAAGAATTCAGTAAAGCAACTCTCTTCTCACCTTGACCTTTCAGAATTCCTTACTCCAGTGTCACCTCCTAGAAGGAAGAGTGTCTTGATACCAGTCCATCTGTTAATGTCCTCCTTATTGCCCCAAATTACTTTGCATATTCTTATATCTGCTCATCTGTATATGTGTTGCACCATTGTTCCCTGCAACAGAGTATAAGTCCCTTGAGAACAGGGACTTCTTTATTTCATTTTTATATAATGAACACTTAGCACAGTGCCTACCTAGCACTTAGTAGGTGCTTCATAAATTCTAGTTAAATTGAATTGAATTTCATAAATTGTATGACCTTTATAGCCTACTTTAAGATCCATTGTCCTCCTCCATCAAATGACAGCTAGTGTTGTCTCCTGGTTCTAAAATCTTGTGATTCTTTGAAACACTTGTGTGAATAGTAAAATATTTAATTTTCTCTCTGTGTCTCTGTCTCTCTCCACTTACATTTGAATATGGTTTTGTCGAATCTTATGGAAATTCACTTGGAGCAAAAATAACAAAGCCATGCTGCCTTTGGAATGGTTGGGCATCTGACACATTTCACCACCCAGTCCTTTTCTTGCTTGTGCAGCCCTCTCTGATACAAAGCCACAACTGGGCTCCCTTCACTCCTGTCTTCCCTGGAGCAATCACATAATGGAGTGTTTGGAGTTCAAAGACTTTCCCTGATGCATAATAATGGAAGAACAAATAGAGAATATGACTTGTCAGTAAAACAAGTAATTATGCCTAGCAGATGCTAACTTTTAATAGAGGGAGATTTCTACAAAATGAGTAATTAAGCGGGGTTTTCTAGGTGTTACAAAAGAACTTGAATGCAATATATGCATACTGAACCCGTAACTCAATTATTATGTTTCTTTTACAGAATATGGATGTTTCATTACATCTCATGGTGATTTGCATGAACATTTTAGTTTTGGGTTGGTTTCCCCCAACTAGGAGAACTTATGGCTTTATCTAGCTTGATCCCTAACAACAGTTTGCCCCTGGCAAAATCTCTCTATTTGGAGTGCTGCCTTCAGTGGCACCCCTTGCTGGGCTTTGATCTCTAGGAAAGGAAAAGTTCTCCCTAAGAAAAACTCTGGGAAAGCAAATACAAATGGTTTGAATCTATAGTTTGGAGGGATGTAGTAATGGCTTTTGCATGAATAAAGTTTTATCTGTTGGGCTATAGAAGTCTGTTGGACCTAAATTACATATCATTAGTATCATAGATTTAGAATTGGAAGGGATGACCTCAAGAGGGCATCTATCCCACTTCTCCATTTCATAGATGAGGAGATGGAATCTCTCTGAGGTAGTAAATAGCAGGTCTAGAGCTGAACCCAAGCCCTCTTACTCCAGATCCAATACTGTTTGCTTGGTAGAAGCTGCTGGGCAGTCACTGTTAATGAAACTAGCAGAGAGAGACGTATCCAGGAGTACATTTGTTAAGTGCCTGCTTGAATCTTTTTTTATATTATATTTCTCCCTGATTTCCACATGTCAAAACAATAATTCACTCCAATTCTCATTTTCCATTTTTCATTCTCAGTCACCTACTTCCTCCCCCAGCTTCTTTAATAGAAGCTCAAAGTAGGAATTTTTTAATTAAAATGTCCACTGGTTAACTGGATATGACCAGATCATTTATTTGATCAAGTAATCTGTTTTGTTTACCTATTTATTATAATAGTTATTTTAACCACTTTAAAGGGTTTTTTTATGGTTATTTAACATTTGTACATCCAACATCTTAAAGTGAAAGCAGATGTGCTTAATGGTTAATGAATTCTGAGTGTTTAATGTAACTATCATTGAACTTACAAATCATTGTTTTGTTTGAATGAAAGCTATAGAACCACTCAGGATCACTTTATGAGTATCCTTAATGCTCTTGAAATAGTGCCAGAAAATTTCATTAACATTCCTGATGTTCCTCTTCCTCTGTAAACAAAAGTGATAACCCCCTTTTCACATAAAAACTGCCTTCTTTGTTAATCTCAGGTTTCTTTTCCTCGTTAAGAACATTCACTTTTTAAAAAATTTAGTTTCTTGCAGCTTTTTAGGAAGTTGAGAAATCTAATTGATCTGGGAAGAATATAACTTAAGCCCTACAAGTATTACTGTCTCAACTTAGAAATGTGTTCGTTAATCACTTGAAATTAGTTAGCAATAAACTACCTTCATAAAAATTTGCAGTAAAAATGCCAGCTTGTAAGAAAAGATAATGATGTGCAGTTTAGAAATGCCTAGAAACAAACTAGAAAAAAAAAGTCCTGTTACTTTTTCTTACTTTCTTTTTTGTAACTAAAGATTAATTTCCCAAGACTTTTAGCAGTAGTAATTTTAGTATTTTTATCTTTGTGGTTTTAGTAATAGTAGGATTTATTGACAAGGCCTCCTAGTAATGCAGTTTAGAATCAAGGTTTTTTGGGTGGGGTTTTTTTTTCCGTTAGATTAAAAAAATTATTTGCACGTAGTACCTAAAGCCACTTTAGAAATTTTGTTTTAAGTAGTGTTTACAAGTATTTCCTGTTATATTGCAGAAATAAATGTGCATTAACTGTCATTTCGTCAACTTCTTAATCTACTTTTGCCTCTATAGAAAATAAATAAGTGGAATTACATGTTGTTCCCTTTGAGAAATCATGTAAGTATATAATTAGCATATTTATACACTGCTTTACATGACTTCTATATTTCTCTTCAATATAAAAATTAGAATTTCTTTAACTTTGTGTCCCTTTTCCCATAGGATTATAGAATTTCTCAATTGCCTTTTGTTTTATTACTAGCTATTTCTCCTTAGCCTTCCCTGTCCCCTCACACCCTATACCACACCCCAAGATTGAATTTTTTCCTTGTAACAAAAATAATCATTTAAGCATTCAACATCCTTCAACATCCATAGTCCTTACCCTTTTACTGAGAGGAAAAGGTGTATTTGTTTGCTTGTCAGTTTTCCTGAACTGAAATAATGTCTAATAAGTTATCAGAGTTTTCTTCTTTTATCTTTTATAGCATTATTTATATTGTTCTCTTGGGTCTGCTTTCATTACTCTGCATCTCTTCATAAAAGATTTCCAAGCTTCTCTGAATTTCTCATTCATTATTTATTATGACATTTTGTAACATTCACAAACCACTGTCTGATTCACCTCTCCAAGCAATGACCACATTTCATTTCTGTCTTTTTAAAATGTTTTTTCATTATCAAAAAAATAACCAAATACCTAATTGCAAAGAATTCTATAAGTTTCTTTCTTCTTCTTTTTTTTGGTACATATTCACTTTATTAAACTAAATGCAGTTTTACAAGTTTTTTTTTTTTTTTAGATTTAGGAAATTGTTCTGCATTGAGCAAAGGATATGTCAACAATGACACTTTAGAACATAAGCAGTAGCTACAAATCTTCGTGAAGATAATTTGCTTTTATGTTGTACACTCAGTTCTCTGCATCTCAGGTGCTCTTGAAGCTATTCATAAAAACTCCCAGCCACTGACTTAGTACATTAAGTAGTTTGGCTTCATTTTTCTGGTTATCCCTAACTTATTGGATTTTTGGGGTTTTTTTGTTTGTTTTTTTAACATTGCTCTTTTCTAATTCACTTGCTTCCTTTCTGTTTCTTCTCAGTCTCTTCTGCTGATTAATTATCTTTCTCCTGTCCCTAACAATAAGTTTTCCTCTTGGCCTTGTCCTGGGCTTTCTTCCTTTCTCTTCTCTCTTTCCTTTCTTTATGATCTCATCTATGGTTCAGTTAGCACCTCTAAGAGCTTGCCTCCCAAGTGGATATATGCATCCCTGGACTCTAGTCCCACTCCTCCATTGACTCTGCACATCACTATCTAATTGTCCCACCAGGTCCTCAAACAAGCACAAAAGTGGGTTAGCTTCTAATGATCTCCTTCTCCACCCCAGTCCATTTTAAGTGTTTCAGTTGATATCCCTATATTCCTCCTAGTCATGCTGCTCTAAACTAGCGATCGTCACTGATTTTTCCATCCTCCCCATCCTCCGATCTCCCCAACTCAGACACACTTTATCTCATCACTTGTCAAGTTTTATCAGTTTTTCCAAATAAAGTCAAATAATGATTCATGAAGCACCTATCAGGTGCAAAACAGAGCACTTATGAAGCTTGTATTGTGCACAGAACAGTTGGTACTTGAAAGAGTCCCCCCAACTCAGGTAGATTAGGCAGGGCATCATAGGAAAGTGGCATTTCATCTGAGCTTTGAAGGAAGAAAGCAGTTCTCAGTGTTGGAGATGTGGAGGGAAGTACATTCTAAGCATGGGAGGGCAGCTTGTACAGAGGCACAGAAGATAGTTGCCCTGTACAAGCAACAGCTAATAGGCTGTTGGTCCTAAGTACAACCAGGTTCCGATTAGTGTGAATAAGGAATCCCATGAAGTGGTCAAATTATTCACATTTTCAATATTTGAAAGTATGATTCTATGCAAATTATGATAATTGATTCCAGTCCAGTAGAAATATGCAATGAAAATTTTTAAAAATAAGTTCTATGTTTATTAACATAATGTCAAAGGATAAGAAAAATATATTCATGATTCAAGTTTATTACAAAGTAATAGAGTAATAAATATCATAAGTATTCATTGTAATTGCTTAAAATATTTTAACAGCATAGCTTGATCTATCTTCTCTTTTTAAAAATCTTCATTCGTACAGACTCTGGTAGCTGTAGAGAGTATTTCCACATCTCAATCAATTTGCCTCCCTACGTTCTCACACAATAGACCAGGTGTAGTTGATTGACCTGGGGCATTATCCAATAAGCAGTAATACTATTTTCAACAGCTGGACTAATAACTTAAAAATCAGTCTTCAGAAACATCTGTAGTCACCCATGCTTTCTTATTTGACCACCAAAGATGGATATAATTGATGGTTATTACCTCTCATAGGACAAGGATTTTGAGGCCAATAAACAAGCAAGCAGTGATTTTAATTTAAAATCTTCTGCTTCACTTTCCAATAAATGTGTTAGGTGATATTTAAGACACTTTAAATCCACTTTGAGTTTGTTGGGTTGTTTTGTTTTTGTTTTTGATTTTTTATTAGAAATTTTAAGTTCTGGAAGGCATCAATTACCAGAATAAGCCTGGTTCATCAACATTTTTGATACGTATATCAACTGTCTTCATTTATTTTCTGCAAAACATCAGGATATTTAGCTTTCACCTGACTGCCTCAAATAAATTTAACATTATGCCATTGAACTGGAATTTTAAATTAGTTTAACCAGCCAATCCCTACAACAAAAATTTCTTCAGTATCACTTCATTTCCTTTTTTTTTCCCTGCCTAAACAGAACTTCACACTTTTGTCTGAATGGCCACTCTGCTAAGAGGAATGCGATTTTGATTGCAAACTCTAATCTATAGAGCTAAAAGGCACTCCATTTCAATCACTGTAAGACTTTTATTCCATGTAGTTGTTTGCAGATTATAAAAAGCTGATGTAGTTTTGCCTTTTTCTTTTATTTTGCCTGCATGTTTTGTATATTCCATGCTACATATTCTGGCATACTGACATCTTGCCCTATTTTAGAGTTATATTATGACCACATTTATGTCATTCAGTTACATTAAATTTTTGGTAAGTGTAATGTTAAGCCTCTTCTTTTTTTTTACTGGCAGTGTTATCATTTGAAGAATTCTTTTGTCCATTTTGTTAAAGGCTCTTAAAAGAAATTTACACAACTCTTGGTAATGTAATATGCAGCAGCATATCACTGTGAGCAAGTACAGACTAATGTTAGATCAGCCTTGACTAGTCAGTTGCATTCATGGAATTTTGGCTTACCTAAAGTGCACCCTACTGTCATTTTGTAATGTGAACTCAATCAAATTTCACATTTTTTGAGTAAGATCTAGAGTGTCTGAAGAGGAATCATATGCAATACACCTGAGAAGATAGTTTGGCACCAGGTGGTGAAGAAGGGCTTTAAATACCTAAGAGAAAAATTTGCATTTTTTCTTAGAAGCAAGATGGCCACTAGAACACTTGGAGTATGAGAGTGACATAGTTATGTCTTTGCCTTATGATTATTGCTTTGGTCATTGTGTATAGAATAGATTGTTATAATAGACTTGAGGCAGGAAGATCACTTAGGAGGCATGGGACTTAAACTAGGGTAGGATGTATCTGTAGAAGGAGACAAATGAGAGAGATGTGCAAATCTTAAAGGAGTTTCTTTAAAATGCATTTTTTCCAGTATCAAAAGGACTTAGGTCCACTAAACTTAAGTGAGAAAAATATATATACAATTTGATTTTTAACCAAACTCTGCATTGCCATTTTTGGTAATACATGACGACCATTTCACATTTATATAGCAGTAAATATCCATCACAATAACAAAACAAAAGAACAGTGAAGGGAGGAAGAGTAGAACTGGAATGTAATGTTGGTGGCAGTAACTTACATGCTACTTTTCTTAAGCATAGTGATGGACTTGTATATTCACCTATACTGTTCCTCAGAAGATGTGTTGCTTGTAATGACTCAAGTGTTTTATATAGTATTCAGTAGGTGTTAGTTGATAATAGTATTCGTAGAATTGAGCACCTCTTAAGGACCTCCTTACATGATCTGTGTCTATCTGTACTGTTGTATTGCAGGCATGTTTGATGCTTCAGGTTCAAAATTGGATGGAAATGATATACTTGTAGACCATCTAATAGTTGACAAAAGATTTGCTCAGCCATAACACAGAAGGGTATTCCATAATAATATAGCATCAGTCATAATATAGCAGTCACAGCTTCCTTACCTCTGTGTTCGCTATTCTAGCTTGACATTCAAACCTGAGGAAGGAGATCAGACTTTGCTGCCTCATGGGCACCATGAAGCTAGGTCTGCAGCTGGAACCTAGATCCTCTGAGTCAGTGAAGTCTTGAAGACAGTTTTCATACGTTTTGAGGAAAAACTCGATTACATGATAGATTTTTGATTTGGTTTGATTTGTATATTTTTGATTAAAGGAACTTAACTGGAATGTGGTAAAAAGGACCTTAATAATATCTCTCTACTAGTTTTCTGATTCATATCTAGACTCTACATTTTCATTGTTGGCCTGTCAGTCAATAAGAAAGGCAAAACCAAAATGAAACAAAAATCTCCCTTCAATCTGTGGACATTCTAAAAGAGAAGACAGCATGCAAACAAATGTGTACGTATTATATACAGAGTAGATGGAAGGTTATCTCAAATGGAAGGTACCTAAGTTGGGGGAATGACGGAGGGCCTCTTGCAGAAGGTGGGTTTTGAGGCAAGTCTTGAAGCAAGCCAAAGAAGTCTGATTGAATTTCAGAATAATCTCATTTCTTTGATATATATATATTATTTTATTTTATTTTTTGCTGCTTTTTGGAGGGGGGAAGGCAGGGAAATTGGGGCTAAGTGACTTGCCCAACGTCACATGGCTAGTTTTGTTTTCAGTGTCTGGGGCTGGATTTGAACTCAGGTCCTCCTGACTCCAGGGCCCGTGCTCTGTTCACTGTGCCACCTAGCCGCCTCTAGTATATATTTTAAAATTCTAGAATTTGGGGGACAAAAGGAACCTTAGCCCAACTAAGTTGTTGTAAATAAGAAAATGGTAAAAGAGGGGCGGTAATAGAATAATGCCAAACTTTCTAAAGGCTAATAACTTCAATTTTCACTGGTTTATCTTTTCTGTTAAGCTCTTTAATAAAAATGATAGGAGGGACAAAAGAACAAAAACACTCATGAGGCTTTAAAAAGCAAACCTAAGTGTTGCTAGATATTGAACGATGCTCTCATATGTTAAAGTGTGTCATAGATACAATGGGATCTGTGTATTTGAAGCTGCTCATTCAGTTTAATTCAACATTTATTAAGCATCCTACTATATACAAAGAACCTCACCTAGGATGAGGATGAAAATGAGACAATCACTGCTCTCACGTAGGCTCCATTGTATTTTTGGAGGGGAAGAGCATAATAAATCCACAGATTAGTAAACACAAGATAATTTGAGGAGGGAAAGATCAGGAAGGGCTTAATGTGGGAGATGATACTGGAATTGAAACTTGAAGCAAGGTAGGTTTTCTGAGAGATGGAGGTATCATTAGTGAGTTTCATCTTCCCTCCTCTGACCATTCAGGAAATTGTACTGCTGAATAGTCTTGACTGATACTCCTCACGTCCTTACTGAATTACCAAAAAATGTCTCTTGAGATTCGCACAGATGGTAGCATGAAGTCTGCAGCTGATATTCAAGTCGGCAGCACATTTGGTACACACTTCAGACTGTCCTGAGCAAAAAAACTGTCTACAAATACAATTTGTAATCCAATTTAAAACTTTTTACCCCTATGTTTAAAATTCATATTGAGTTGTAAGTTATTATAAACATGTGCCACATTCTGGTAATAACTTAACCTGACCTTAAGAAAGGAATTTTGGGGGGAAAAAAAGGAATAATAATTAAAGTGTAAACAAAGAGTAGCAAGATATTTCCCTCATATCTAGAAATAAATGCATCACTTTGTATAGGAGCCAGCCTGCTATCTTAGCACTTAAAAAACAAGAGCTAAAACAAAAGATCCCCACAATCCAGCCTAAAAGGTGAATGTATTCAGCTATTATCCACCTGTATCTATGAAGAGTACAGAGGCTAAAATAGTGATTAGTAGTGCGTGGAAGAGGGAGGTGTTGTCTTGGTTGCTTGCACTATGAGGAAGGAAGACTTGTCTTCCCTTCTACCAGTTTAGGCAAAGGAAGGTGTGAAGCATTGCTGTTTCTGAACAATTGAAGTAACTTCCTTAGTATTTGCCTTAGGTCATAATATTTTAATTTTAGAACCAATTGTCATTTGCACTTAGTTTTCCATTAATAAGAAACATTTTAAAAAATCATTTGCTACCTTCCAGTCTCAGTTTAGTTATATTTGATTATGGTTTTAGAATAACATTTAGATCCATCTTTTGCCAAAAGGTTGACTTTTCAGTATGGTTTTTCTCTACACACATATATACCTAAATACCCCATTCTGTAATATTTGTAATACAGTGGTGTACCACAGGGTCGTGAATTCTAAGGCCACCCAGAGGATATTCTTACCTGGTGATGAATCTTTGGGTGTACTAATTCTTATCCTGGGCAGATCCCAGTCAGAAAGTAGAATATTTGCTATTAGTTCATGAGACTTGGCATGTCATGAGAGTCCAAGAAGTGGTTTTGAATTAGGAATGAATGAAATAAGGGAACTCTTGGAGCTAGGAAGTGGGGTCATGCCAGCAGCTAGCAGGGGACTGACAAAGATATCAACAGAGAAGAGCTATAACATTAGGGAAACGGGGAAAGCAAATACCAGTGTAATGGATACCATTGATGGCATGGTGTTTTCATAAATCAGTTTTACATACATATGGTGCTTTTATTAGCCTTATACCTATACACTGCGGTATATACTAATACAAGCTTTTCCTAATTTCCTTAAATTTCTCAATTTATCACAGATTCCTCAATTGAGGTTGTGTAAGAAGTATGTTCTTCATTTTCCAGCCAAAGAATTACAGTTCAGAGGAATTAAGTGACTTCCTCATGATCACAAACCAGTTAATTTGTTGTCTTGGCCAGATCTTTTTTTAGTAAAAAGCTATTTTTCTTTCTTCCACACTTCATTCTCTCAGTCTTTATATTTCTTTTTTTCTCATTTATTTGAAATTTTGATTTTTTTGTTTCTGCATCACCTACATTTCCTATGTATCCCTTAAGATAATCATTATTCTAAAGAACAGCTTAAAAGGGGGGGGGAAGGGGTGGCTAGGTGGCACAGTGAGTAAGAGCGCCGGCCTTGGAGTTGGGATGACCCGAGATCTAAACCGGCCTCAGAAAATGAGCACCCACACATAAAGACTAGCCGTGTAACCTTGAGCAAGTTACTTAACCCCAATTGCTTTTTAAAAAGGGGGGGGGGAAGCAATGTTTAGCAAAACTAACCAATATTAAAAAGATCTGAAATTATTATGGGCAGTGTTCCACACTCATATTTGTTTATGTCAGTTTTGCTTATTATTAAAAGATTTTCATTGACCTGTGCAAAGTGATACTTTTAAAATTGTATTCTTTTGTTCTCTAGGATAGTTTGAGATTATTTTCAAGCACTCCCTTTGGTGTAAGGAGCTATTATTAATAAAGCTGAAAGATCAAGCTGAGGAAGAAGTTCGATATCATAGTCTATTAAATTCTGACTTGTTGGAGTTTAGCATCACCATACCTATGCACATTAACAAATGCGGATGTATATTTTCTGTGTGTGATTCATGTTGTAGTTTGCATCAGTAAACATGAAGGCCTGTATGCAATTCATAACATTCTAGATTATGGCATGGTGACTAGGAGATGGGAGAAAGAAACAATTAGACAGGTGAAAAGATAAGAAATTTAGATTTATTAAGAAAGCTTACTAAGTGGAAGGCTTATATACTTAAGCATAGACAGGCATACCGGCACCGCAGGCTATGCACACAGATATGAACATGTTCATTCACATATGTGTATAAACAATTGGTGAGTTGAAATGAGAAGTAGAGGACAGCTGGGCAGGTTGTCTCTCTCAGGAAGTATTTTCATGTTTTAAGGAGGCACCATATTTAGGAAGGGATCACAGCAAGGTAGATGGCAAGGCGATATTGAAGGTGAATATTTGCATGAGCTGATTGATACCCTTTGCGTTTCATTATTGTTCCAGAGCAGTCTTTCCAAACCGGAATAGATTACAGCAAGTGATCTAAGGGCCTTTCTAATTTGTTGTATTGAAAAGAAGGGATTGGGGTGGCTAGGTGGTGCAGTCTGTCCCTGGAGTCAGGAGGACCTGAGTTCAAATGCGGCCCTAGACACTCAACACTTACTAGCTGTACAACCTTGGGTAAGTCACTTAACCGTAATTACCCTGCTCTCCCCCCTCTAAAGGAAAACAAAAGCAAAGAAAAGAAGGTATTTGGGTTAGTTTTGCTGTCTCTGTCACTTACTGGTTGTGTGACTATAGACAAATTATAACTTGACTGAATCTGTTTTCTTATTTATCCCCCTTTACACTGGCAATAGTGATTTTTCTGCTGGGATGGTTGACGTAGAAGTCTTCTGTCCCAACTCTCAAACCCCTCATTTCTCAGTGAGAAAACTGAGGATGGAGGATGTGCAGTTTGCTCAAGGTCATGTGGTGAGTTACAACCTGGCTTCTTTGTTTCCAAATCTAGTATCCCTTTCACTGCCAGTTGCCATCATTTGTAAAAGAAATCCCCCCTATAACTTACTTGTCTTTAGTCTTCTTACTGCCCCTTAGTATCTTACTAGATCCAAGCAGTTTAAACAAAACAACCCATTTGTAGGTAAATGTAATACCTTTGAGAACTTTTCACTTGGATTATGTTGAGAAAGCATAAGAGGTCATCTTAAAGTAATTTGCCTGTTTTGTTTTCTATTGAGCTGAAGGCAGAACTAACAGCCCTAATGGTTTTGAAGGATGCCCATTGGACCTTCAGATTTGGCTAGGGAACATTTGGTGATGATGAAGTGGGCCAGTGGAGTCCACAGAGTTTTTGGACATGACCTGGGCTCACATCTTTCCTCTGACACTGCTTTTCTGGCCATGGATGGGCCAGTTATTTCATGTCTATCAGCCTTACTGTCTATGACTGTTTTAACAGTATCTATATTACCTACCCTGTCAGGCTATTGTAGGATTCATATGAGATAATCCACATAAAATACTTTGTAAACTGAAGGCACAATACAAATATGAGGAGTTGTTACACTTACAGATATTTTAATGAAATTCTTAAATTATGTGCTAGGTTGATAGCCATATAGTCTAGTCTAGATTGTTTCCCATTTCATTCTTTATTTTGATGATGATAACCAAACATTTCATATTTCTCATGCTAAATTATTTCTTATTTGTTGAAAGAATGCTTTTGCTTTGAAATTAAGTTTAAGTAGTACTATGTAGGCCACTCTTTAAATTTCAGTAGATAATCTAGACATAGCATGGCTTCATTTCTAGAAGTAGTGGACTGGTATTCAAGCTATGGTAGTACCCAGGCAGTGACCATTGCCTCACTTCACATTGTGGAGGCTGAGTTTCCTTAGCTTTAAAATGAGAGGGCTGGAATAGATGATCTCAAAGGTCCCTTTTGTGTGATTCTACCTGAAAAAGAAATATGTTCTGGGAAATGAGAAAAAAATAGCTTTTAGAGGCATCCCTCCTACCTAGGTTCTTATTTTTTTCCTCCTATGAAGCTATTATCTTAAAGTGAGCAGGGGAAAAGAAAAGTCTGGGGTGTGAGTTCAGTTTTACTACTGTAAGGGGTTTTAGATCAGCAACCTGTTGCCATGACAACAAATGCTTGAATTTCAAGAAGAAAATTTTCAGCATATGGGATTGGTGAAATTGCAACCTCCCTGTTCCCTCTTTCCCTCTGGTTCAAGAGGATTACTCTTTGCCAACTTGAAAAAAAAAATAATTTTCTGCAAGGTCTTACTAAAATTAATTTAAATTTTCTGTGATATTGTTTTTTAAATTTCATAATAATTTACAAATTATAGTCAAGATGCGTTTTGATGAATCTGTCATACATCCACTTAAACATTTGATGTGACAACAGAAATTACTTTTTAGAGTCTGTTACAAGAGCTTTGCTAAATAGTAAATAGTTTAATGTATTGGGAGTTCTTGACAATAATAGATGAAGACCTGCCACTTTAAAAGCTCCCTTGCCTTCAGTGCTTTCTGACTCCAGTAGTGGAACGCAGTTTAGCTTTAAGTGCTTGGTCATATTTGCAGGCTTTTATAGCCAGAGTCTACAGCAGTCAGCAATGATGATGGAAAACGGTGGCATGTAGACTTAAAACACTATAAAGCACAGAGACGATTGTGTGGAATGCCTTGAATGGAATCCTTTTTGAATGAAAAATCAACCATATGTGCCACCCTTATGGACCCTGTAAGAAGAAAAGAAATGTGCCCTAATGCTAACTGTGCATGAAATTGCAGTGTTAGGAGATATTGACCAGATGTTTCAATCTCAACAAATCGCTTGTTATGTGACTGAGTGAAAATCTCTTTGCTGCTTTGATCACATACACCTTGAAGGAAGAGGTAATTGAATAGAAGCTGTCAAAGTTCATCATTGTCAATAAACTTTGACTTGACCTTTGCCCTTTTTTTTTTTTAAATGTTACTGATAGGTGTTGATGGGCAGTTGTTTACTCCTTTGAGGGGTTTTGTTCTTTATAGATGGTCTACTATAAACAGTAAAAGACACGGGCTTTTTGTCCTTTGAATCCATCCATCGTTTTGGGGCTGTTAGGCAGGGTTTTAAGCTTGTTCAGCTTCTCTATTTTTCAAGAAGACAAATATGACAGGCACGTTTTTGTTTGCTAAAAACTAAATGGTTTTCTAAGTTTGTAAAGACTTGATTTTATTCTTTCCTTATCAGTTTAATGTCACAATAAACTTTCATTTATATTTCTTCTAACTCTAGGGACAATTATTGTCTATTCAAAGAATGTTAGAATTGGGAAGACCTTAGAGGTTATTTTGTCCAATCCTAATTATATTTGAGAGAGAACACTGAGGTGTAGATGGGTGAAGAAGCTTGTGTATAGTGATGGTAGAGCCTAATTCTAAACAACAAAGTCTCCTTGTTCTCAGTCCTTCGCTTTTTTACCACCTGGCATCCTATTCTGCCCTTCAACAAAATAATCTTAACTGGGGTCCCCAACTTGTATTGTCAGTGGTATTTGTACCCCTGAGATGTGCAGTTTTTTTCATTTATTTTTTTCTTTATGTTTTCAGAAGGATAGTATCATACACTGCAAGGTATGAGGAATATTAGAGGTCATTTATTCTAATCCCTTCTTATTACAGATGAAGAATAGAAGCTCAAAAAAGTTAAATGATTCTCCAAAGTTCATGCTTGTGGTAGATCAGTATAACAACTCACATTTATAGAGAACATTAAAGTTTTCCTGATGCTTTACTTTAGAAGTGCCAGGCTCACCCTGGCCAGTGTCCCCAATCCTGGTTAGAGTGTGATTGGGAAATGTTTAACAAAACAAATAAAGATACACCACAGCATAATATTAATTTATGATGTTCTGAGTCAAAACATGGCCTTGTTGTCCTTAGCCTGGTATTTAAGGACTCTACTATTGGGCCCAGCTAATATTCCAGTTTTATCTTCTCTTCCCATGTGTCATGAGTCTCCTCGTCCAGTGACATCTCTCCCTGATTTTCTTATCATGGCACGCTGGTTTTTTTCTCCTTAATTCTGAACATTCCATTTACTCAATCAATCAAACATCTATTAAGTAGCTGCTATTTCTAGGCCTTGGAGGGTCAGTTTCTATTCAAGTTTGACACCACTGCTCACATCAGCAGATCTCCCAGTGCCTCTGCTGTGTGTGGCAGGTGCTGCTGTTGTCCTCATTTCATGGATGAGGAAATGGAGGAGGCAAAGACAGAGGAGGTGAAAGCCAAAAAACATTTGAACCCAAGTCTTCATGACTCTGAGATCAGATTCAGGATTGGCCATTATGCTGTTTGACTCTAAATCCAACATTTTTTCCACTATACTGGGAAGAGTTTCATAAAGTCTATCATTTTTTGCAGAGTACAATTTAAAAACTTTATTAGTTAAAAATGTAAGATTATGTACATAGGAACTTAATAATTGTAGTCTTAAAAATAAAAGCATGCTAAATGTTTGTCTTTTGTCCTTAGTTGCCTGGATTTTATCAAGTAAGCAATTAGGGAAAGCTTGTAGAAGATGGAACTGCCCCTCTTAAATGTATGAATTAATGAGTCTTCTCTAAAGCAGTTATCACTTCCCCTCTCATTTAATTTGAAGTAGCTTGAGGATAGATAGTGCCATGTATTTGAGTAATATCACTTTTGTAGAAAGACTTTGCAAGCAATTAGTGATGCGGAAATGTTAGTGTGATTGTAGTTTCTCAGGGCATTGGGACTGGGGGGAGGTGGTATATTTCTTTGAGATTCTTGGTTTGTATTAATCCTATTCCTTTGTAGCAGGGATTCTTAATCATTTTTTTTGTCATGACTTCTTTTGATGGTAGTGAAGTCTTTGGATCCCTTCTCAGAGTAATGTTTTTAAATGTGTGAGATAACATACATAAAATTTCAAAGAAAACCAATTGTATTGAGATATAGGTATCAACATACTTAAAAAAACAAACAACAAGTTCACAGCCCCAGGTAAAGAATCCCTACTTTATTGGCTCTTATAGCCTATGACTTTTAAGTACTGAGAAAGTAGGAACCAAAACTTGCCCAGGTTTCACAATTTTGGGGAGGTCTTAGAAGTTGAAATAACCCTCAGATTTACTATGATCTTATTTCTTAGGAGCTTCTGATCGAATCCATATAAAAGACCTGAACCATATTGTGTTTTACATGGATACACTATAAGCATTGTGGTAGAAGCTACATTTAAAAAAAAATTTCTAAGAGAAATTAAGGCAGTAAAAATTCAATCTATGTAGTGGTATTAAATTTATCTTTTCTATATAGTGAATGGATTTTTGGAAATTGATCTCTAAGGTCCTTTCAAGTTTTAAAAGCCTTTGAATATGGGAAGAATTCCATTTCTATATGTGCTTCATAGTGGTCATGCCCCTGCTTATTAAAGGTCAGTGGCTCCCTACAGCATAGAGGACAAGAGTATAGACTCCTTAGCCTGGCATTAAAGGACTCCACAATTGGGCCCAATTAATATTACAGTTTTATCTTCTCTTCCCATATGTCACGAGTCTCCTTGTCCAACGACTCTCTCTCTCACCGATTTTCTGATCATGGTATGCTGGTTTTTATCTCCTTAATTCTGAATATTCCATATACTCAATCAACAAACATCTATTCAGTAGCTGTTAGACCTTGCAGGTATAAAGAAAAAAGTTAATAGTCCCTGTTCTCAAGTAACTTAGTTTCTGTTGAAAGATAACCAGTGTGTATATGCAGATATAAGGCAGTGGGGGAGGTGAAAAAGTGTAATACCAGGCCAAGGGTAGAAAATGTATATGTAGAAGATGGCACTTAAGCTGAACTTTGAAGGAAGTTGGAATTTCTGACAGGCATAAATGATGATGGAATCCATTCTAGAAGGCATGGGAGTGGGGGCATGGGGTATTATGTGTAAGGAACCAGTAATAAGGGCAGGAGTAAGTGTAGCAGCAAGCACCCCAGCATCCCCAGAGTGGCTGCCAACACAGGTTCTTAGATCTGCTTTTGTAAAGGAAAGCAACTCAAAATCAGTTAACAAGCCTACTGTAATCAGACAAACATATATTACCTAGTTCAGGGGAAAAAGGTCAGCACCCCGAACTTCAGAGTATACAGACAAATCAAATAGACAGGCTTCCAAACTGTTCAACCATTATCAATACCAAAATCACAGTTACCAGAGAGGGAAGCATCAACATCAGGGTTTGCTCTCAAGGGCTGCTCAGAGTCTCATCTGGTCAAATAACATACTTCTCAAAGTGAGCCCCAAAGCAAAGCCTCATATCAGGGATTATATAGCCTTTTCCTGGGTCAGAGAATGTAACCACCCTCTTGACCCACTGCCCAATCACAGGGCATCAAGGTGTGGTCATTCCTGAAAACCAAGCCTCCTACCACAGGCTCCATGTGACCACATTCTGCCTATTAGGGGGCAGAGTATATTTTCAAATTAAAGAAGGTTCTCAGAGTCACTTAAGCCAATCAAAGGGCCTAGGGGCAGGGAAGATCTTCAAATCTGCATTTCCATTACAATAAGGCATGGCAAGATTGACACATGAAATGGATAAGAAATTAAAAATGCCTCTTTCTTGTGTAGTAAGCTCTAATTTCTGCTATGATTGTGACTGAGTGATCAAAAAGGGGGTGGAGGGAGCAGAAGATGGCAAAAACACACATTATTTAAGTTTGGTCATCTGCAAAAATGAACTTGTGAAAAACCTATATTTGTATCAGTCTTTTGTTTTTTATATCATTTATATTTCTTCCTCCCTTTTTTCCCTTGGTGATGCTTGTGGCTTTTTACAATGTATTTTTAAAAGAAAATATGGAAAGAAAAATATCAAGAAAACACATATAAATACATTGAAAAACAAAACTCTGACATTATATGCAATGTTCCACACCAGTGAACCCCTGAGGTTTGCAAAAGAGTAGAGAGAAAGATGTCTCATATTTCTTTTGGGGAGGGGGGTCAAGCCTGTTCTTTGTAATTTTGCATCATTCTCTTTGGATTTTTTTGGTGGTGGTTATTTCTGTTTGTTGTTCAGTCGTTTTCAGTTGGGTCTGACTCTTTGTGACCCCATTTGGAGTTTGTTTGGATTTTTTTGGCAAACTGGAGTTGTTTGCCATTTTCTTCTTCAGCTCGTTTTACAAATGAAGAAACTGAGGTAAACAGAGTTAAGTGGCTTGCCCAGGATCACACAACTAAAGTGTCTGAGGCCAAAGTGGAACTCAGGAAGATGAGTCCTCTTGACTCCAATCTTGGTACGCTTTCCACTGTGCCATCTAGCTCCCATATTTCTGTTTATATTATTCTAATTATTGTGTATTTTTTATTAGCTCTGGTTACTTAATTTTGTATCAATTCACGTAAATCTTTCCATGCTTTCCTATATTCATCATTTCAACTCTTAATGTAAAGGCTTTGTCCAGTGAACACTGAACTAATACATTCCTGGAGGGACCGAATTACATTCACATTAATATTGTTCCTATGAATGAAATAAGAATGCATTAAAAAAAATTATAGTTAAATGTAATGAAGGCTCACAGGTTCTTTTTGGGGAGATAAATTACAGAGTTCATAAAAGTTGGTTTCTTACTGAAGTCCAAAAGTAGCATAAGCAATATTACCTCACAGGACACTTGGTCATCTTGCTTTGCAAATACCCATGGAGTTCAGGCAAACAGACCACAGTAAATATAATTATTTACAGATAATGTGCTAATGTTTGCTCAAGAGAATGACAAATAGAAAAAATTCAGGAAGAAATTTATAAGGTCATTCAGACATACTCCTTGGAAAAGCTTATCACCAGAAAATCCATTATCCCAGAAATTACATCAGCTTTGGTTCTTATACCTTATTAGTACCCTCAGCTTCTGTCCCTCTGATTGGATGATTAGAGGATGTAGCAAAAACTTCTTACACCTCCATTTAAAGAGGGCTCACAGCCCAGTCACTTCTTACCAGCTCTAGTTTTTGTATTCATCTTGACCATCATCATGTCCTGCATCAGCTGCCTTCTTCTCTTCCCTGCCTTGCCCCTCCTTTTCAGCTTTCTTTTGTATGCTGTCTTCCTCCATTAGATTGTAAGCTCCTTGAGGAGAGGGGCTATTGTTTCTCATTTGTTTGCACCCTGCACAGCAAGAGCTTAATTAATGCTTATTGAATTGAACTGGAAATCTGTGTCAATATATATTGATGCTTGATAATTTCGTTGTGGAATAGGATATAAATAACTTAGAAAATATGGTTCATGATCAGAAAATAAGAGATCCAATATTTGTTTAATATTTTAAAATATCACCTATGCATCTGAAATCAGTTGTTCCATGTTAGAGACAGACTACATCATGTGAAACGTCAGTCTGGATGAATCAAAAGCTGGAATCAAGGTCACCAGGAGAAATATCAGCGATCTTAGATATGCAGACAACACCACTGTGGTCACAAAGAAGGGAGAACTAAGAAGCCTCTTGATATGGGTGAAAGAACAGAGTAGAAAAGCTGGTTTGAAGCTTAACATAAAAAATGCAGATGTTGGCAGCTGCTCCCTTCACTTCCTGGCAAATGGAGGGAGGAGAAATGGAAGCAGGGCCAGATTTTATGTTCTTGGGCTCAAAGATCACTGCAGACAGTGACTGCAGCCATGAGAGTAAAAGATGCTCGCTCCTTGAGAAAAAATCTAAGGCAAATCTGGGCAGCATACTAAAAAGCAGAGATAGCACCTTACTGACAAAGGCCCATGGAGTCAAAGCTATGGTTTTTCCAGTTGCTGTATATGGCTGTGAGAGTTGGACTATAAGGAAAGCTTAGTGCTTCTGAATTATAATATTGGAGATGACTTTTGAGAGAGTCACTTGGACAGCAAGTTCAAATCACCCAATACTCAAAGAAATTAATTTAGGCTATTCACTGGAAGGTCAGATACTGATTCTGAAGCTTAATACTTTGACCACATGATGAGAAGATACTATTCATTCTCCACCACTCAGCCCAGCACCAACTATATGTGGAACCATTGGTTACAGTGAATGGAGAAATTTTTAATGCCGTGGATAAGTTTACTTACTTTGGCAGTATACTTTCCAGGAGTGTAGAGGACTAAGTTAGGTGATGAGATTGATATATGCATTGCCAGAGATAGCTCATTGTTTGGGAGTCTCTGAAGGAAAGTGTGGGAGAGAAGAGGCTGCCTACCAAACTGAAGGTCTACAGAACCATTGTGCTGACCTCATGGTTGTATGCCTGTGCAACCTGTGATCAACCACAGTTGGGCACAGTGTACCTCAACCCTAACATAGTGATGTCATTTTTGTGATCCTATATGGAGTTTCCTTGGCAAAGACTGCCATTTCCAGGGGTGGCTAGGTGGTGCAATGAATAGAGCATCGGCTCTGGAGTCAGGAGGCCCCGAGTTCAAATCCAGCCTCAGACACTTAACACTCACTAGCTGTGTGATCTTGGGCAAGTCACTTAACCCCAATTACCCTGCCTTCCCCCCCGTCCAAAAAGCAAAAAAAAAAAAACCAACAAAACAAACCATGAAGGACAACAACCAGCCAACCAAGGCAGCAACAACAAAACACTAATGCAATTGAATGAGGTTACTTTTCAGAGTAACTACATTATTCAGTGTATTGGATTTAGCTCTGGGCCTCAAGTTTTAAGGAAGAACTCTGACAAACTAGAGGAAATCCAGGAAACAACCAGGATGGTGAGAGGATTAATCACAGGAACACCATAGAAGCTTCTTAAGATATTTGCATGGACTAAAAGATTAAAGGAGGGATATGATGGTAGCCTTCAAGTATTTATTTATTTTGCTTTTTGGAGGGGGAAAGGTAGAGCAATTGGGGTTAAGTGACTTGCCCAAGGTCACTCGGCTTGTGTTTGTGTGTGTGTTAAGTGTCTGAGGCTGGATTTGAAGCCTTCAAGTATTTAAAGGGCTATAGGTTCAGAAAAAGGATTATACTTGTTCTACTTAACCCAGAGGGCCTGATTCCAAGTTTAAAAAAATAAATTGGCACTATGGGAAAATAGAGTGAGCTAACTGAGGAAGTAACATGTTCCATTTCAGTGGAAGTCATTGATGACAGGCAAGATGGCCATTTGTCAGGGATTTTGTTTAAGTATGGATTGCATGAGGAAACTTCTGAAGATACTTACAACTCTAAGGTCCCATAGTTTTGGATTTGATATGAACCTGTCTCAGATAAGTAGAATGACACGTTTACCAGTCTCAACCATATTTGACTGTTTTGTGAGGCAATATTACTTTTAATTTTCCTCTTCTGTGTTCTGCAAATCAGCTTATAATGAAAACCAGTTGTGAAGAACTAACTGAGTACTCTGCATTCCTCTGGCTTAGCCAAGGAATTTTTATTATTTGTCTATACAAGAGAAGAAGTAGACCATGGACACGCAAGCAGGTCTCAGCCATGTTTTTCAATGAAGTGGAATATTGCTAATCAATTTATAGTCTATCAGATGGATTGAGAAAACAAAGAAAAAATTGGGAGGGGTGTAGATGATGAGGGAGGCAATACAATGCAGGGATAGGGAAGCATGTAGTTAGATCAGTGAAGATAGGGTTGGTTAGTAGGACATAGTGACTGAATTATTATTGGAACATTTTAGGAAAAAGCATTTCAAATAATACAGGTACCTTACATTATTCTACCTACCAATAGTATTCTTTTCCATAGAACACATTTTTCCATATTGGTTTGTTGTTGTAGTTGTTGTTGTTGTTTTTTTAAGGTTAGTAATTCTAGGCAACCTAAAGGCTTTTGCAGTGATATAAAATTCTCTCTACAAGGACAACAAATTAAAACATGCACATGGTCCTGTTTCTGTTCATTGCTACCCTTGACTCTATGTCTCTCCACGTAGATTTTTTTTTAAAAAGTGTTTTTTGGACAAGGTTGTTTTTGCAATATTTTGGGCTCCTGTGATGACTGTTATACATTGTAAACTTCTCTAAGAAATGATGATGGTGTCAGCATCTTTATTCCCTCAATTTCCTGTTTTTCTGAGTCAGTACCTTATTCAGATAGGTCAGAGTGTAACTGTTATAATCACACACACACAGCATGTTGGTTTTTATTATTTCTTTTAATTAGACAGTGACTTTGACATTTGCTTAATCTAATTGATGATCTAACTGCACAAAGTTTGATTTTGTTGTTAGAGGCATAATTTTTCGGTAAGATACTGCCCAATTACTTTTTGTAATAATGTTTACTTTATAGAATGAATTCTTACTGAAAATAAAATTTGTGACATGCATAAGCATTGTTGTTGGGTCATTGAAATTATGTCCAACTCTTTGTGACCCCTGGATGATAGCACACCAGGCCCTTCCATCCTCTACTATCTTTTGAATTTTGTCCAAACTCACATCCTTTGTTTGTATGACACTGTCCATCTCATTCTTTGCCATCCCCTTTTCCTTTTGCCCTCAATCTTTCCCAACATCAGGGTTTTATCCTATGAGTGCTGTCTTCTCATTATGTGGCCAAAGTTTTTAAGCTTCAGCATCAATATTTAACTTTCCAGTGAATAACCTAAATTAATTTCTTTAAGTATTGGCTGATTTTATCTTACTGTCCAATGGACTCTCTCAAAAGTCTTCTCCAATATCATAGTTCAAAAGCTTCAGTTCTACAGTGCTCAGCTTTCCTCATGGTTCAACTCTCACAGCCATACGTTGCTACTGGGAGATAAAAACACATGACTGACTATATGGACCTGTGTCCATATATCTAATATAATCCAGGGTTTCTCTGCTCACTTGGTGTAATTAGTAGGCCAAAATTAGCACAAGTACCTTATTGCTTTGTTGACTCATTGATTTTATAATCTACTAAAACCCCAGATCATCTGTCTGGCACCTCATGTAGTTCATACTTGTGATTGTTTTATGTGGTGTAGGACTTCATCCTTGAGGCAGTCAGGAATTAGGAAGATGGAACAGGACTTGAAGTCCACTGACATCTACGTTAATAATTTAGCACCTATCAATCACTTTACCTCTCTGAGACGTGGTTTCTCCATCTGTAGTGGGTATTATGATGCCTTTGGCTTCTACCTCATGGGTTGTAGTGAGGTTTAAATGTAGGTAATGCCTCTGGCAATCCCTATGGTTTTATATAAATGCCAGAAATTATTATTGTTATTTTCTGTTTCATGTTATTAGATTAGGTTGATTGTTCTAACCTAGCAGTTTTCAAAGTATGGTCTTTGTATCCTTCAAGGTTCCCAAGACTCTTTCAGGGCGTGCATGAGGTCAAAAATATTTTTGTAATAGTAAGTACTAAGGTATTTTATTTGTGACAAATATCGATAGTTATAACTCATAAACAAAAGATTTTTGGCGAGTGTCAGAAATTTTTAAGAGTGTAAATGTGCACAGAGATTTAAAAAAAGTTTGAGAACCACTGTTTAAGACTGCAAAGATCTTTTTTGGATTCTAACTCAGTTTTTCAATGTGTGAGTTGTCCCTCACAGCTTTTTGCTATCTACAAATTTGCCAAGCATGACATTTATGCCTTTATTCAAGTTATTGATAAAAATATCAAAAAATCCCAACACTCAGGACAAGGGTTTGAGGGGAAGAACTGTCTGTCCAGCAGATAAAGATAGATAGTGCTATCCATGAACACATAACTTTAATATACTAAGTTCATTTTAAATAATAATATATCAGTTCCTGCAATAGTTAAGAAATCCAGTTTCCTGCCCAGATAGAATCCATCTTGAAACTTCAGGCTTTTTGATCCAGCATCCAAACAAGATAGTATGATTGTTTAATATCTACAGTCAGTTCTAGAAAAAGGGGTTCAGCTTAGCATGAGAGCAGAAAAATATACTGTCTTATTCCTTTGTATATTTATAAACCCAAACTAGGGCTAAATATTCTTCTGGATGTTTATCATTTCCCTCTTAGTTTATTTCCCATAATTATTCAGATTTTAAGAGTTCAGAAGAAAGTTATGAACTCCTTTCAGAGAACTGTGTAAGAGAAAAGATAAATGCTTATGTTCCTATTCCATAATTTAAGATGTATAAAAAGGAACCCCAGTAAGGAATAGTGCTGGCATCAGTGAGAAACCAGTAGGGGAAGTCAGTGAGCCAAGGCCTGAGGCATGTCGTTGAAAGAGAAATTAGTATCACCAGAGATAGAACTCTAATGATTAAGTGGTATGTGACTTAAATGGTGTTGAGTAGGGGCCACTAGGTGGAGCACTGAGTAGAGCGTCAGCCCCGGAGTCAGAAGGACCTGAGTTCAGATCCGGCCTCAGCCACTTAACACACACACAAACAAAAACCTAGCCGTGTGACCTTGAGCAAGTTACTTAACCCCAATTGCCCTCCGGAAGGCAAATAAATAAATGGTGTTAAGTAGAGCCCTAATTGAGTTAAGGTGACCAGAATTTTGCCCCAGGGCACTGAAATGGACTGGGGTGGGTGTATTTCCTCCCTATAGCTGGCTTCTATCATACTAAACTTATAGCTTGTGGTGCAATGTCATCTCTGTACTATTACCATCTATATACTGCCAGAATTGACCTTCTTGACCCCATGTTCCCACTTGTGCCTCCTTTTTGGAGCTTAAGGGCAGTTATCACCTTTGCTTTGGTGTTGGAGCCAGATTCCTTTCCTAGGTGACACTCATAATAATTCTCTATGCACAAAAAAGAAGTCTGGAGTTTCTATCTCTCCTTACGCCTTCCATCCCCATCCCATGTTGGACTTTGTGTCTTGAGGTCTGTTAACCCCGCTCCAGTCCCAAATAAATTTGTACTCAGTACAAGAATTCTTGGTTAAAACCCTGCCTGCTTAACAGTAAATGGCAAAGGCATTCTAGAAAAATGAGATGACTAGATAGCAGTGGTTGTCATAGTCTTCATAGATGTTGGTACATCTGGGGAAACTGCTTGTCCTGGAACATTGTGAGTTGGTAGGCTAACTGGTGAATTAAACTTCTTGACTATATCCATTGTTCTTTTCATCTAACTGTGATTTTTCTCATGTGAAAGCATTGATATTTTTCTTTAGGTTTGTGAAAATTTTGGAAAATATTTGAGTAATAGTCATATTTTAAATGATTGTGCATATTTGATTTCTTCTTGTTTATTACCAGCACAATGTGTGTTACTGGTCTTTTCCCATTTTAATGTTTTTTTCCTACCACTTCTGATAGAGTCCATATAATTTTGCTTATTTATTTCCTCATATATTATAGGGTCTCTCTTCACACCACCCCTATTCTTCAAAAAACAACTCGAGGTTCGAAATACTTTTGTGGTCTACTCAAAACCATGATTTCAAAATTTCCTACTGATGTTTCTTTTATCTAATCAACAAGAAGATTCAGTAATGTAAAGGAAAAGGCATTTGGTGGAACCAATAGGAATATACAGGTCAATTTTTCTTTCCTGTTCCACCCCTCCCTCATGCCTCCCCATACACACATAGCAGGTACAGTCTTCCACAATTATCCTCACTATGGGTGTGAGAAGAAAGCCACGTAGTGAGAAGATATGTGGAAGAAACCACACACACACACACACACACACACACACACAACCTGCTTGGATCTGGATTGTGATGGGAGGAGGACTGTGAGGTCAGAAATCCTGCTCCAAAAGCCCCAAAGGAAAATATGAGCGGGTTACAGGCCATAGAGGACCTTAAGAAGGACTTTAAAAATCAAATAAGAGGAGTGGAGGAAAAACCACTGACCTGGAAAATAGATCCAGGAGAGATAATTTAAAAATTATTGGACTACTTGAAAACCATGATCAAAGAAAGAACCTAGAAATCACCCTTCAAGAAATTCTCAGAGAAAATTTTCCTGATGTTTTAGACCCAGAGGGCAAAATAGAGGTTGAAAGAATCCACAGATCACCTCCTGAAAAAGATCCCAAAAAGAAAACTCCCAGGAATATTACAGCCAGGTTCCAGAATTCCCAGATCAAGGAGAAAATACTACAAGCAGCCAGGAAGAAACAATTTCAATATTGTGGAAACACAATCAGAATAGCCCAGGACCTGGCAGCTTCTACACTGAGGGATCAAAGGGCATGGAATATGATATTCCAGAGGGCAAAAGAGCTGGGAATGAACCCAAGGGTCACCTACCCAGCAAAACTGAGTATTTTGTTTCAGGGAAAATATGGTCATTCAGTGGAATAGAGGACTTTCAAGCATTCTTGAGGAAAAAACCAGAGTTGAATAGAAAATTTGACATCCAGACACAAGAAGCAAGAGATGCCTGAGAAGGTAATCAGGGAAAAGAAATCAAAAGGAACTTATCAAAGTTGACCTATTTATATTCCTACATAGAAAAACAATAACTGTGACTGATGAAACTTTTCTCAGTATGAAAATAATGGAAGAAGGGTATATGGGCATATGAATACATATGTGAATGTGTGTATATATGTTTACAGATATACATGGATAGAGGGCATAGGTTGAATTTATTGGGAAGGGAGGATACTCAAGGGGTGAAATTATGAGGTGAGAGAGGAAAGTGGCAAGAGGAGATGGGGAGAGACAGGGTAGGGTAAACTATCTCATGTTAAGTTTATATTTTGAAAGCCCTTATTTTTAAACTGCTATTCCCGGAGTTTGATCTGATTTTTTTTTTTTTAACCTATGATGACTTCCGTTTGACCTCCTTTCAACTACTATAATACTAATTGTGTGCCTTTGAAAACACATCACCATCAAACTAGTTTAGCCCATTTGTCTAGGCAGTTTTACCAGGATGTGGCTGTTGCGAAGGTGGATGAGCAGCCCTGAGAAGGGCTCATCCACCCTGACAATGGAGGGGCTACTCCTCCTGAACACTCTATACTCCCCAACCTCAGGTGAGTTAGGGGCATGACTACACCAAGCATATAAAGACTCCCCCAGCAGAATGGGCGAACGAGAACAGTTTGTTTCCAGAGGCTGTGAAGGTAGCTGAAGCAGGCACTTTGAAGTGCTTAGATCTTGGTTAGACTTTGAAGACAGCACTGCACCCTGAGCCATTGCCAGTCATTTTACCTTTGTCTTGCCACTAGACTTCGATGACCCTGGAAGAGAGCGTGAGGCTAATGATTTTGTGTAACTCTTTTTCAGTTAAATACAATTCACAAAAGCAGGTCAAAACATCACTTTATGATTGGTCCTTTCTATAATAAAGGACAAACAATCTATACACTACCATCAACCACCTACTTTTCCTTCCCCCATCTTTCTCTTAAAATTCATTGGGACGAGATGCTGCTAGTAGTCTTCCCCAGTCTCAACCCCCAATTTTCTTACCAGTAACAAAGTTTTGCCTTCCTTATGCTTGTTCAAAATTTTCTGCCTTTAGTATAACTAACTGCATTTTGGCTATAGAACTGTCATCCAGTCATTTTTCTTCTTACTCTATAACAGGGATTCTTCTTCTTTTTTTTTTTGGAGGGCAGTTGGGGTTAAGTAACTTGCCCAAGGTCACACGGCTAGGTTTTTGTTTGTATGTGTTAAGCATCTGAGGCCGAATCCAAACTCAGGTCCTTCTGACTCTAGGGCCAGCACTCTACTCACTGCACCACCTAGACGCCCCTTATAACAGGGATTCTTTTTTTTTTTAAAGCAGTTGGGGTTAAGTAACTTGCTCAAGGTTACACAGCTAGTCGTTATTTATGTGTGGGTGCTCATTTTCTGAGGCTGGATCTGATCTCGGGTCATCCCAACTCCGAGGCAGGTGCTTTTACTCACTGCGCCACCTAGCTGCCCCTTTAGGGCAATTGGGGTTAAGTAACTTGCCCAAGGTTACACTGCTAGGTTTTTGTTTTTGTGGATTAAGTGTCTGAGGCCGGCTCCGAACTCAGGTCCTTCTGATTCCAGGGCCGGCGCTCTATTCACTGCGCCACCTAGCCGCCCCATAACAGGGATTCTTAACCTGGGGTCCACCAATTCCCAAATTTTATGGATAGAGTTCTTTCAAGGGTATCATTACCTTAGTTGGGAAAAAAAATTACATCTCGATTTCATTATAATTTGTTTTCTTGAGTTATTCTAAGAGGTCCACTAGGCTTTACAAGAATTTAAAATAGGTTCATGGCAGAAAAAACTTAAGGAATCATTAAGGAATTATTGCTCAATAAGGAATGCCAGGTTTGATGTCAAGAAAATTGATGTTTGGGCGGCTAGGTGGCGCAGTGAGTAGAGTGTCGGCCCTGGAGTCAGAAGGACCTGAGTTCAGTTCCGGCCTCAGACACTTAATGCACACACAAACAAAAACCTAGCTGTGTGACCTTGGGCAAGTTACTTAACCCCAATTGCCCTCAAAAAAAAAAAAAAAGAAAAGAAAAGAAAAAAGAAAATGAATGTTTGAGTTTTGGATAGACAAATGGGAAATTCTATAGGAGAACCTTCCTGCAATCATGGGAGCCCCTACCAACCCAAAAATCCTTCAGGTATGGGGCCAAGGGACCAGCTGGATCCCAGAGTCAAGCCCTAAGCACTACTAAAATCTATATGACCTGCTTTCAAAGTTGTTTCCCAAAGTACTGTCCTTCCAGGACCCCAAACACTGGTAAATATAGACCTCAAGATTGCATCCATTCCTTTAGTCATCTCAACCTTGGAAGCATGGGTGTACTCAGTGAGACACAGTGTGTATGTTCCACTTGACCTGACCTGTCATGATTAATTAGCTTAGCACTCTATCCAGTTACGTTGTGGGGACCATCCTGACCTATGTGCCTGCTCCCTTCTCTTAGTCACCCTCATGTGCCTCGGAGAATCTAGCAAGCACACCACAGCTAGCCAAGCTATGTGTCAATCTCTTGCAGTTTTCTGAACTTGTCTTGTAACAATGTCCTACTAAGTTCAGCCTCCCTCCCCCACCCACGTCTAACTAACTCTAGGTGCTCCCTGTCATGTGGCAATGGCTAAAGCAGTCACGCAGAACCTCACCCAGTGCTGGGCATGCTTCAACCATACACTAGAATTTGGTGAGGATACTTCACTACCACAGCTGACTTCCACAAATCTACCCGCACTAAAGCTTTGCATCCAGATGAGGAAAAGACACCCTTCAGCTTTCAGGCAGCCATTTCCCATGAACTGTCTCAACTCTGCTGCACAGGACTCTGTGGCATTCCTGACTGCACCAGTGGTGTTGCAGATTGCTCAGGTTCTGCCCCCACAGGATGTCCGCAGAGGAAGATATGTGCCCTTGCAGGTCAGTCTTGGACTGAGGCAGCAAACTTCTACACTATAGGTGCTACTTAGATAAATCAAACCCACCTGGCAGCACCAGAAGTATTATTGTGGGCATGTGCACCATCAGTTCCCCAGTACCTTATCTATACCCATACTCTAATACCTTTCTTAATTTCACACGCATGCTGATTGCCATGTGGCTGAGCCTCACGTTATACAGGGAAGCGCCATCAGAACTCCTAGACATCCCGCAACATGGCTGGCATGTAGTAGAAGGTCTCCTGATAGGCCTGGGGGCCCTTGTTGGACTTGTACACTGGGAGATTGTAGAGGAAGAGGTCCCCAGGAAGCTGAAGAATGCACAGATGGCTGTTAAGAACAACTAAAAACCCAAATTGAGGACATTGCCAAAGGATTTGACAACTTAGCTAAAGGACAGTATACTTTGGGGCTCTGGTAATGGACTGCTGACTGGCTTTGGACTTCCTGTTAGCCAGCCAGGGAGTTTAGGCTTTTGTACAGTCCTCCTTCTGCATGTGGATTGAGCTCTCGGGAAAAATAGCCCTCATCATATTCTATACGAGAAATTGGGTAAAGACTTTTGGTGCCATCATCACAGATACCAAGAACATCTTGCCAGGACCTGTAAGTCTTTTTACTCATCTTTCTTCCTGGATTTTTTTCCAGCAAAGGGACAGGATTTCCTGTAAGGATCCTTTGAGGTTATAGTGATTCTTGTGCTTGCTTTTTTTTTCGTTTAGATTAATCCATATGCATGGTGGTGTATGATGGTGGTCAGGGGACCAGGAGGTGGATTGTGTTAAAATCCTGTCTTGTTCTGGTCCACCTGACCACACACCAAGCCTCCAGTCAGTCTAGTTAGTGATTTTTGTTTTGGGTTTTTTTTTTTTATAAGTAGCCAGTATAAAGGGAGAATAGCAGAAAGCAAGATTTCAAAGGGGAACCTAGAAGTCACCTACAAGCTGTCCCAAAGATCAGAGGGATGAAAATTACAAATTATAATATTATTTATTATTTCAGAAAGTACGCCCTGGTATTATGTGCTGAATCTCAGAAAGTCCTCTAGGCTTTGCTGCTGTGGGTTTTTGGTCCTATGGTATGTAAATCTGAGACAAGTTCCAGACCAGCAGAACACCAGATGTTAGCTTGCTGAGCTGATTTGGCCTTGTTCACTTGGAAATTTTACTGATAACTTTGAGATGCCATGGATATGTTACTGAACTAACTACAGGATGGTACAGATAAGACTTAGTCTGTCCCTCACCAAAACTCTATACAAATGAACTCTAAGCCCCTGTCCCCAAGCGGGCCTCCATGTCCCAGGGGTTCATGCCGCACAGGAATCCAGGATCACATGAGTAATATTCTCTGCCTCTTCTCTTCCTTGTGCTGCGAGCTTTCCTTCACTATCCCATCCCCTGTCCCCAAACCATCTTCCTCTGTACCTTTTCACCCCTTTTCTCTACCCTACACCTTCTACATCATTATTAAAATGTGATTGCAACTGTGCTGAGTACTTTACTATTTTCTCATTTCATCCTCACAGTAGCCTTATGAAGTAGGTTTAATTATTATCCCCATTTTATAGTTGAGGTAACTGAGGCAAATAAGGCTTAAGTGACTTGTCCAGGGCCACACAGCTAGTAGGTGTTTGAGGTAGGATTTAAACTCAGGTCTTCATGACTCCTGACCTAGCACTCTATAAACTAGGCCACTTAGCTTCCAGCCCCTTTACTCACTTCTGGCCATTAATAATTTCCTTGTCCTTTGGATTCCCAGTCCTTTGTCCTATCCTGTAGAGGAGATGCTTGTAGTCCCTGCTTTGAAAGTCTGATTTGTCTTTGTAAGGAAATCTTCAACTATCTTTCCCCTGGTCCTTAAGATTCCTTCTTTAGGCAGATCAGGTTTGTAGATCCTACCCGGAACACTGAGAAGGTGCAGAATGAGAGGCAGAGGACCTCATTTAGACAAGTTCATTCATTGGTTTTAAATTTGATGAAGAGGCAGAGGTTTTGAGTTCTCCAGCTAGGGGGCACCGTGTATAGAGCAGTGGACTTGGAATTAGGAAGATTCATCTTTATGAGTTCAAATCCAGCCTCAGACACTTAATAGCTGGGTGACCCAGGGAAAGTCACTTAATCCTGTTTGCCTCAGTTCCTTGTATGTAAATTGAGTTGGAGAAGCAAGTAGCAAACCACTGCAGTGTCTTTGTCACAAAACTCCAGATGGGGTCATGAAGAATTGAACATAACCAAAAATGACTGAACAGCAACAAAGTCTGGGGGAAGGTAGCTGTGCTGCCTGCTAATAAAAAAACAGTCATTAGTTAAAGTGAGTACATTTTAAGCCCCTTCAATGGAACAGAGACCTTAGAATTTTGAATAGATGGTAGATGATTTTTATTAATGAAAAGTATGGATTTTAGGGTATTTTAAAGACAATTCAACTTTATTACTTTCTGACACAGCCCATAACTAAAACTAAGGCATGATCGTTACTTGGTACAGATTCTTTGGGAATCTTTCTTTAATGAAGAAATACAAATAATTTATAATTAGCATATATACTTGATATCTCCCAGCAGTCTTATTCAATGAAACATGGATTTGCTAAGGAAAGGTCACGTGCCAAATCTCTGTAGTACTACTGTACATGATGATGCTGTGGGCCAGGAAGGAAGAATGTTGCAGTTCTATAGAAGTAAGGTCCTTGAGAGCTAATAGCACATGTCATAATCGTCATTGTTGACCTTTATGTTATGCTTGAGAGGTTATTAGGTACTTTAATACATTAGATCCCACAGATAATATTTCTACTCATGTGGAAACTCAGGCCCGGAGAAGTTGAGTGGTTGATGGTCAGAGAGGTAGGTAGGGTTGAAACCTCAAGTTTCCTGAGGCTAATTCCAGTATCCATAAGACAGCCTCCTAATATTATCACTTAGGCACTTAATGAATGTCAAATTCAATTGAAATAAAATTAGAGAACATCTCTTCCTCATTTTATATATATAGAAACCGAATTTCAGAGAGGGGCTTATTATTCCACTGAGTTACATACATTAAAAATAGTTATACTCAAGACAAAGTCAGATATATTAAAAATGATGGGAACATTGCAGTTGGAGTTAGGAGATCTGAGTTCATTTCCTCCCTCAGATACTTACTAGCTGTGTGACCCCAAGCAAATTATTTTTAGCTTCTTCAGTCTCTCAATTTTATCATTAGTAAAATGAGGATTATCACAGGTACCTACTTAAAGGGGTTGTTGTAAAGGTCAAGGTGAATCCCCTATATGAACCTTAAAGTTCCATGTAAATGCTAGGTATTGTTTTTAGATGAGAGATTGTAAATGGAATTATAAGAGGAAAGCTTAGGTTCTGTTTCTGATGGCCTTCAGAAATGTTCTTTGATATCAGCCTGCCAACACTCAAAGAGAAGCTTCACTGTTGTAAGTGTGGAATTTCTTGTGTTTTTGTTTTCAGTGGATGATTCAAAGACCATTCAAAGCAGCAACATTCTTTGGCTGCATTGGCATGGATAAATTTGGTGAGATCCTGAAGAAGAAAGCTGCAGAAGCCCACGTGGATGCGCATTACTATGAACAGAACGAGCAGCCCACAGGAACTTGTGCCGCCTGCATCACCGGGGATAATAGGTCAGACCAGAATTCTTGTGAAATTAGTTACTTAGAGAAATGTCGGTAAGACAGAAGTTAGAATTTGGAATTGTAATTCTCTGTTCCTGACCTTTTTATATTATTGGGTAGTAATTTTGGGAGCATCTAGGTTGCCCAGTGGGTAAAGCACTGAGCTTTCATTCAGGAAGATTTATTTTCCTGAGTTCAAATCTATCTTTAGACCCTTCCTAGTTGTATGACCTTGGACAAGCCATTTTACCCTATTTGCCTCAGTTTCCTCATTTGGAAAATGAGCGGGAGAAGAAAATGGTGAACCACTCTAATATCTTTGCGAAGAAAACCCCAAAATGGGGTCATGGAGTGTCAGACATGCCTGATAATGATTTAGCAACAAATAACCAACCAAAAAAGTTTTTTTTAAGGACTTACTATGCGTGAGGGGCTCTGAGTTTATAAAAAAAGCCAAAATATTTACTGCCCTCAAGGAACTTGCCCTCTAATGAGGGAGATAGTATGCACATAAATAGATATGTATAAGTTTCATATAGAAAAGATGGAGACATCCCTAATGAGAAGATAGTAGCTGAGGGAAGGGGAACCAGTAAAGGCCTCCTAGAAGAGGCTTAAACTGAGTTTTGAAGGAAGTATTTCAAAAGGCTGAGGAGAAAAAGAAGCAAGTGCCTTGTGTTTAGTCAGAGAAAACATTTTAATGGACTATTTGGTGACAGGTTGAAATTTCTCTGGTGGTGGTGTCGTGTTTAGGGTTCAGAGTACTTTGTTGTACATGGCATTCTTAGACCAGTTCTTGGATTATTTAAAAAACAAACAAAAAATTCTGTGACTTTTCCTTCCTCTATAATGTCATAAGCATGGCCCTGATTTCTGGTTTCTCTACTAAATCTTTTAAAATAGAGAGCTTTCTTTGTTTGGGGGTGTTTTCACCAATGGGCAATATCGTTCTTGGCAGGCTGAACCCGTCTTAATAAATTAACGATTTCATTTGAGACAGAGAGGCAACTAATGAGGACTTTAAAGCACATGAATATTTGGAGAAATTTCTAGCTCAACCTAAAATGTATAAATCTATGAAAATGACTTCCATAAATTTTAACATAATTCTCAATAGTAACACTAATTGTATAAAACATGCAACCATTCCGGTAGAGAAAATGAAATTGTGTTATCTTTCCTGAGCCCACGTGGTTCTAATTTGATACAAAGCTGTTGCAGCCTTCCTGATTCTTAGCATAGGGAAAGGCAGAGCTAGCTTCCTGCTTTTTTGCCTGCAGATGTGTCCTCGAAGGGGGCCCTTGTTCCCCTCCTCTACAGAACTGCTCCCTGATTTTTCTCTAAGAGAAAATAGAGAGAGAAGGAGGCCGTTTGCGTTCTTCTTTTGGTCTATTTGGAGTCTCCCTACAGATAAAGTAAAGAATAGAGCATCTCTTTACTCCTAGAGAAAAGGAAAAACAGAGAACAAAATTATGTTCCAGATTCTTTTTCTAAATGAGTTGGACAGGTGGCCACTGAGGTCAGTTCCGATTCCCAAACTTTATGATTCTCTAATTGAAAGAGTCCCGAATACAAAATCCTCATCACTATCTTTAAGCCTTAGCAAATTTTTTCAGTATATAGTTAGTTCACCTGCTCAATGGTCACTTTCTTTACCTAAATGTAGGCAACAGCACACGTTCTGCATTGAAAGCTCTTTGCCAGGTCAGTTTGCCTCAACATCAACTCCCTTTTAGGCACACATCAATTCTGAGTCAAGGAGGTCTTCTCTTTTAATAACAGAAAGCTGCCTCTTCCATCCAACCACATGACTCATTAGGGGCCTCAATTTCCTGAGACCTATTCTCCCTCAAGCTCAGTGGGAAAGGGACAAATTACTCTGCCTCTCATTCCAAACAGCTAGAAGGTAATTAGTTGTTAGTTGATTATTATGTTATTGCCAAGATGGTTAAGTAGGCAGGCTTTAAGAAAAAAGTCTTGTGGATTTAGGTTGTACCTTGAGTTGCCTGGGTTCTGGCGCACTGGAACATAAATGGTTGAATAATAACAACTGTGCCACAAGGTCACCAACATTTCTCTTATAGACAATATCTTTTGAACTTTTCTTGTTCTTCTGGTTTTGAATCCTTTTGTATCCCTTCAGCATAGAATATTTAGAACAACTCCTGAGGATAACTGAGGAAGTCAGTGAATATATATTACATCAATAAGTAAATGAATGAAATGAAGAAATACTAGTTTTAAAAATTTTTTGGTTTTTATTAATTTGTTTACTTTTAGTTTACAAGATTCATTTCCACAGTTCTTTGAATTTCAAATTTTCTCTCCATGGCGGCATACAATCAAGTATAGGATCTGCAAATACTTTCACATTAGACATTAGTCAGGTTATAAAGAAGGATTGTAACCGATGGAATGAACAATGGGAAAAAGGAAACAAAACCAAACAAGAAAAAGAAAAAGAGCAGGTGGTTTGCTTCACTCTGGGTTCAAACTCAGTCCTTTCTCTGGATGTAGACATCTCTCTCTGTCATGAGACTTTTGGGGTTGACTTATAACCATGAATTGCTGAGAAGAGTCCAGTCTATGAAAGTTGATCATCACACATACGTTGTGTCTGTAATTGTGTACAAATTTCTCCTGGCTCTACTCTTCTCACTCAGCATCAGTTTGTATAAGCCTCTCCAGGTAAACATGAAGTCCATCTGCTCCTCGTTTCTTATAGCACAATAGTATTCCATTAATTCATATACCACAACTTGTTCAGCCATTCCCCAATTGATGGGCACCCCCTTAATTTGCAGTTCTTTGCCACCACAAAAAGAGCTGCTATAAATATTTTTGTACATATGGGTCTTCCTCCCACTTCTATGATGTCTTTGGGATACAACCCTAACAGTGGTATTGCTGGGTCAAAGGGTATGCACCTATTTATAGCCCTTTGGGCATAGTTCCAGATTGTTCTACAGAATGGTTGGATCAGTTCACAACTCCACCAGCAATGCATTAGTGTTCCAATTTTTCCACATCCTCTCCAGCATTTCTCATTTTCCTGTTTTGTTATCTTGGCCAATCTGACTGGTGAGATGTGGTACCTCAGAGTTGTTTTGATTTGCATTTCTCTAATCAATAGTGATTTAAATATATCTATAAGCATATGAAAAAATGCTCTAAATCACTAAAGAAATACTATTTTTTAAGTATAGAAATGTAGAGAATGCTACATTTAGAAGAGACATTGGAAATCTTTCATGTTTTGGGACAATATTTTTCTGGCCAATCCTTTTTATTCACTTAACATTTATCCTTCTCCTTGTAAGAGATTTATATCTGCTTCCTCTCTTTTCTCCAGTCAAAATCTCCATGCTAATCTTTCATAGTTCTGTAATTTTAAAATGTTGCTTTTTATGTTTAAAAAAAAATTTGCCAAGGCCTTCTTGAATGTCAGTAGCAAAACTTTTTCAAAATTCATTTTTGGATTCCTGAATGTATTTCTTGAAATACACTAATTAAAATATTAATATGAGATTTCTTTTGTAAAGCCTTCATTGTGTGGTTTCAGGAACATTAATAAATATGCCAGATAAGTGACCTTATAAAAACTTTTCCTAGAAGGGAGTTTATCTTTATTTTTCTCTTTCCTCCTTTTTCAGTCTTCTATTCCCTTATCATTCTGTGCATTTCTGTCTATTCCCCACTATTTCTTCTCCTTTTCTCTTTCTCCCTCTTACTCCAGATAATGCTCTTTCTTTGCTTCCCTTTACTGTCCTCTAGGAAGTTGAGTCATCAATGTGTTATTCAATCAGAGATCATAGAGTTTTGGACTGAGAAGAAAGAGACCTATTACAGATAATTTTGCCAAAGCTTTCATTTTACATTTGTAGAGAATCTGAGTGCTGAAGAGGCAAAATGACTTACTTAAAACAACTTACTTTATTTTCCTAGAAGTCACAGATTTGTACAGATGTGCAGGACATGAATTCACAAATATGTAGTAAGCACATGTTAGATACATGTAACAATATTTAAAGGTACAGTTTGGAGAGAAATAGGTAAAGTAAATATGAAAAACTGTTTACAGTGGAAATTTTTCTTAGATTTTTCCTGTACAGATGCAGCTAGGTGGTCTAGGAAGACCTGAGTTCAAATTCTGCCTCAGACACATTGCCGACTGTGTGACCTTAAGCAAGGCACTTAATCTTTGCCCCACTTTTCTTCATTTATAAAATGGAAATAACGATATCACCTGCCTCTCAGGTTGTTGTGAGGATAAAATAAGGTAATAATTTCTGCCTTTTTTTTTTTTTTAGAGGGCAGTTGGTGTTAAATGACTTGTCCGAGGTCACACAGCTAGGTTGTGTGTGTGTGTGTGTGTGTGTGTGTGTGTGTGTGTGTGTGTGTGTGTGTGTGTGTGTGTGAAGTGTCTGAGGACAGATTTGAACTCAGGTCTTCCTGACTCCAGGGCCTGTGCTCTATTCACTACGCCACCTAGCAGCCCCGAAGATATTACATTAATTTGGCTGTTACTATTTTTAAGTGGGCTACTCATACAGTGAAAGTAAAGAGCAACAAATTTGGTGCTCATGAATGGTGTCAAGAGATGTAGAGGAAGATCTCCAACTCTTTGGGCAGATTGTATTGAAGATCTTTGGGGAAAAAATAGACAAAATTGAGACACAGTGAAGAGACATGAATGGCTTGTAATAAAAGAAGTTCCCACATTGAGATCATAGATCTTTTGAAATATAAACATTCCCAAGAGCAGAGCCAACAGTTTGGAACATCCAAGAATGTTAGTAGGTCATTGGTCATGCTGGATTTGCTATTAGAAGAACTTGACTAGAATTCTGGCTTTGCTACCTGTGTAGATGTGGTCAAGACACTTAACATCTCTGCCTCTGTTTCCTTATTTGTAAAATGAGGAGACTAGACAACTTTCCACCCTAAATCTTTGGACCATGATTTATGTACAAGAATTCTTCACCACTTTTTTGCTCATTCTAAAGTGGCAAAGCACAAGTCTCTTTAATTTGAAGTTTACAGCTCTTTCCTCTTAGGCCTCTTTTTTCTTGAAATACTTCTTCATTCATTAAGTTATGATTTGTTAAAGTGTTATCTATATTGAATACTCATTTATTGAATAGTGGAGTCAATTTTCTCTGTTGAAGAACTGGAGACATTTCACACATAATTAATTCTAATAATGATGTTGATCTCAAACACTTAGGCCTTTCCTGGAGTTCACTTTTTAAGAGTGGTTGGTGCTTCATTATCCATCCCTCTTGCCCTTCATGCCCTCTGTCCAGTGAAATGAATCATCTGTAGGAGATCAGTATGACTTTACAAATGTATTTATGAAAATTTCTGTTTGTGATTTTGTACCTCCAACAAATTGACATGGAAATGATATTTCTCCAAATCATACCATTTTTTATACAAATGGTGCATTTTTAAAGTGAGAAAAGTTCTGGTATTTATTCTTAGATACAAATAACATTTCCTACATTTTAAAAATATGTATGACATTTATGTTCTTTATGATATACATTATGATATTTGTTTTATATGACAAAAAAGGGACTTATGTTATTATGGTTATGGTCAGAGGGTATGGAAGCTGAGCAATCATCTTTTTTTAGAAGAAATTAGTCTAAAGCTACTCCCACTAACTCTGGTTTCTCAATAAAAATGGCTAAAATACTGTGCTAAAAGTCTTTCTACTTTAGTACTTATGAACCTTTTTTCCCCCAATACCTCATTTATAATATATAATTGTGAAACGATTATGGGCAAGGGGCAAATTTTTTCTAGGCTAAAAATATTTACATTTGGGACTATAAGATACTAAAACTGAGAGACAGAGAGAACCATAATAAACCAATGGATGAATGAATTGAAATGAATTTATTGAGAGAAATTCAATTTTTCTTTTTACAAAGAACTATATAGAACAGCCTGTAGTGATAAGTGCTGAGACAATTACCTTTTTACTTGAAAAAGAAATAAAAATCACATTCTTTTTTTTGTCTCAGTTTCATTTCCCTTATGTAATTCTCTGTTAGAAATGGAAAGAAGGTCACTATATGGACCAGTGGACTTAAAAAAAAAACATAATCAATCTTATTTAATAAAATAATATGAGATATAATTTTATTGTATCTGGTTTGATCATTGGTCAGTAATTAAAAGGTCGCTATAATAGTTCGGGAAAAATCTGAGCTGCCGAGTTGTGCTTAGGTTTTCCAGCTGTAACACCAGAGAAGCCCAGGGGCTTGGCAGCTGTGGAAACTAATTTTAATTGATTCCAGCCCTTAAAATGTAATGTTTTGCAAATTAATTCCCCATAGTAACTACAGAGTATGTAGTGAAGACATGTGTTGGAATATGAAATTAATCCTAGGTTTGATTTTTAGAGCATTTGGATAAATATACAAAATACAGTCTATCTGTAAATGTTTTATAAACAAAGACATTTTTGCAGTAATTAGGATTAAGCTTTTCATCATCTGCTTTTGCACATTAACATTCCAATATGTTCTTTTCTTTTTAGGTGAATTTTAACCTTTTAAAATGTGTCAGTCATGCATTTCAAATTGCCCGAAAATGCTTTTCATGTTCTCTTTCTCAGTATTTGTTAGTAGTTTTAGGTTTCTAGAAGAAGGATTTCTCATCCTGATGAATATCCTAAACATACTTTGTAATTTAATAATCTCACTTAAGTTTTCAAGAGAAAATGAACCTTATGTTCGTGTCTGAAACAATGAATAACCCACAAAATATTGGGAATCAATGGTCTACAAAAGTATACAATCAGTTTTTCCAATAGCAAGAAAACCTGTTTTTGCTTGGTTATTTTAGGTCCCTTGTTGCCAATCTTGCTGCCGCCAATTGTTATAAAAAGGAAAAACATCTTGACTTGGAAAAAAACTGGAAGTTGGTAGAGAAAGCCAAGGTTTATTATATAGCAGTAAGTATGGATTACTTTATATTTGTGGTACTTATTGACATTACAAATCGTTATTGTCAGCTGTTATACAGGTTAAATGATTTGCTGAATGTAACCTGCAAATCCCAAGCCAAAACATGGTAGTATCGTTTTTGCAAATGTTGAGGGAAAAATGTAATCACTGTATGTTTGTGTTGTCTATTTTTTGGTTTCCATTCTAGATAGATACTTGCTTAAACTGAGCACAGGATGCCTTATTAAGCCAACCTTTTTCTTAAGAGCTCTTGTAATATTTGTTCAGCAAATTTACATTTCACATTTTTAAGGCAAATTGTTGTGAAGGATGCCCAGATTATGTAGAAAAACATTATTAGCATAATTATTCATTGCAAACAATTTGAGCTTATTTGCCTGAAAAATCTTAATTGCTATTTATTCCATAGTAATTACCATGACACCTTATAATTCAATATTTCAGTAACATTGATCATGACAAGAGTCTTGCATCTGGGCAGGGAGGCAGGGTATTAAATCTTTTGGGCTATACAGTTTGTAAAAAAAATTAATTTCTAAAACTGGATTTTTTTTTTTACTTGAAAAAAATCCTTCTGAATTAATCAACTACTCCTTTCGTATTTCAAATTCTGGGTAAGTAGAGAATTTCTTTCCATCTCAATGTGAGGTATCTGTGGTTGATCACAATTAGTAATTAAATATAGGCTTCTGTGAAAGATTACAAACCCATAATGTGCATATAATCTATGGTTCTAGTATGACAGATGCTGCCATTCTGCTACCTGAACTGTGTGGGAACAGCTGGTAAAAAAGTGTAAAAAATTGATTATCCAGTAGGAACACATTCATTGAAAATATAGTTATTTCTTTCAGCTAGTGTTAATGTCTCCTCCAGCCTGTTAGTGTTCAGTGCTGTAGGCTTTACATGGCTGTTATTGATTCATGTGTAGAACAGAGACTACCCCTTTTTAACTGTCAAACAAATACTAACACTGAAGGTTATACAAAGGAGAGGCATCTCACAGCTTCTGCCCCATGTTTGAAGAAACATTACAGATGTGCTTTTTCTCTTAATTTGTTTTTCTTCCCCAGAATTATTCCAACTTTTAATTTGTCCCTATAAAAAGTCTCAGGTTTTCATTTTCAAATAATGATATTTTTTTTGTATTGAATTTAATTTCAGTCTGAACTGATGATTGCGCACACTCTTCCTTTGGGGGCTAAAATGCCATTTAGAGGTTTTATTTCATTTACAGATTTTTGTTTTTAAAAACCCAACAAACCTTGGGGCTTGAAGTTTGTTATGACCTCTAGTAGATGGCTTACAGTAGTTAAGACATATGACAGTTTTTTTGTATGCTAAAATAAGTGTTTCTCAGACAATTACCTATATTTTAATTCTTCACCTTTATGAATTTTCATACAAAAAAGATGCTCAGTTCGACGCTCCTTCCCTGCCCCCATCTCATAGCTGCCTTCTAAGCCCTCAGAACTCTTTTTACACAGTAATGGAGAAACCGTCCATATGGGCTGGTGGCCAGGCAGGCAGTAAACAATTATTAAGCTCCTACTATGTGCCAGGCAGTATGCCCAGTTCTGGGGATACAAATAGGAAAAGAAAGACGTTTCTGCCCTCTAGAAGTTTACAACTGAATAGAGAAAACCACACACAAAAGGAAGCTGACAAAGGGGAGGGCAAAGGGAGGTACCAGGCATGAGGGTATAATGGAGAAATCTCAAGGAATGCAGCCAGATCAGACTTGTGCCCTTCTTGAACGGAGGCATTGGGAGGAGCTCTTCACTCTACCTTTTAGTCAGAGGGTTCTGATTACCTAAGCTGATCTGATCTTGCAGGACAGCAAGGTTCCTGAGGAGAGGCTAGCCTGATCCCTCTGTCCCTGGTCCCTCTTGCATACCTTCTGTGGTTCTCTCCTTATCTGTTTTCTTCTACCACTTGCAGCCCAGTTATTTCTACTTTGTGTGATTTCTTTATCACACCTATGTAGATATTATCTTTAAAGCTTTCTTCTTACCCTCTCCCAACTTTTTCCCTATTAACTCAAGAATAACATTTTTCTTCCCTTGTCTCTTGATCTCTCTGTTCTATTTGTGTGCAAAATGGAAGTGACCCCAGTGTGATAAATAAAAAAGTAGGATTCTTGATAAACCCATATCAAGAAAAAAGACAAACATAAAGTGAAATCAGACAAATTACAGAACCAGTACAGACCTTGAAAGTACTGAGAAATCTACCTTTCAAAATCTCTAGGGGCGGCTAGGTGGCGCAGTGAGTAAGAGCGCCGGCCTTGGAGTCAGGATGACCCAGGATTGAATTCGGCCTCAGAAAATGAGCACCCACATATAAATAATGACCGGCTGTGTAACCTTGAGCAAGTTACTTAACCCCAATTGCTTTAAAAAAAAAATCTCTATAAAAGTCTCCATCTATGTATTCTTTCTCCTCCTGCTCCTCTTCCTCCTCCTTCAGGTGCCTTGTTACCATTCTTCTTCCAGTGAAACGTTTTTTCTAAAGCAGCAGCACTCAAAGTAAATTAGAAAACTGTTACAATTTGTTATTTTTGTTGTGTTTAATTACTAGTATTGTAATTGGTGAAAAAGTATTAGACAAAACAGAATATAATAGTGAGTTAGAGATAAAATTGAAAAAAAAAAACCCTAAAAGTTTTCCCCTTTGGGAAAATACATTCAGACTCCCAAACAACTTGACTTTCTGTTAGTTTTAAATACAATCCATTTGTCCATTAGTCATGTTCCATGTAAACTATTGTAAAGACCAGAGATTGGGTTTGACCAAAGAATCTAGCACTCTATTTTGTGAAATCTTATTTACAAAATTTTTATGTGTGGACTATTAAATTGAAAACCGAGCATAGCAAAAAGTAGATACTGATAAACAATTTAAGTAATGTTGTTAGGATGTAGGGGTTCTTATTTAGTCTTCGTGGGAAGGAAATGCTATTTAATTCTATTAAGCAGTTAAGTTGCCAGATTCTTTATAGTGGACAGTTCTGTGACACACCTACTTCTTTCTCTCTCAAGTACAATATAAGATTATTTCTAGAGTTACTGTGCCTGCATAGATAATACAGCAAGCTACCACATAAGCAACTTTCCCTGTTTTAGCCTTCTTGTTTTTACCTTTCCTCAGGATATTCCCTATCATATGACTCTAATCAGACAGTCTGTGATATCAATCTCTTTTTGTCATGCAACTCCGTCAGTTCCCACTTTGGCATATTTACAGCTCGAGTCTTGTCTTCAGAATCTAGAATGACAGTGGATGACTTTTTACAGGGAACTAGAATTCATATGTGAGTTGGAATTCTCATTTTTGGGGACTAAGAAGCGTTTTAGAAGAAACCATACAATGACTACATGGGTAGATTGAGCACTCAGATTCTTCTTGTGTCTGGCCACAGATTTAGAGGAAATATAGAAGGAGTGGTTAGTAGGCATGCATGAGGAAGTAAACATAAATTTAGGAAGAAAGGGTAGTTAGTATGAGGGCAAGAGGGAATGAGAGGATGCTGCTTAGAGGTAATAGACTGATCCAGTACAGAGTCCTCTTCCTTCTTTGTAATCCCCAAGTTTTTCTACTCATTAACTATATCATTGCTACTTGGTTTAGATTTTAAACACAGAGTGTGTTAACAGGCAATGACTAATTCTTAAAATTAGTTGCTTTTGTTGAATATTAAGAAATCATACACATGATGTGACTGGAATGCTTCATTCATGTCATGGAGGTTTACCCCGATTACTCCAAGTTTATACTGGTAGATTGCAAACTGGCCATTCAATTTGATTTGAAAAGCATTTATTAAACATCTAACATGTGCTAGAAACTTTTCTGGGCTTACCCTCAAGGACATCCTATTTGAAGGTTGGTGTGGCAGGAAGGAGCAATGTATATAATTTTTAAAAATATACACAATTTAAGTAAAACAAATGAGGGGGGAGTAGAGGAGAGGAATAGCTGGAAAAGTAGTGGAATGATGAATGGAGCCATATTGTAATTGACTGACACTCTCTTTTTAGAAACAATAATGTTGATTTAATTAGTGTTCATAAAGCAATTGGCAAAAGGGGACAGGGGAGAAGAGGTACATAGTATATCAGGGGTATAGGTACAGCTAGATCTACTGGGTTCTTACCAAAAAGGACAACATGGCCCTAGGGCAGGAGCTCTAAATCTGAGTGTCTTAGCTTCTCTAGGCTATGGTCTCTGGGAGTATGGTTTGGAAGTGGCAGCAATGGAGTCACAGGGGCTGGAGATGGCGTGTGTAAAATAGCCTATTTTGGTTTGAACATAGAGTGTGTGAAGCCAAATAATGAGAATTGAGTCTAGAAAAAGACAATGACTCTAGATGATAGACTTTAAATGTCAAATAACACAGTTTGCATTTTATGCTACAGGTAGTATTGAGCCTCCAAAACTTCTTGAGCAGGTTGAGTATTATGGTCAGATTGTATCTTAGAAATCCCATTTTAGCATCTGCAATTGAATATGGATTAGATAAAGGAGAGACTTGGAGCAAGGAAGCCAATTAGCAGTCTGTTGTAACAATTCAGGAAGAAGTAACAAATGATTAAACCAGAGTGGTCACCATATGAGTGGAGGGAAGGGGACAGACACAGGTCAAACCAACAAGACTTGACAATTAATCGGATATAAAAATTCACCTTGTAGAAGCAAATAAAAGAATTGGTAGAATCGGTTTCATCTTGTGCCTAAAAGCATCATTTCATTGAATGGTTGGTCACTTTCTCTTCCTGTGCTCATGCTGAACATAAACAGACTGGTGTTCACAGCAGCATTTGTGGCTTTCACACTAACATCTGTTGCAGAGGATTGATTCTTCCACTATTTCTCAGAGAAGGGTAACCCACACAAAATGTTCCAGCAGCGAGGATACCAGCGGAGCCCTGGAAAGGTCAGGGTGGTTCAAGTGAGGTTGGGTCTAAGACCTGTTTCCTCATAAACCTCAAAACAGCAGAAATATCTTTAATTCCCCAGTTGGAACAGCTGTAGTTGGTATTGTGAGGACCCAAGTCGTCCAAAAGTAGACTCCATATCTTGTATGGTACAAAAGTTTTACCCACACAACACTGAGCATAGTATCATATGCTTTCTTCTGTAAGATCCTGTTCTTGTGAGCCAACTTTCAGAGCAGATTCAATTAGACAGCTGACTGCTATACTTTGGGTGAAAAGAGAAGCTTTCTTGAGCTTACAGAATCACTTAAAGAATACACATAATACTCATTCAGATTTTATCTTCATCCCTCAGTCCTTAGTTACGTGCTTAAAAAAAAACCACAACCACCAAAAAACCTAATGCAATCCTGCTACCATAAGAGAAGCTTAGTGTCTAAGGACAGGGACTATAAGAAAAGCTTAGTGCCTGAGGTTAGGTATCCAAGAAGAAATGTTTTAGAGTGGGATAGTGGATACAGTGGGTAGATTATATTGTCTCAACATGATTCCACAAAATGGAAGCTTAATATCAGGAATATGTAGTACTGTTTAAATAAAAATCAGGTACAGAATACAATTCAGCATTTTTTGTTGGTTTTTGTTTTGTTTCTACTTTTTATTGCTAATTTTTTTTAACAAAATGACTATAAATAAGAGCCTTTTGTTCAGTATCCTACTTAGATGAATGAGTCATGAAGTCATTTTTATTATAATATTTTCCATGTAGTGGTTAAATTTTTTAAGGCATACAATATAGTTATATAATCCGGTGAGCTTCCATGGCACTATGTTTTGTAGGAAATTAGCAACATAGTATGTGGAGATTGGCAGGAATGGGAATGTCCACTAAGTGCTATGGGTTACATAGATGCCTCCATAACACTCAGCACTCTCTGGGATATTTTAAATTATTATGTCCTGACAGCAATCCCCAAACCTGCCATTCTTGTAAAGCCCTACTTCTGAGAACTAAAACAGGACACCAGCCATCCATTTCTGACATGTCATGTTAATTTCCATATAACTCCCATTCATGTAGAGGGTTTTATTTCTAAGGCACATCACTCAGTCCACAAGCATTTATTGTTTACTATGTGCCAAGCACTGTGCTAAGCACTGGACTTACAGAAAAGAGCCAAACAATTCCTATAACTAGCTGCATGCCATACACATACACACACGACTGTATAAAAATAAATAGAGTGGTCAGAAGGTAATCTCTGAAAAGACACGTGGTGGGGGAGAGGGACTAGGAAAAGTCTCTTGGAGAAGGTAGCATTTGAGCTAAGTTTTAAAGAAAAATAGGGAACCTAAGAGACAGAGATAAGGAGGGAGGACATCCCAAGCATGGGGGCAGCCAGTACAAATGCACAGGGACAAGACATGGAATATCCTGTGCAAGTTAGAGCCAGGAGACCAGTATGACTTTAAGACTGTACAGGGGAAGCCTGGAAAGGTGGTCAGTGGCTAGAATGTGAAGGACTTTACTGCCAAACAGGCAGTATCCTGGAGGTTAACAGGGAGCCATTGGAATTTATTGAGTACTGGGGTGTCCTGGTCAGGCATGTGCTTTAGAAGTCCAGAGTGGGAGAAACTTGAAACAAGGAGACCAATGAGAAGGTTATTGCAGCAGTCTTGACAGGAGAGGAGAGGGTCTGAACTAGGCTAATAGTTGTCTGAATGAAAAGATAGGGGAATATAGAGAGATGTGAAGGTAGAAGCAGTTAGATCTGCCCTTGGATTAGATATTGGTGGTAGTTTTTCATTCTTAAAAAGGATCAGTGGCATCAGGAGGGTGATATCTTGATTGCAAGAGAATTGGATTTAAGTGACGCAGAGCTGTACAAAATCATCAACTTCTCTCTTTCCTCCAAAGTCCATAGGGTCTGATGGCAAGATATAGGTCAGGAGAAGTGGTAGTGGCCCCAGACGCAGTGGGAGACCTAAAGGTCTTCCCCAGGTCTTAGTTTGTCTGAGGCAACACCCATTCAGTAGTTAAAGGTTAAGTAAGAATTGATGGAAAAGATGGCCTCGTTTGACTTCAGAGAAGAATTAGTCTACGGGGCATTACCCTCAGAGACATGTGAGGTTTTGGAAGCTTTGGTGACTGAGAAGTTGATGGTGCCTGTTTTGGGAAGAGGGTAGGGCTAGAGGGAAAAGATAATGAGTTCTGTTTTGGACATGTTGAGCTTGAGATGCATTTGAGAATCTCAGTGATACCACCAAGTACATTTCTAATGTAATTTACTTCTTAAATAAATGGTAGTCACAAATCTTGCTTTATCAGATATTCTCATTATAAGAAATTTTTTTAAATATTTGAGTCAGAATATATTGAATTAGATCCTGTTTTCCACCTTATTGTGTCATATTCATGTTGTGAAGTTATATAGAATGAAACCTTATTCTCCCATGTCACAATGTATTTACACATACAGCTTTTTTTAATCACTTTTGCCCTAAGTGGGAAAAACAGCTGACAGATACATGAGTTAATTTACTTTCAGTGATCAGTGACGACTAGTTCTTTGGAATCCTTGGCTACCTTGTGTAGACAAGATTCATAAAGCAGCATTGAGGAATAGTGCCCTTCTCTTTCCAAAACAAATTTAAGTAGAAGCCTGTCGACCTGAGAATAAAATATTTATTTGTAAATGTTCGCCTACCAATTATTGATGATGGAAAGTGCCCCTCCCCTCATCTTCCTTCTCTTCCCTTCTTCCATCTCCCCCCCCCCCCCATCCTTTAGATGGTAGATAAGCTTCCTCAGCACCGTAATTAATGGAGCTCAATCCCAGCTCTCTGGATCATGTGATTTTTCAGAAGAATACATTATTAGAACCCTTGCACAGCCAGTCGAGCTACAGCAGCCCAGGCGGCAGCAGCAGTTCCATTTCTCACAAAGAAAATGTTGAACCCCAGCCAAATGTGTGGTGGCAGTCTGTTGCTAGGGAATCAGGGTCCTGAGGCGATTAATGACAAAGCAGGCAATAACAAGAAGGCAGAATTACAGATTTAAAAGAGAAAAAAGTGGTTGGTGTTATAATTACCCAAAGAAATCCGCACTCATTAAATTGGCTGTTTTTATGATTGACTTTAATTGGAGGTTAGCTCCGATATTTAGCTCCTTTCCCACCCCTTTAAACACACACAGGCACATAATCAGTAGAACTGCAGACTTGTTTTTCTAAGCATTGAGAGAAGCTTGCCCTGTAATTTGATCCCCACTGACAGATGCATTTTCTATGCTGCCATTTTGAATTAACCTATTGTGGAACAATTTTCTTCAACCCTGTTGAATAAAACATCCAGTCTGATTACCTCCTATGGATTTGATAGAGTAAAAGAATGTACTTCTATTGAAGTAGGTTGTTTGCATGGAGTCCACTGATTTGGACTCTATCAATAAGTACCCAGAATTTATGATAGATTTTCAGATTTGTGGGTGAGAATACAGTGAGGACATGACACCCTCTACCATCCCTCTATTTTTGGTAGTTCAAAGTACAAAGTACCTGATTCAGGGCTGCAGTGTTGTACAAGGCAGGGAAGTTCCCCCACAGGATTATCCAATAAGGTGATTGAAATCTGAAGAGTCTGAATCTTTGTTTGAACTGTTAACATTTTGGATAGAGTTTTCTACTTATGCAAACCAAAATAAACATCTCTTCCTTCTCCCTGTACTCCCACTCCTCTCCTCCTCCCCACCCCCCCACGCCACAAATGTTCAAACAGATTTAGTTGAAACTTAAAAAGTTGAGTTAAAAACTCTCTGAGAAACAGTTTCTTGTTAAATACACATCTTTCAAGTCTGCTAATATTTGTAAAAATATTTTAAGGTCTTTCAGGTCATACATTATTGGAGATAAATGGGTAGACAAACAGTTTTAATACTTCAGTCTTTCAAAGTTCAATGAAGCACATTCATATCTTACATAGCAGTGGGGGAGCATCACAAGCCATTTACCTCACAGAGAAGCCTGAATTATATACTTACATGATGCCACTGCTCTCCAGATTTCTAATCAAACAGTGAAACAAAAGAGCCCAGCATATCCTATCCGACAATACACACACTGCTAATCAGATGCCAGTGCCAAGCTGTCTGCTTTGTTAAATACTCAGCTTCCTCCAGGCATGAAGACAGCTGCTCTAACTATGGTGAAATTTGGTAGCTCGGTCTACTTTTGCTACCCTTGGGCTACCAAGATACTGTTAATTTAGACCACCCCAATTGGTACACTTTAGGGAATGTGGTTTAGTGTTTCTTGCTTTTTGTTTTTGTTTGTAATTAAAATGATAAAACATTATTATTACAATAAGGAACTTCTGTAAGTTTTTGCATTTGGCAGATATCTCCTGTTATAGCTATAGCCCCAGCATGTAACTTTCAATGACGTAATGGTCTTAATTGCATTTTAAAGAGAAGGGGAAACAGAGTGAAGGACCTATATTAGCTTTGAATCAGTTCAGATTTCTGCCTTGGCTACCTGTAATAGGCTGTTCCAACTCTAAAATGTGAACAAGAGAGTAAAAGATAGAAACTGATAATGAATAATTATCAATTCCAACACTACCAACAGTGGGAAGAAGCTCCAGATTTTCAATCCTCCCAGGATAGTACTGCCTGCAAGCATATTTTTCTGCAGAGAGCTGTGTTCTTATCCATTTCCCCCAGATGAAGTTGCCTTTGGGGACATGATTCTCAAATTGCATGTAAAATCTGTGCTGATTTAGCATACTATTTAAATGTAAATTAAAATGGAGGCCTCCATACCCTGATCATTTTGGTAATAAAGTTGAATGAAACAACCTGAAGATATTTATTGCTTTCCTCTTGGTAGTCAGCTTTCTTAGGAGTTAGCTTTCTCGGGAAGAAAGCTTTCAAAACTTGTGAAACTCTACTGCTATCATGTCACATTTCCTAGGACGAGATAATCTAATAATTGACTCAAAAGAGTGTAATCAATCTCAGAGCTGTTTTCTGGTTCATTGTTGCTATAATGTATTTACGTGTTTGGACACTTCTCTAGTACATGATGACTCTAAACATTTGAAGGTTCATTCTTGGGCCTTGGGCAAAAGCCAGAGGATCCCTTTGGGGGAACATTTTTTATTAAAAACAGAAAAGAGAGGCAACAGCAACTGCTGGTGTTTGTAGAGGTCAAGAAAATGCTTAGGTTGTCATATTGCAAATAAAGGGAATATAGGGAAGGCAGGTGAAAATGCCTTTAGAATCCCCACCAAGTACTCGGTCCTTTTCTAAACAGTAGTAACTGACCACACTAGAGAGCACTCTTCATCTTTTGAGTCATAATGATCAGTTATTTAGAGCTTAAAGGGAACTCAGGTTATCTGGTCTGTCCACCTTCTTTTATAGATGAAGATACTCTGGTGAACAAGTTTGAAAACCTATAAGGTTTACTATGATCTGACTATATAGAACTAATGTAACAGAAATGGTGCCTGAATTATGTTGTAACCACTTGCAGGTTCTGATATTAGACCCATATACTATATGATCTGCCTAAAATTACACATATATTTTGTTCATGAGCTGGCATTATGGATCTCAGGCTGGTTTTATTCATTTCATTTCACTTTAATGAAGTGTTTTAAAAATCTACATTTATGTTATTCAGATATAAAACTATCAGACTACAGATTTTAAAAATATGTATATAATATGTCTGTCTCTCCTATCGTATTACAGGTACTTCATCAGGCATTATATTCAGTGGCTGCTGAAAAGTAGTTTATACATTTTCGAGACTTTACTTAGCATAGTTCTTAGTCTTTTCCCTGTACCTTTCTTTCCCCAGTGCTATAGAGTTAGCCTGAAAATTGGAGGTGAGGCCATAGGTAGGTATAAACTGAGGATTAAGAGACCAAGAACTCTGAGCAGACTTACTCCATAGTGACCTGTTAAGATAATAAGAAGACAGCTATTCTTCTTGCTTCTGAATATCACAAAGTAGTTTTAAGGAAGACCTTGTCTCCCAATTTATAAAAGAATGGTCAGATGACTCAATGAAACTGTAGAGGACCCTAGAAAGGAACATAATTCTCTTGTCTCCAATCTAGAACAATCCTATTTTTTTTCAGTTCTACATTACTTTTCAGGTATGAGCTTTTATTAGACTTAAAAGTTTCATTTATTCTTATATTAGTAGTAATAATAAAGAAAGCTAAAATTTGTATGGCACTATATGTCAGGTACTGTGCTAAACAGTAAAAAAGTCCTTTAACTTTTTTTTTTTTTTTGCTTTTTTGAGGGTAATTTGGGTTAAGTGACTTGCCCAAGGTCACATGGCTAGTTTTTTTGTGTGTGTTAAGTATCTGAGGCCAGATTTGAACTCAGGTCCTCCTGACTCCCAGGCCAGTACTCTATTCACTGCGCCACCTAGGCTCCCCTATTTAACTTTTAAAAGTTCTTTTAAAAGGACTGCCAAGGCGAAGAGCTACAACTCAGGACATGTATCTATCTATATAGAAGTTGTAAATCTTTATTACTTAGATATGAGCCTCAATGGAGCCTCTGTTAATAAGTAGAGATTGGGAAATGACAAGAAAAAAGCAAAACTGAATATCTAATAATTATGGTATTGGTAAATTATTAATTTCTGATAATATAGAGGTATACTTATGTTTTAAGGAAAGTATAATCTTAAATTCATATGATTGATTTCTATATTGATTATGGAACTGCTTTCATTTCTTTGTGCCATGCCTTCTGATACCCCTTGTGAAGTTTAGATTCTTCTTGGCTAAACAGCCTAGCCGTCAGAGATGCTGTGCCCAACGGGAGCTCTGTTAGGGTCTCCTAAGGGAAAAGCACTTCCAGGCCCAGGAGTACCAGAGTTGCTGGTACCAGGGAGCTGCCTTGGCCACACATGTGCCCACTATCATTGTCTTCTAAGTTTGTGCCCATTCTTGCCATATTGTGTGTTTCTGAGAGAGCCTGGTCCTGGTTTATGGGGAGAATGTTTTGCAGCCTCCTTTCTTACTATGTTATATCATTAAATGCTGTTTCTTTGAAAAGAAAGAAATTTAGACTTTGCTCATTTGACCTATATAATAATATAATAGAATGTAATCACCTTGAGGGCAGGGATACTTTCATATTTATTTTTGTGTCCTGCCATTTAATAAAAGCGGATTATTTTATTGACCTATATGTATCAGTATAGGAAATCATTTATAATTTAAGGTTCAGTGGGCCAAATTTCTCTAAACTTCATATGTTGCTAAGCAAACCTACCCCCCATTCATGTTGGTCAGGCTCTCATAGTTAGGGATTCAAAGAAATGGATTCTTGGATTTTAGAGCTCGGATCAACTTAGAGATCATTTAGTCCAACCCTCTAGTTTTATAGGTGAGGAAACAGAGTCCTGAAGGAGATAAAGTGACTTGCTGCTATAAGTAGTTTAAGGTTCCCAAAGCACTTGGATATATTATCTCATTTGATTCTCTCAAGAACACAACAAGGTAGGTGATATTATGATGACTGTTTTAAAGATCATGGAACAGGTCACACCATTAGTGACAGAGCTGGTTCTGCATGTTTTCAAACTTAGGCCTAGTCCTAGGCAAGGGATGTCACGTGGATGGATTTTGAGCTTTTAAAAAAAAATAATAAAAGGGTTCTGTTGAAAGTAGGAAAAGAACATACTTAATCTAAAGAAAAATATTATTTTGAGTGCAATACCTGAAGAAACTTGAGCTGTTGGTTGATTGGATGAATTGAATCCCACTGATGGTAGAAGTTATCTTTGATGTTTCTATAAGAACTCCTGTTTCCCTTCAAATCCCAGGGTAAGTCCCACCCTCTTAAAAGAGCTATTCCCAGTTCCTTCAGTACTTTTCCCCTCACCTCTAAATCATTTTTCTCTTAGCCCCTGCACAGATCATATTTACAAATTTGTGAATACAGGATTTAGAACTGGAGGTAAGAGGCCATCTATGGTCCATATGGGTCCTTTTCCTTTGGTGGCACAGACCTAATAGTGGTGTCCCTAAATAGATGCTGTATCTGTACAGTGATACTTAGGAGCTTAATAGCTTTTTGTGGCATAGTTCCAAATTGCATTGCTAAATGGTACAACTGGTTCATATCTCCACATCATTGTATTAATATGCCTGTTTTCACAGTGCCCTTCTCACATTTGCCATTTGCCCTTTCCCGCCCCTCCCCCCCCAATTTTGCCCATCTGGTGGATATGAGAGGTAAGTGAGAGTTGTTTTAAATTGCATTCCTCTAAATATCAATGATTTTGAGCATTTTATCACATGGCTATTGATAGCTTAGAATTATAAAGAAAGGTTTTTCTGAAGGAATGGATTTACTAGTAACTTTTGTTTCTTACCTCCCTTTTAAGTGCCAAAACCTTTTTTTAAATTTTACAAGATGAAAACCTTCTTAAACAATATTATGTATTTTGTCATATTTCCCGAGTCTGTTGAACATAATCAATTTCAGTGGCACAGGGTCATAATTATAAGCATGATTTATATTTTACTGTAGTTTCACTGAAGTATATATAGCCATTTGCTTTTTTGTTAAATTGACCCAGAATTCTATCCCATCGGTCTCTCTCAGTGTTGTGAGCTAAGGAAAGTATATAGAAATAGAGCAATCTATTGTCATTTTTTTGAGTTCTTATGTTTGCTTCCTATAGTGCTACTATCTTTTTCTTTTTTATCAGCTGTCAGAATGCCTGCCTTTGACAACTGCTATTCTTTTAATTTGTCACTTGTATTTTGCTGTAGGCTGACAACTGGGTAGCCTAGCCTTTGGAGATTCATTCATTCATTTATTCATCTTATATCTACCTATCTAAAGATCGAGCCATCCCATCTTATCCACATTGAAAATATAGGAACCAGTAATGAACCAATCCAACTCAGATGAGCATATGGGAACTTTGACCATTTCTATTATTACCAATTTTCTACCCCTTAGGCAAATCTGGTAGCCCCTGCCTCCTAGAGACTAACTATATTAATGCCAAATTTATTTTGGACACCCAAATGCTTAACCACTATAGCTCAGAACTACTGAACTCAAGCACTCTCCAGCCTTAGCCTCCGTGGTAGCCTTTTCTACAGGCATATACGATTATGCTCGACATGGAGATTTTGTTTAAAATAGGAGTAAGTATGCCCTGTGTAAGAAATGACCATATAGTGTAATAATAATGATCATAACTCAAGAAGGAGTGCCATATTGGATAGTCATTCAGATTTCTTATTAGAAAAATCTAGTTTTCCTCTGACATAACACTAACACTATTAGCTAGCATTTATATAGTGCTTTAAATTTTGTAAAGCAATTTATATGCATTATCTCATTTTATTTTTATAATGAAAGAAAAGGTGGGAGGAACAGAAGGAAGGAAGGGGGGGAAAGGGAGACTACATTTATTTATTATATTCTTACTCTGTTTCAGGCACTGTGCTGCACCTGTGGATATAAATGAAAGCTAGGGTGGGGGAAAAGACTTTCCCAGCCCTCTAGGAGGTTACATTCTGTTGGGAGGCCAGATTTGGGGCGGTGGGAGCAGGATTAGAGGAGATGAAGGAATGGCTTTGAAGTGTAGAAGATCAGGAAGAGGGTCTGAAGGCAGGTGAATGGGGTGGGGGCCACATAATGGAGACCCCAAGAGGAAATCATCAAGTGAGAGAAGGGAGTGGATGGACCTTGCATTAGGCTATTCTAAGACAAAAAGCCTGAGGAAAGAGGAAAGTTCCCAGATAAATCAACCACGCAGGCGTGATTTTGAAGTCTGGAACAAGTGGGGATGGGGAAGTAGTTGCTATTATTATCCCCATTTTACTCAAGAGAAACCTGAGATAGAGGTTGCATAACTTGTCCAGCGTCATAGAGACACTAAGCATTGGATAGAGAGCTGAGTCAGGTTTATAAAATACAAATCATTCCCCAATTGATAAATGATCAAAGGATATGAGCAGGAAGTTTTCAGATGAAGAAATTAAAGCTATCTATAGTCATAAAAAAATGCTCTAAGTCACTATTGATTAGTTAAATGCAAATTAAAAACTCTGAGGTACCACCTTACCTTTCAGATTGGCTAATATGACAAAACAGGAAAATGATAAGTATTGGAGGGGCTGTGAGAAAACTGGGACACTGGTGCGCAGTTGGTAGAATTGTGAACTGATCAAACCATTCTGGAGAACAATTTGGAACTATGCCCAAAGGGCTATAAATCTGTACATATCCTTTGACCCAGCAATACCACTGCTAGGTCTAGATATCCCAGAGATATCCAAAAAGAGGGAGTGGGGTGGAGAGAAGGACCTATTTGTACAAAAATATTTATAGCAGATCTTTCTGTGGTGGCTAAAAATTGGAAATTGAGAGAATGCCTAGTAATTGGGAAATGGCTAAAACAAGCTGTGGTATATGACTGTAATGGAACATTATTGTTCTAAAAGAAGTGACAAGCATGATAATTTCAGAAAAATCTGGAAAACCTTACATAAACTGATACAAAGTGAAGTGAGCAGAACCAGGAAAACATTGTGCACAATAACAGCAATATCCTATATTGAAGAATTGTGAATAACTTAGCTATTCTTGGCAATGCAATGATCCAAGACAATCCCAAAATCTTATGATGAAAAATGCTATTTACCTCCAGAGAAGGAACTAGTAGTACCGTCTGAATATAGGCTGACACATGTTATTTTTCCCTTCCTCCCTCCCTCCCTTCCTTCTTTCCTTCCTCCCCATCTTTTTGTACAGAGTGACTAATATGGAAATGTTTTACATGATTGCGTATGTGTAAACAATATCAGATTGCTTACTGTGTTAATGAGGAGAGTGAGGGGTAGAATTTGGATCTCAAAACTCAAAAAAAGTTGTTTGTTTTTGAGGGGCATTTGGGATTAAGCGACTTGCCCAAGGTCACACTGCTAATAAGTGTCAGGTCTCTGAGGCTGGATTTGAATTCGGATCTTCCTGACTCTGGTGCCAGTGCTCTATTCACTGCATCACCTAATTGCCCATCAAGAAAAAGTTTTTAAAAATTGTTTTAACATGTAATTGAGAAAAAATAAAATATTTTTAAAATTTCTTTAATGAAGAATTGAGGTCATGGAAACATTTAAAAAAAAAATTTGAGCTGAGGTCTGAGTCCCTCTCCAATGCTTTACTCTATTCCCTAACTACCTCCATCACAGTTGTATGATGGAGTCTGCTTAGCTGGTCAGTGCACTGGGCAGCTTTCTAGGATTGAGTTCCTATGTAAGTGGAGAATTTTTTCACACTAGAATTCCCTGTATTGAAATCATAGATCTGGACCAAAAATGATAATAATTCACATTTATAATAATATTTTTCAGGTTTGTAAAGTGCTTTCCTCACAATAATTCTGGAATTTCACTGCCAGTGACATTGCAAATTTTATTCTCATTTCACAAAGGACAGACCTGAGTTTCATTGACATGAGGTCACACAACTAGGGTCACAACCAGAATTTCAACCTGGCCCTCCTTATCTGAAGTCCAGTGGTTTTTTTCCCTGAAACATATTTCATCCTTATTTTTTTGTTTGTTTGTTTGTTTATTTGTTTTTTGAGCAATTGGGGTTAAGTAACTTGCTCAAGGTTACACAGCTAGTCATTATTTGTGTGTGGGTGCTCATTTTCTGAGGCCTGATTCGATCTCGGGTCATCCCAACTCCGAGGCCGGTGCTCCATCCTCATTTTAAGATTGCTTAGAAAAATCAATAAGATATCATGTACAAACTTTGTGATATCTATTAGAGATACTCAAAGACCTTTTTTTCCCATCCTTCTTTACTCATATGCCTCCATTAATTAAAGCTGATACATAATCAATAATCAACAGGCATTTATTAGGTGCCTACTCTGAGCCAGGCAGTAGACATACAAATAGAAAAAAGTGAAACAATTCCTGCTCCCAAGGACTTTACATTCTAAGGAGAGAAGCAAGAAATACACACACACACACACACACACACATACACACATACATGCATACATACACCAAATAAATTTAAAGAGAATAAATGCAAATTAGTGTAAATAGTTAAATAAAAGTAATATGGGAGGAACGGCCCCAGCACGTAGGAGGATCATGAAAGACCTCATCTAAGAGGCATGCTTGAGTTGTGCTCTAAGGGAAGAAAGGGATGAGTCAGGGAGGAAGTGTGTTCCAGTAATTGCCTGTATGACCAGGGAAAAGTAACTGAGATAGAGAGAGGATGGTTTGTCTGGATCTCAGAGTGTGGGAGAGGGAGTCATCACCAATGAAGCCGAAAGACAAATTGGTGCCAGTCTTCAAAGGACTTGAAAATTTTAACAGAGGAGTTTTTATTTAATCTTAGAGAAAATCAGTAGCTACTGAATTTATTGAGGGGGCAGTGACATGGCCAGATCCCTCTGATCAGAGTAGACTAGAGTAGGGGGAGACTTGAGGCAGTGACGCCAGTTAGGAGGCTATTGCAGTAATCGAGGTGCATGGTTGCAAAGGCCAGAATGATAGTGGTGGCTGTGTGAGTAAAGAGAAGGATATGAGAGATGAGAAGGCAGAATTGTCAAGACTTGGCAATTGAATGTATGCATGGGGTGAAGGAGAGGGAGGAGGCCTCCTTCTCCCTGTCAGTGAATCTTGGAACAGATGTGTTGCCTTTGGAAGAAGGAGGTGAGTATGGGGCAAAAGAGAATGAGTTTTCTTTTGGTCATACTGAGTTTGAGATGTTCCATAGGCAGTAGGCGATGAAGGATTGAAGCTCGGGGGAGAGTCTGGGGCTGGAGATAAAAGATCTGGGGATTAACTGCACAGTGGTAACAATGAAGCCTGTGGAAACTAAAGAGGCTCCCAAGGGAGAAGAGTAGAGGAAAGAAAAGAGAGGAAGGGGCCTAGTTTAGACCTATGAGAAACACCCACAATCAAGTGGATGTGATATGGAGAGAGGTGACCTTCAGGAAGTCTTACTGTGTGAACTCTGAAATAAATAGATCATGTTATCTTCTCATAGTTCATTTCATTCTGTGAGTTCCAGCAAAAGCTTGAACATCAAGTAAGAATCTTACATAGATTTACAACATTGCTGATAAAATTCAAAATGTATTATATTCATATAGATCACAGTGAGTATTGTAGAGGAAATAATGCACCAAGAATCTGATTATCCTAATTTAATTAATAAACTTATGCATGAACTGAGCTTTAGAGTATATTTGAAAGTCCATTTTTACACTATTTTTGTTCAAAAACATTCAACAGGGGTGGCTAGGTGGCGCAGTGAATAGAGCACTGGCCCTGGAGTCAGAAGGACCTGAGTTCGGAGCCGGCCTCCGACACTTAATCCGCACAAACAAAAAACCTAGCCATGTAACCTTGGGCAAGTTACTTAACCCCAATTGCCCTAAAGGGGCGGCTAGGTGGCCAGTGAGTAAGAGCACCGGCCTCGGAGTTGGGATGACCTGAGATCAGATCCGGCCTCAGAAAATGAGCACCCACGCATAAATAATGACTAGCCGTGTAACCTTGAGCAAGTTACTTAACCCCAATTGCTTAAAAAAAAAAAACATTTAGCAGCTAAATATTTAGAGAATTAAAAGTGTTCCTTACTTTTGCCTTAATTCCATCCAGGGTGATTTTTTTATACTGCTCAGAATGGGCTGAAGAGAGATCTGCAAAGGGCTGTAGATACTTATCTGCCTAATTGAGCCATCATTTGTTGACATGAGGAAAGGCACGTGACTTCCCTTAATGCATTTCTTGGTAACGGCAGGAGACTAGAATGTAGTCTAAGTAAGGTTAATACTAGGAGAAATATTGTTAGACATCTGAATGTAGCCTAGCATATAGAACAGTTTGAGGAAAAGAAGGAAAGTGATATAAAAAGAATATAATAATGATGTAAACAGCAATGAATGTATTTTTGCAAAGCTTGTAACTATTTTTAACCCAAGTAATTGGGTTGTTTTTTTTTTTAATTTAAGACATTCATTCAATAAACATTTATTGAGCACCACGGTATAGTACAAGGCCCTGTTGGGCTCGTTGAAATATGTAGATGTATGAGACCTGATCCATGGATCACATGAACCTTCAGTCTAAGGGGAAAGATAAGGCATGCACAAATAACTAACACACAGAGGAGAATGTATAATGGGCCAAAAATAATGGGCCAGTACATATGCTGTACTTGGAGACAATGCCAGAGTTTGCCTTCTGGCTCTGTTACTGTTACCTATGTGACCCTAAATTCTGTGAGTTCCAGTAAAAGCTTGAACATCAAGTAAGAATTCTATATAGTCTTATAGCATTGCTGATAAAATTTGGAATGTATTATACTCATATGATACACTTGATCTTACCTATAAAAGGAGGGGGACAGCTAGGTGGTGCAGTCAATAGAGTGCCAGGTGTGGAGTCAGAAAGACCTGACTGAGTTCAAATTTGGCCTCGGATATTTATTAGCTGTTTGTCCCTGGGTAAGTCACTTAATCCTGTTTGCCTCAGTTTCCTCATCTATAAAATGAGTTGGAGAAGAAAATGGGAAATCATTCTGGTATCTTTGCCAAAAACAAACAAACAAACTCAAATGGGGTCACAAAGGATTGGATATGACTGAACAGCAACAACAATAAAAAAGGAGGGGAAATATTAGAACAGATGATTTCTAAAGCAATTTCCAAAAGTATAGAAATCTATAAAATAAAGTTTTTAAACAGAGTCACTGACGTTTGAGAGGTCACATTTTGCTGTAGTGGATCAGGGAGGGATTCAGGGAAAATATTTGATCTTGGCCTTAAAGGATAGGTAGTTTTTCTAGGTCATGGTGGTTTGGTGGAAACCATACTAAGGAGGAAGAATATGATGCAAAGAAAAATGGGACACATGTTTAAATAAAGGCTAAAAGTCCTTTGAGAAACAAAACTAGAAGTTAGGTGTTGGTACCAGGGCAAGGAGTTTGGGCCTTATTTAATAGGCAATGGAGAGATATGAATAGTATTTGAGGAGCCACAGAGAGTTCCAAGGACTTCTTTGAGTCTGCTTTCAGTACCAATGAGTCAGTATTAATGACTATAATAAAAGAATAATTAATTTGTTCTGACCCTTGGTATAATTGCTGTGGGAGACTTCATGGAAAGAACCTCCCTCTACCAATGGAGAATGGCACCATTCAGCATCTTACTGTTTTAGAGATTTGCACTGGGTTTCCTATGTATATCAGAGGCAGGACATGAACCCATGGTTTCTTGAATTGGAAGCCAGCTCTCTAGTCTCTTTGCCCCTTAATAAATCACATTAATGTGGCAGTTGAAATTTTGCTTAAAGTACTATTCCAATGCTTCATCCTGGCCTCAAGGTGATTCTGGATCACTGAAGGTCATGTCCCCAGAGTACAGATTCTGGCAGGTACTACCAAATTCAAAAGGTTCAAATAAGGGACAGTGATGGGTTAACATTTGCTGTGCCAGGATCAAGAAGGCCAATGCTCCGACACAGCCTTACAAATTGCTGCTTTATTATTGGCATGGGGTGGGGATGGGTAACAGTCTAGATACTTAGTAAAATAATTCTGTTGTAGGGGGCATGTCAACATAACTTCCTGTGTCTGCTCTACCTTGTCTCCTCTGAAGTCATATCTCCTCTGACAGCTCTTTGTTTCCATTATGGTGGCAAGATTTATCCCCAGCAGCCTCTTGTCTCTCATCTTGTTTACATGGGAAAGTGCCTGGGGAACGTTGATTTGTAAGCCCCCTGTGTAGCCCTGTGGCCCCTTTGTATAGCTGAGCTATCCCTGTGCCAGGTGCCAGCAGTGATGACTTACATCACTTACAAGAACTTAGGCAGGACAGGAGGGGAGCCTTAGGGAGGAAGGCAGCACAGAAAGCATAGAGTCATTTGCTTTAAATATGAAATGAATCCCAGGGTAGTTTTTAGAAAATGAGGTAGTCTCAAACAATGAAAAGAGCATAGCTCTGGAGTGAGAGGACCTGAGATCAAATCCTGCCTCTGACACTTGCTACTTGTGTGACCTTGGGTAAGTCATGGAACCTCTCTGGACCTAGATTCCCTCATCAGTAAAATAGTTTGGGTGCCTTGAGTGCCTCTGAGGTCCCTTCCTGCTCTACTTTTATCATCCTATGATGAATAATTGAACCGATGATTGGGGAAAAAAACATTTATTTATTACTTACTATGTGTTACTGTATTAAGTCCTGGAATAGAAATAGAATGAAGCAGTCCCTACTTTCAGTAATGAGGTGAAGTAACATAAAAGGAATACATCTCTCTGGTGGATGGATAGAAGATCCATAAGTCTTGGGACTTTAGCAAGGTGGATGACACAACTCAGGATTCCTTAGGCTAAACCAGCAGGTCAGATTATCGTGCCCGTGGATCTTAAGGCCATGGTGGCAAGGAAGATAGTGGAGATGGGTGGTCCTTCATCTCAGTAGAAACAGTTGGTAACTCATTTGTTGTTGACTTCCACTTCATCTGCATGCTATAAATAGCTGTGTCCTTCCTGCCCAGCTACCACATTGTACTCTTTGAGTGAAGAGAAGGCAAAAGGGAAGGGCACCCCACTGGTGGTTCTTACTAGCTGTGTGACCTTGGGCAGGTCACTTAATCCCAATTGCCCTCCAAAAAACAAAAACAAAAAAAGAAAGGGAAGGGCAAAGCAAAGAATCTAAAACTGGAAGTAGATTATCAGTGGCGTGGAAGAATCTTCCACAGTATAGTAATCTGTGCCTGGATGTAGGGCAACATGTAACTTCTGATGGAATCTAGTTGCCATGATTGATACCTAAAATATCAAAGGAGGTTCCTCTCCCCCCTGCCACTGGTATCTCATCTAAGGTCTTTTAGAAGGCCATTGTAGACAGTGTCCCCCTACCATTAATATCCTGGTTGCTGCTATCCCAACACTGTCTATTTCTGATACTAGAGATTTCCTTACAAGATAATGTTTGGGGGAGTTTATCTTCCTATAATGGTTTTGGTTCATTTGTATACTTCTCAGGTAGGTTAAGGAGTAGATTCTTGTTCAAGAATGAATTGGACTGGGTGGCCTTTGAGGTCTCTTCATCACTAAGGTGCTCTGCTTTCATGAGATATGCATTTTGTCTGCATCAGTATAGAACATATATTTTGTGGAGACTGTTTACTGCTTTCTTTTTGTCAGTATCCAGAAAATTACCTTTTGTACTTAACTGTTTTCAGAAGAAAGAAATATGTAATGTAGGATAAACATGATTTGGTAGTATTAACTAAGACCATAATTCTTTTGATGGATTGGGATTGACTATTCTAAAGTCATTTGTAATTAAAACTGTCATCATTTATTTGCTAAATATACCTGAATGTCTGCTGTGATAGTGCTTCGACCACAGGTCAGCTCCTTGAACTTCTCTCCCCCTGTCTTGTAATCCATTTTTAACGAAGTCTTTTTTGAGGAAGACATAGTTGATAGAAAATCTGCCAGCCCCATGGACCAAAACAAGATAAAATGCCTGTTTCTGATCTCCTCAGAGAGTTCACATCCTATGTAGCCCTTGAATAGAGCCAATTTCTGTTTCGGTGTCCTGGAGATTTTATGCAGGACCTGTGGACTGTAGATCACTATCTTGACAGAAAGCTGAGCCTTTTCATAAAGTTTATAGCCCCTGGTTGAAATTGCATGAGAAAATTCCGCCATGTAATTTCAAATGTTCCTAATGAGGGAAGCATCTGAAAGTACAGGGAGACAGCTAATTGAACTCAAATCTTCACCCACACATGTACAAAAGATGGAGGCAAAAAGGCATCTTACTAAGGAGACCCAGATCTGTAGGAATCATGTCAGAAAGAAAGGCTGACCCCAAGAATGAGTGGAGATGTGCTTAAAGTGCTGCCAATGACAAGAGTTGTTTTGTTCAGGATAAATAAAACAAACAGTACAAGAGAGGCCTGGTGCTTAGGGTGGATCAGGCAGTATGAAAGGATGAGAAATAAAACAGACCCATCCAGCCCCTAATTTGGGTCTATTTTCTTTTTTTAAGGAGGAAAATTTTCAGATTAAAAAGGATAGAACAAACCAAGTTAAATGGATCTTGGAGCCTAAGGTAGATGAAAAAATAATGTGAACTCCTGATTGCTCTTAATGAGTCTCCTGGTGCTCGTGACTTACACCTTGGGGCACTTCAGGATCTGCAGCTTGGAGAACTTGTGGGGACGGCGACCATCCTGGAAGGCGACCATCCTGGAAGGCATTAGATAGGAAAACGCTCCCACCCTCAGAAAGGGCAAGAAAGATGATTCATGCACTATGCCAGTGAGCTGAGTGTCAGTCCATGCAAAACTCGGGAGAGAGATTACTGAACCAGTGGTTTATGAACACTTAAAAATGGAAGCGGCAATTCTTACAAGTCGGCATTTATTGACAAAGGATAAGTCTTGTGTAAGTCACCTTATTTCCTTTTTATCTGTTAGAAATAATGTTTACTCATAGATAAAGTTTATTTGTAGGATCCTAGGCATAGATCTCAAACTGAAAGGGACTTTTTAAGGAAGGCTTCTCATTTTGTACATGAGAAAACCCAGGCCCAGAGAAGTTTTCCATGATCCTTACTAGCAAGATAGAGGAAAAGTAAATCTCACTTTTTCTTTTACTTTTCTTTTAAACCTTTTTCTTTTACTTTACATTTTGTTATTGGTTGTATAACCCTACTTAAAGAATCATAATTAAGACTAATACCGAATAAAAACAGTTTTCTAATGATGTGCCTTAGTGCTTCTATACCTGGTCTAATTCTCCTAACCATTTTATGTCAGTGATTTGTTACCAAGCTTGTAGGTGACCTGGAGCTGGGAGAGTTAGCCAATTTGTTGGATGACAGAGTCAGAGATGAAAAAGAGCTCAACAGACCAAAACAAAGGACTAAACCTCGTAAGAGGAGATTTAATAGGGATAAGTATAAATAATTTAGTTTTTGAAACATCAGCTGTATACACATTGAATGTGGATGATATGACTAGAAATTAGTTGAGTTGAAAAGACTTAGCAAAGTCTTAATTAACTGCAAACTCAGAAATTGTTATTTGGCTGCCAGAGGCTATAAATCTTAGGTTGAATTAGTAAAAAGCAGACATCCCAGAGCAAGGGTTCCTGTAGCTTCACAGAGAAGCTCTCAGGACAAATCTAGACGACGGCAGTTGGTCATAGGCCTCATATTTTTAGAACATTGACATGCCTAAATATGTGCAGTGATGGATGACTGCAATGGTGAGGACATTTTGTGAATCATACTTGTTACTTATTATTACTGTGATACTAGGGGAGATAGGGTAGGTTTTCAGATATTTGAAGGTGTCATATTAGAAGAGAAACTAGAAATTTTGTGTGGTTCCAGATCAGTAGTACTGACAGGTAGAATCTGCAAGTCAATGCAAGGGGAAAAATGACTAATAATCAGTTACCTAAAGTGGAATCAGGGGAGAATAAGCATTTATATAGCACCTACTATGTACTAAGAACTATGCTAAGTGCTTTGTATATTATCTCATTTGATCTTCTATTATCTTCATAAGAATTCAAGAAGTAGTGAGTTTCCTATTGCAGAAAGTACTCAAACATACCAGAAGTCTAAATCTTCATTATGTTTTTTTTGGGGGGGGGTGTCTTTTTTTTGGAGGGGGAAAGGCAGGGCAATTGGGGTTTAGTGACTTAGTCAAAGTCACACAGCTAGTAGGTGTTAAGTGTCTAAGGCTGGATTTGAACTCGTGTCCTCCTGACTCTAGGGCCAGTGCTCTATTCACTGTACCACCTAACTGCCTAAATCTTCATTAAGTACATAGTAGGATTTGAATGTGCCCATTGAATGTACCTTTAGTGATTAGTCCTAAAAGTATGTGATCTAAAAGAACAAATGAGATAATATTTGTTAAAAAAAAAAAATCCTGTGCCTGGCACATAGTAGGTGCTATATAAATGTTTATTCAACCCCAATGTACCCTCTTCTCCCTGCCTCCCAACTGTCTTCAAGGCTGAATGAGAAGGCCCTTATTCAGGTAAGTGCCTGGGGTACCCTACGACTCAGATCCCATGACTTCTGAGGGCCTCTTTATCAGGGCTGTGGATTTGACAGATGCGTAGGATGTGCTTTGGAGTGACTCCTAAGGCTTCTTCCATTGCAAAGGTTCTTTGATTCTGACATATTAAGTCTTATAGCCTAGTGCTTTCTCTCTCCTCAATATCAAATTAATTTATTAGAAGCTGCTAAATCCTACAAACTGCTGGAACTTTTTGGTGACCATCATTTCTTCTCAAGGCTAACCTGATATGTTTTTTATCTCCCTGGATTTAGCATAGTCAGTAAGAGGGCATTTAAAGGACTGGCAGCACAACTCTTTGCTTGGGTTCCACCATCAGTAGAATAAGTATCATTTAGATAATTTGGTGGGGGAGAGATCTCAAAAAGCTCTTAAAGGTTTACAGAGTGCTTTGCAAATATTGCCTCATTTTATCCTCACAATAACCCTTTAATGTTGGTTCCATTACCCTTCCATTCCACCACCACCCCTTTTTTATAGATAAGGAAATTGAGGACAGGAGAGGTTTAGTAATATATCCAGTATCTCACACAACTAAGAAGACAGGATTCAAATTTAGGTTTTTCTGACTCAAAATCCAACACTCTATCAATCCATTGTAGCATCCAGATGCCCTTAAAATATTGCGACCTAATGTAGGAAATAAGGAAAGGGCAGTGTACGGAAAGAGTGAAGTTATATAACAGTGATCTGTATTTCCAGAATCAGAAATGTAAAGGTGTTTTCTCTTTCCTGATGATTGGCAGAAATCAGCGAAGTCTAATTAAGAATTCTTGTGGCTGTTCAAATGATACTCTGTGAACCATGAATTTATAAATCATTTTAAAAGAGGAAATAATAATACTTACTTTGTACCATGTACACATATCCTGGGTGATAGTGTTTTAGTTGATTAGACCAGTTGGTTGGAATAACATAATTTGTCTTAGTGTATGGATTTGATTCTCAGGAAATTCTGTTAGCATGATGGAGAAAAGATCGTTCACCTTTAAGCAGAGACTGCAGTATCAAAATATTCTGTTATGGGGGTGGCGCAGTGAGTAGAGCGTAGGCCCTTGAGTCCGAAGGACCTGAGTTCAGATCCGACCTCAGACACTTAACGCACACAAACAAAAACCTAGCCGTGTGACCTTGGGCAAGTTACTTAACCCCAATTGCCCTCCAAAAAGCAAATATATATTCTGTTACAAGGTAACAGTATGATCCATAACTGCTAATAGAATAACTCAAAGTATAGGTCAGTGGTATCAGCTTTATCATTCTTTTCCTGTACTATGGAATGATAGAGTACTAGAATGTTGTAAAAGCCATAGAACAAAAAGATGGCCTTAATCTTTTTTTTTTTTTTTAAGCAATTGGGGTTAAGTAACTTGCTCAAGGTTACACGGCTAGTCATTGTTTATGCGTGGGTGCTCATTTTCTGAGGCCGGATCTGATCTCGGGTCATCCCAACTCCGAGGCCGGCGCTCTTACTCACTGCACCACCTAGCCGCCCCTTTAGGGTAATTGGGGTTAAGTAACTTGCCCAAGGTTACACGGCTAGGTTTTTGTTTGTGCGGATTAGGTGTCGGAGGCCGGCTCCGAACTCAGGTCCTTCTGATTCCAAGGCCGGCGCTCTATTCACTGCGCCACCTAGCCGCCCCCTGGCCTTAATCTTAATACACATTCATAGGATACTCATAACTTTTAAGTCCCTTTCTCATGTTTGACATTATTTTATGCTTATAACAGCACTTGGGGTAGGCATGACTGACATTATCCCCATTTTTAGAAATTGTTCCTAGTAACATAGATAGAAGGTTTTGCCTGGGGTCAGACTATGGCAGTGCCTGAACTAAAAACTCTCATTGTTCCCACTTCCTAGGGGTTTTGTTATTCCCATTCCTGTACTTTTAAACAAACAAATATAAACAAAGCATAGTTACAGAGAAATCCATTCACATAGACTTTACTGATTAAGGTAAAATTCTTTGCTCCTGTTTTTGGAGCTGAAGGGATTCACACTTAGTTTCATTATCAAATTGCAGTTCAACTGACTGCTGTAAACTTTTTAAATTGTAAAGTTTTTAATGAACAAGGAAAATAAAATTGATTATGCTTCATTTTTTTGTTCCAGTTATTGGCATATATAGTGTGTATTCTGTAGCTTGATGTATCTCTCCTTGAAGGCAACAGTTGTCTGAAGCTAAATAGAAAGAAAAATCAGAATGGAATTATTTATTCTTTTTGTCATCTGCACTTATGCATTAACAACATTTTTATGGATATGCAATTAAAAATTTTTGGACTTCTTTTATTCAGTAAAGAAAATGGGCATTATAAATTGGACAGATTAATATGTATTCTTTCAAGATTTTATAGGTTGAACTTGCTTAAGAAAAAAGACCTTGGCTCAATTTTTTAAATCTTCTAGGAAATTCATAAAATATTCATTAGCTTCAATATAAGTAATGTTTGCTAGGGAATATTCTATCTTCGCCAAGGTATTTGTTGAGTACCACTTGAAAATAATTGCCCTGTAATTGTTGATGTTTCAGAAAAATATGCTTGTGCATGTTAGAGAGTTATTATCTTCCTGATGTTTCCAAAGGAATTCATGTCCCTGTTGCAGTAGCAAAGGGAAGCCTCAACAATTTTCACATGACCAGAGCAACAGGTCCATGGTATTTCTACTGAGGATCCACTAAGGGCACAGGGGAGATGTTGACAGTAACTGTTAAACAAAACATGGCTCCCTGCTTACAGACTTCAATGAGGAAGCATTTCTTCCTTGATAAGATTATTTTTAAGGTAGTTTGCAGCTAAGATGGCGGCAAAGACAGAGTCAGCAGTTCTGGACTTCTACAAAGTTTGTCTTTGTACACAGTGAGTCCTCAATAAATATTCATTGATGATTGCTTAAAAAATGAAATAAAATGTGGCAGATTCTCACATTTCCATGACACTAATTGGAAAACAATACAAAATAATTTAAGTTATATTTAGCTTTTTTTTTTCTTTTTGAAGGGAAGTTGGGGTTAAGTGACTTTCCTAAGGTCACATGGCTAGTTTTTGTGTTAAGTGTCTGAGGCCGAATTTGAACTCAGGTCCTCCTGACTCCAGGGCCAGTGCTCTATTCTCTGTACCCCCTAGCCTCCCCCAGTTATATTTAGCTTTTGAGTATGATTCTTTACTTTCATTTAAATATAGATGTGGCTGTTTGTTGCTTTGTTTTGAGATTGATAATGTTTTTAACAAAATGATGTTTGATTTGTCTGGAACAGAAGTAGGATCTTGTCCAATTTTCTCATCCTCTAATGTTTACTCTCTTGTGCTGTATACTCCAATGTTGGGGTAAATAGCATGGAGTACATTTTTAGGAGAAACTCAGAACCATAAAATCATAGAATTTTGAGAACTGCAAAGGACTTTTAAAGTTAACATTCTTCCCCTCTCACTTCCCTATCCACCGCTGATTTTACAAACTAAAAAAATTAAATAATTTGTCCAAGGTCACATAAATACCTGTAATAGATCCAAGATTACATTCCAGGTCTTCTGACTCTGACCATTGTTCTTTCCTATACATATTCCTATAATGTTGGTCTGATTACTTTCCATATTGACATAAATCTCCAAAGTACTTTGATTCTAAGCTATTTCAGTGCTGTTAAACTCAATTAGAAATGAGGTCACTAAATCTTAAATAAGGATTCTTGCTGGCAGCATCTTGATTTAGAAAACCACATATTAACATTATCTGTGTCCTCTTGTGTTATATGTTTTGTTAAATATTTCTCCCTGTGGAGTATTTGAAGTCTTTGGTCTAGTCCTACACTCTTGTTTTATGGTTGAAAAAACTAAAGCTTATAAATGGAATGTACAGGGGTGACTAGGTGGTGCAGTGATTAAGAGCTCCAGCCCCAGAGTTGGATCTCCAGGCTCAGATACTTAACACCCACACAAAAACAACTGGCCCTGTAACCTTGAGCAAGTTACTTAACCCCAATTGCTTTAAAAAAAAAAAAAAGGAATGGAATGTACAAAATTTTCATAAGGTCGAATTGCTAGTTATTAGCAGGCTGGGATTACAACACAGGTCTCCATGAATGCATTTATCATTGGGAATACTGCAATTGCGTGTTCTCACATAAATATGTAAAACCAAAATGCGCCTTTATGCATTTTAACACACTTTAAAAATGAATAATCATGATTGCAGAATTGAATAACTCATCAGGAACAGATGGCCTTTGAGTGCTACTAGTGTGGGGGAAAAAAGAAAGAAAAGAAAAGAAAGGACATCCTGATCTGGGAGTCATAGTCAAAATTGACCACACTATTTCTAAATTTGTCTCTTTCAATTTTTCTTCCAAGCACATATTTGACTTTATTTTCTCTGAATACATTTAAATTTGAGGAAGAAAAAAAACACACTTGACTATCCTATAATGGTTTTTAATTTGTCATGACTTTTAGTTCTATATAAAGTTATGTCTGGCCTTAAAAATAAAACAGTAAAATAAGTTACATTTAGATGTTTGCTTAATTTCAGTCAGTGGAGGTAGAATAAACTCACTAGAGGCCTGTAGTATAAAAGAAAGGCAGCTCAGAAGAGGGAAGACTAAGTCTAGAGACTTGTTTCAAAGACTACTGCCTCAGCATGAGAGGCAATCCAAGAGAAAGGAGGCTTTTCAGAAGACAAGCCAAGAGAAGGGAGCTTTCTCTTCGTCTATTAGGGCTGCTGCTATCTAAATCCTGAAGAAGAAGCTGACTGGGGTATTTCTAGTCTAATGAACTGAAAAGGATTATTAACCTGCAATTATCAATGGAACCAACTGTGAATGGGCTGCATGTGAGAGAGAACGGGTCAGACTAGCAAATAAGAAAAGATGAGGACTCCAAGTGCTTACGGGGCGGGGGCAGGGGGTCGGAATTGCTCTGTATTTTCTTATTATGTTAAGCATAGTGCCTAGCCGAGCTTTGTACTTAGTAGTCATTTAATCATTGTTTGCTGAAATGAAGTGAATGTTTGATTCAATTATTGGCACATCAAATGAATTCCTTGGTAATTATAAGTCATTTATTTTTGTTACCAACAGTATATCATTTCTACAACTGTAAGAGCTAAACCCTATGCTTTCTGTTCTGCTGTAACAAGCAGCCCATTGGAAGAGGGTGGAAAAAGGTCTGGGCTAGCAATCAAGACTTGGATTCAAGTCCTGGCTTGTTTCTCCTTAGCCACATGACCTTGGACTTGTCAGCTAAGCTCTCTGGGCCCTAATTTCCTATCTTCAAAGTGAGAGTTTTAGAAAGGTCCTTTCTATTTCTAAGATTGTAATAGTATTACTGAGAGGGAAGAATTTGGAGAAAGTGATTTTTCTGCTGATATAAAGGTACAGCTCCTGGGAGCAGTGCACAAAAGGCATTTCGCATACTCCAAAGGAAACCTAAAAAATCTTTTTGACTCTCTAGTTTTGATCTTTCCCCTATGCTCTCCTAGACAGTTGATACAGGTGATAAGAGTGCTGAACTGGGAAGCAGGAAGAACTGAGTTTTGAGTTCAAATACTACCTCAGACACTAACTGTGTAGTCAGGGGCAAATCAAACTTTATTCAACCCCTGTCTGTAAAATGACTATAGTAATACCACTTGCTGGGATTGTTGTGAGGGTCAAATGAGGTAAGACACAAAGTGCTTTTGCAAACCTTGAATACTGCGTATTGCTGTTATTACCAAATAGTTGCAGAAATTCCATAAGGAGTTCAAAACTTATCTTTAAGCTCTCTGGAAAGAGAAGTTTATTTGCAATTTCCCCACAAGGGAAATGGGCACTCTTTGCAAGGTGACAGTTTCCCTTTCCTTTGAGATCTTCAACTGATGATAAGCTAATGGTTGTGAATGTGAGATTCTCAGAATTAGGAAGACCTTTAAAAAAGGACCTTGAGTCTGTGAAATTGCTCACTTAGGAAAAGCAAAAATAAACACCGTGGCTTGTGTTTTCAGACTTCACACAGACAGAGAGGCAGCAGAACAGTGCAGAGGAGAGTCATTGATCTAGGAGTCAAAAAGACTTTGGTTCTAGTTCTGTTTCCGACATGATTGAGGGCAAGTCACTTCACCTCTTAGTACTGCAGGCAGGTCTCTAAAATTGTGAATTACAGATGAGGTGCCATTTTGTCTTAGTGGAGGGAGTTCCTTATGAGACATTCCCTACCCCAGTGAAATTACATTACAAACTTCTTCCTTTCCCCTATTCAACCATTTACATTTTAACCATTTACAAAGTCTGTTAAGAGATTATGTAATACAAGGAGCTAATTGGTAACTTTTTATCATACTTTTAGATGAGACTGATACCTTTTCTATATTATGTTCAATTGTGACCAAAAGTTTTTTCCATAGATGACAATGTTGTCTATTATTTTGACTAAAAGCCAAACTCTATTTCTCGATAATTTTTAATTCTTTCTTTCTGTTATAATAGTTTTGTGCTTTTTATGAGTAATGACCATAGTTTCTTCAAAATAGCATTTAAGCAGATACTCAGGCATAAGCTAAATTTGTCGTATATTTGATTCAGTTTTGAAATTCATTTAAATATTCATGGAATTTCCTTTTATTTTCTTTAAAGAGGCTCATAGGGAGATTATTTTTCTGTTATTTTGTAAGAACTTACTATTGGATGTTTGGCAGTAGATGAAGTAAAAACCAATTTAAGTTATCAGTGTTTCTATAAATTTCATTTGTTCTTGTCATATTAATTTCATAGTAGTATGTTAAGGTTGCACACAACAAGCACGACAGCTAATAAATCAACTGACTAATTCATCTATTTTTTTCTATGAGATACACCAATAGAAAGAGAGGATTAGTGAATCTAAAATTTAGTATTTCCCCATTGCTTTGAGATTTATTTTACTCCCATCTTTTTCATAGATATTTCATATTTGTATGATATGTGATATTGATAATAAGAGTGTATAGGTCTGAACAATTTGTTGGACTGATTCCTGATCACCCCCTGAGCAAGTCACCTACCTGCTAATCCAGGCACTACCATTCCTAATCCCATTTGAAGTCACAAATACAAAAGAGGCAAGAAGTGGTTAGAAATTGCCATTCAGAGTGATATGGTACTTTAAAGAAACTACCACTCTCTTGAACTCTTTTTTCCCCCCTTTTTGGAGGGCAATTGGGGTTAAGCAACTTGCCCAAGGTCACATGGCTAATAAGTGTTAGTTGTCTGAGGCTGGATTTGAACCCAGGTACTCCTGACTCCAGGGCTGCTGCTCTATTCACCGCGCCACCTAGCCACCCCAACTCTTGAATTCTTAACCTATTTTGTCTTCAGTCCCTTTGGCAGTTTTGAAGCTTATTAGCTCCTTTTCATAATAGTGTTTTAAATTCACAAAGTACAATATGATTACAAAGGAAATCAAAGGTTAGTGAAAATAAGTAACTTTTCCCCCATTCTAGTTCATTGACCTCCTGAAATCTATTCACGAACCCTAGGTTAAGAACCCCTGGCAGATTGTAAAACTAAGAATGATTTTGATACTTCATGTCACTTTCATCTCCATAACTAAGCATAATTGGGAGATTCTGTCTTTTAGGATACATGTTTTCTGTTGGGTTACATAGGGCCCATAACACTTTTTAATTCAGCTACATTTTCAAATACAAGAGCATGACCACCTGGTGGCTTGTGACCACTCTGTACGTTGCCCCTTTTTGTGAACTCAGTCCCATCATCATTGCCAGTGTTTTCTCTTATTGTTCCTTTCATAGTGATGGGGCATTGCTGGTGTTAAGGCTATATACAGGGTATGGCAGTAAAACCAAGTCAAGTCAGCTGATCCACAGAGGATTCATTTTGTTAGAACATCTGATAACTTAATATCTTGAAATGTATCAATAGGTTTACTGGAGAATATTGTCTGTTTTCTCGTAGTTTTTCAGAATGTCACATTATTGACTATGGTTTTAGGTCTTTAGTTAGTATGAATTTGGGAGGTGCTGTAATTACAATTTACTAGATGCCCACATTATGCCTTTATGTTCAAGTGTGCAGAAATCTGTACCCGTATATACATATACATATTTACATGCAAATTCCCAGCAAAGATTATTTGTGATAATTTCTGAACTTTTTGCCTCTATCACATTGCTAGTATATAAGTGATTAGTCTTATTTATACTCTTATCTGCAATAGAGTCCCATTTGTAGTTTTCCCCCCAAATCTTTTCTCCTTCCTACAATGCTGTTAACTATGAGGTTATCACAATTTGGACTGAGTTTTTACTCATATCCTGATTGTTCCCATGTGAAATTAGCCCTGAAGTTTGGAGGAAGAGGCATAGGGTGTCATGCCAGTCTTTGAAGGGAAGCTGCTTAGAATGGCAACATTTGTTTCTTTCTGGTGCTTAACCCAGTGCCTAATACATAGTAAGTGCTTAACCAATGCTCTATCAGTCTGTCTGCCTATGTGGCTTGGGGCAAGGCAAATGCATGGAATTCTAGAGTACAAGAAGGGTGCTTGTATTTTTTCTGTGCTGTATGCTCAGAAATCTTCCCAAGATAAGGGGATTGAAGAACAGGAATCATCATCTTTCCCCTCTGCCTTTCTGGGCATCAGATGCTGAAATGCCCACAGTGGGAGTGTAGCAGTGGAGTAAGTGGATAGACTTGGCCCCTACATCATTTCTTTCATCTCACCCCGTGTCCTTGCAGCCCCACCCAGTGTTCTCTTCTTTTCCCCTTTCAGTGGCGTGGGAGCCTGCAGGAGTGAAAAACTACACTCCTTTTTCATAATGTTCCTTGGAACAAATGCTCCCAAAGAATCAAGGTTATAAATAGTCATTAGGTTCCCAGACTAGCCCATTTATAACTGAAATACTTTACATTTGTAATAGTATTGTTTTCAGCATTTTTTTTCATTGCAAATAAGTGTTTCAAGCTACATTTTGGCTTTGACTAGGGAAATCTTAACTACCTTTCATAACTATGGGAAAATGTGTTCTGGGTTGCTAACAAATTAATTTTTAGAACATAACCCATTTGGAAAATTGCTTTGTATTTATATATTTTTCATTTACCTAGATGTATATGTATTGTCTTCCCTTCATCCTAATAGAATTAAAGCTTTTTGAGGGCATAGACTTTTCAAAATCCCCAGAACCTAGCACATGGTAACTGGCACATAGTAGGCACTTAAGTTCATGTTGATTGATTGATAACAGTATTTTTTCCTAGCAATCTCTTCTTTAAAACCAAGCCTATTAAACTACCCTCTTATCTTCTAGTGACTGCTCAGATTTTTAGATTGTCTTGAAATTTTTTTAATGGACTATTACTGAAAACAGATGCCTGTGACACCACGCATATGCGCACACATATGTACATATGTGTATATAGATGCATATATAACATGCAGGTATGTACAAACATTTTTCAGTGTGAACGTTTTTTGTAGTGGCATTTGTATCTTATTAAAGTAGCTACTAATTTCTTTAGCCTTGATTGCTATCAGCAGACATGACTATCCTGTGAGTACCTCTTGGAGGTTTCAGTCATAGGAGTGGAAGAGAACAAAAGAAAATCAAATGTTAAAATATCAGGAAGGAAGGTATAGAGAAAACATGACAGTGCTGGGGAGACAAAGAACTTTGAAAGTTAGCTATGACCAATACAATGACCATTCATGCTTCTGGGGACTGATGATGAAACATGCTGTCTACCTCCTGACAAAGAATTGGTAGCTTCAGAGTATAGGCTGAGACACAGACAGATAGAGAGAGAGCTGATGAGGGAATTTATTTTTCTTATCTGTGTATTTGTTATAAGAACTATTTTCTTTTCTCTTTTTTTTCCTAGTGGAATGGGGAGTGGGAGGGAGAGAAAAAAATTTTGTTCATTAAAAAACACTTTAAAATAGAGAGGTTGTGCTACACATGTGGAATGTTGCATGTGTTTTCAGATGACATCACTGTATTATTAGTTTTGCTAAACTGTTTTACTGTGTTGCAAGAGAGAGTTCACAGGGTCAGGGGAGATAATCTGGAAATGTTTGTAATGTAAAAAATGACCTATAAATAAAACTTTTAAAAATTAATCATAAAAAACAATCTAAAAAAAAAAAGAAAAGGCGTAGTTGCTTATCGTATTGTCAGAATCAATTATCTTCTTTTTTAATAACCTTTACTATGTGACCATGCCAGCTTTTTAAAAGTTAGCTATATTGTGATTTGGGTGGCTATGTTATTTATTATCCAAAGATTTAGTTGTAGTTTGAAGTATATGTTTCCTTAACACCTCCAGGCGATGTTTTTGTTTTTATTTTTTGTCTGTGTGCTTTATCTTCTTTGCCTCTTGGTTTTCATTATATTGTTAAATTTTTAGGTTGTGATTTATTATATGAGGTAAAATCATATCATACATCTCAAGGCCTAAGAACAGAACTCTTATAGCAATTGCTTTTCTTTCCTCTCTTGGTAAGGGAACTACTGTCAATAAGAGGCTAACTGATGGATGGGGAGGGAGCAGGGAAGAGGTAAGAGACACCAAGAAAGGACATCTTATTGGCAGTGAGCTCTTGATACCTATTTTGCCCTTCCCTGAACTGTTATTTTTAGGTGATACTACCATTTCCTGTCTCAAGCATCTTTTTCACATCATTCCATTTAAATGGAAAACCCATTTAAACTCCCTAGCTATCTAAAATAATGTACTCCTCTTTTTTCATTTCTTCAAAGACCTTTGATTACATATGGCCACTCCTTACTTATCACAATCCTTAGTAAATGGTTATGAATTGCTATGGCCAAAGAAGTCTGTATGGTTGTAAGTCCATGCTCTAAATCTTTCTGTCTTGGTGAAGACCCATAAGAACTTCTGCATTGTGTTCAGGAAGTCAGGCTCCCTTCTATGCCTGCCATGAAGAACTTAGTGTCTACTGCCATTCAGACATCTGAAATGTCTTCAGAAAACTGGATGTCCACTAAACATCTTAAATTCAACATGTCCAAAATGGAACTAATTATCTTTCTCCCTAAGTCCTCCCCTACTCCTATCTTCCCTCTTACTGTCAATGGTGACACCATCTTCTCAGTCCCTCAGCCTTACAACCTAGAGTCCTCACTATATCTCACCTACAGTCCACCCCCCACTCATTCACTGTATCCAATCTATTACTAAGGCCTCTTGATTTCACCTTTTTAATATCTTTCAAATACACCCCCTTCTCTGACATTGCCACTCTACTAGTACTTAACCTAATTACTTCATTTTTGAAATGTTACCATAGCCTGCTGATGCCTCAAGTCTCTCCCCACTTCTGTCCATCCTCCATTGAACCACCAGAGTGATTTACCTAAAGCACAGGTGCAATCCTGTCACTTTCCTATTCATTAAATTCCATTGGCTCTCTTTTGCCTCTAGGAGCAAATACAAAATGCTCTTTTTGACATTCAAAGCCCTTTATAATCTATCCCTTTTATATCTTTCCAGTCTTCTTATGCCTTACTCCCTACTCAGAATGTTTTGATCCAATTAAACTGGCCTTCTGGCTCTTTCACAAGCAAGATATTTTCTTGACATTTTTTTTTATTATCCCCCACTGCCTGGAATGCACTCCTTCTTGTACTCCACCTACTACTGATTTGTCTTGCTTCCTTTAAGTCCCAACTAAAATCCCACCTTCTTCAAAAAGCCTTTTCCTACCCCTCGTAGTCGTAGTGCCTTTTCTGTCTTAATTATTTCTTATTTATCCTGTATATAACTTGCATGTACTTCTTTGAATGTTATCTCCTCCATTAAATTGTAAGCTCCTGGAGTTCAAGGACTATCTTTTGCTTCTTTTGTATCCCCAGACTTAGTACAATGCTTGACACATAGTATATGCTTAATAAATGTGCTTAATAAAACCTAAAAGCTTTGAAGAAAGGATTCTTCAGGTAAGATAATAGCCTAGTTTTCTTATTATGTTCAAATTATGTGTTAGTTCATTTCAGCTCTTTTTCATGTTTAATTCCTAAATATATATGATCTAAGGAGGAACATGGTTTAAAACTTCACAGTTTTGAAAAAAAAGAAAAGACAAATGTACATGAAAAAGGAACAAAATCTTACCTAACACGTTTGGTGTTGAACAAATGTTTTAAAGGGCATTATGTGCAAAAGTTATTAGACTTGTTGTCCTTGTCCACAAAGAAAAGAAGTAGGAATAAGGAGATGAACTAGAAAATAGATGAATAGGTACATGTTTTAGAGCCATCCATATGTGGAATGGATTCTCAAGAGCTGCCAGAGGTGTGTGAGCACACACTAGATGGTAATTTGCTAAGAACATTATGGAGGGAATTCTCCTTAGATGTTCTCTGGGTCCCTTCTCCTTCCTATTCTGGTTTCTATGGAAGTTGAACCAAATAAAGTCACAGCAAAGAAGCTGCAAAAATCTTTTTGTTTTGTCTCCTCCCTTTTTCCAAAGTCCTGTCGCCTTTTCTTGGGTTTCTCAGTCTTCATTCCTACCTTCTGTCCGTCGTGCTTCCCTTCCTTAGTTGAAGTCATTGTATTTATAGTTTTGGTTCCACTCATTTTACTTTGTTTTGTTTTATCATACCTCTTTCCATGTTTCCGTGTATGCCTCAGGTAAATAATTTTTAGCGTTATTGTTCTATATTATTATCAAAACCAACTTATGTTGTAAGATGTGCATAACATATCCAACTGCTGTATATATATGTACACATGCACATATGTGTTTATATGTATACTTTTTTTCTTGTTTATTTGTTTCATTTGTGTCTGACTTTTTTTTTTCAAATGCTTTATTCACTTCTGGTTTACATCATTACATCATTTACATCATTCATTCATATCCGCCAGATTTTGAGTCACAATTTTTTCCCCATTTTTCCCCTACCCACCACCCCAGAATAGCAGTCCCACAGGATATCCTTTCCTCCAATTTACTCTCTCCCATATCTTCTCCCATACACCCTTCGACTTTTCCAGTAGGGCAAGGTGAATCTTTGTGCCCCAATGCCTGTATATCTTATTTCCCAATTATATGTAAAATAGTACTAATAATAGTATTTATATATTTTTAAACATCTGATCTTAAAACTTTGAATTCCAGATTCATTCCCTTCCTTCCTTGTCATGCACTTTTACTGGGAAGATAAGCAATTCATTATATGTTGTACATGTATAGCAAAACATTACCATAGTAGATGTATTGTAAAAGACTGACTATATTTCCCTCCCTCTTATCCTACCTCCCACTTGGTCTATTCCCTACTTTGATCCTCTCCCTTTTCAAAAGTGGGTGCTTCCAACTTCCCTCCCCCCAGCCTGCCCTCCCATCCATCATCCCCCTTCTCATTCCCTTCCCCCCTACTCTCCTGTAGGTTGAGATATCCTATTTAGTATGTATGTCATTCTCTCCCTGATCCAAATTCAATGAGAATATGGTTTTGTCTTTTTGCCTTCCTGTTCTTCCCCTCCCTTGTAACCATTTTCCCTTGCCTCTTCTATATGAAATAGTTTATCCCATTCTGTCTCTCCCCATCTTTCTCGTTATATTCTCTCCTCTCTCTCACCTCTTAATTTCACCTTTTTAGTATCATCCCTTCCTATTAAATTTGACCTGTGCCCTCTATCTATGTATACCTGTAAACATATGTATTCATATGCCCATATACCCTTCTTCAACTATTTTCATACTGAGAAAAGTTTCATCAGTTACAGTTATCATTTTTCCATGTAGGAATGTAAATGGTTCAACTTTGATAAGTTTCTTATGATTTCTTTTCCCTGTTTACCGTCTCAAGCATCTCTTGCTTCTTGTGTCTGAATGTCAAATTTTCTATTCAACTCTGGTTTTTTCCTCAAGAATGCTTGAAAGTCCTCTATTCCACTGAATGACCATATTTTCCCCTGAAACAAGATACTCAGTTTTGCTGGGTAGGGATCCTTGGTTTTAATCTCAGCTCCTTTGCCCTCCAGAATATCATATTCCATGCCGTTCCAACCCTCAGTGTTGAAGCTGCCAGATCCTGCGCTATCCTGATTGTGTTTCCACAATATTCAAATTGTTTCTTCCTGGCTGCTTATAATATTTTCTTCTTGATCTGGGGATTCTGGAACCTGGCTATAATATTCCTGGGAGTTTTCTTTTTAGGATCTTTTTCAGGAGGTGATTGGTGGAGTCTTTCAACCTCCATTTTGCCCTCTGGTTCTAAAACATCAGGGCAATTTTCCTTGAGAATTTCTTGAAGGATGATTTCTAGGTTCTTTTTTGGTCATGCTTTTCAGGTAGTCCAATGATTTTTAAATTGTCTCTCCTGGATCTGTTTTCCAGAGAGATCTATTTTCAATGGTTTTTCCCATGAGGTATTTCACATTGCCTTCTATTCTTTCATTTGTTTGGATCTGCTTTAACAGCATCTTGATTTCTCATAAAGTCAGTAGCTTCCATTTGTTCCAGTCTAATTCTGAAGAAATGATTCTCCTCAGTGAGCTTTTGAGATTCTTTTTCCATCTGGCAAATTCAGCTTTTTAAGGCATTGTTCTCCTTGCCCTTTTGAGCCTCTTTTGCCATTTGAGTTAGTCTATTTTTTAAGGTGTTATTTTCTTCAGTCCAGCTGTTGAGTCTCATTTCATACTTTACTTGCATCTTTCTCATTTCTCTTCCCAATTTTTCCTCCACTTTTCTTATCTGCTTCTTAAGGTCCTCTATAGCCTATAACCAGCTCATATTTTCTTTTGGGGCAGGATTGCTGACCTCATAGTCCTCCTCCTGTTCCCTGCTTCGCTCCTCTTTGCCCCCAAAATAGGAGTCTAATGTTGCGTTTTTCTGTTTATTTTGTTTCCTTTGTCTAGGCATGTTGCCACTCAATTACTTGACTTTTGGGCTTGTTGCCACAGTAGGACTCTGCCACCAGCCAGGGGAGCTTCTGTCCCAAATGCTGGGGTTTTCTCAGCTGCCAGAGGTATTAGTTGGGTGCCCTCTCTGAAGCTTCCACATGCTCTGGCAAGCTGGTCACCCACCCCAAGACCTCTACCCCAGACCACAGTCCAGATCCAAGAAGGTTAAAGCAAGAGTGATTACTCCTCCAGATCCCCCTACAGTCCGCAGGCTAGGAGCTGAAGGTGCAATTTGGTACTCCCTGTGTGGTGGCTTCTCATCAGCTTCTTGCCCGGGTGGTAAAAGTTGAGGCGCTCTCCCTACTAGTCCCAGAGTCCATAGGGCACTGACCTCTCACTTTGTCCTTGGCATCTATGTGTTGGTAATTCTGGAAACACCAGAGCTGCTGGTGTTCTGGAGTCCCTCCAGCCAGTTGCTGGTCTGGCCACCCTAGAGCGTGAACCTCAGCTCAGCTCCCCGAACATTTCGCTTGCTGCTCCCTGCCAGGCTGCCGGGATGTCCTCAGTGGGAAGTTCTCTTCTCTGTCATTTTGTGGGTTCTGTAGCCTCCAGAGTTTGTTCAGAGTCCCTTTTTATATAAATTGGAAATTGTGGGAGCCAGAGCTGTGAGGAAATGCTGATTCTACTCTGCCATCTTGACTCTGCCCCCTGTGTCTGACTCTTAATTTTAAAGTTTTCTTGTCAGAGATACTAGAGAGATTTGCCATTTTCTTCTCTAGCTCATTTTACAGATGAGGAACTGAGAGGAACTGGCTGAAGTGACTTGCCCTGGGGTCACAAAATTGTTATCTGAGACCATGTTTGAAATATTACTGATTTCATGCCCCACACTCTATCTACTTTTCCACCTTGCTGCCCAATATGTATGCATATATATACATATATACATATATATAGACACACACACACACACACATATATATGTGCAAGACAGTGAGTCTGTAAAGACAAAAATTGAAACCATTTCTGCTGTTAATTTCATATTACTTGGACTCATACAGTATGTACACTGATAAATAGAGACATGATTTTTTTTTTTTAGTATTTATATATATATTTCAAACATTTAATGTTACGACCTTGAATTTCAGATCCATTTCCTTCCTCCCTTGTCATCCATTCCTTCTTGGGATATAAGTAATTCAGTATATGTTGTACATGTCTAGCTATGCAAAACATTATCATAGTAGATATATTGTACAAGGCTGCTTATAATTCCCTCCCACTCATCCCACCACCCCACCTGGTCCATTCCCTACATGATCCTGTCCCTCTTTTATAGTGGGTACTTCCAACCTCCCCTCACCCCAAGGATTCCCTCCCATCCATCATCCCTCCTCTCATCCCCCTTCCCCCTATCCTGCTGCAGGTTGAGATATCCCATTTAGTATGTATGTCATTTTCTCCCTGAACCAAATTCAATGTGAATATGGTTTTGCCTTTTTAGCCTTCCTTATTCTCCCCCTCCTTTGCAACCACTTCCCCTACATGAGATAGTTTACCCTACCCTGTCTCTCCCCATCTCCTCTTGCCACTTTCCTCTCTCACCTCATAATTTCATCCCTTGGGTACTCTCCCTTCCCAACAAATTCAACCTATGCCCTCTATCCATATATAACTGTAACCATATACACACATTCATATATGTATTCATATGACCACACCCCCTTCTTCCATTATTTTCATAGTGAGGAAGATATCATCAGTCATAGATATTGCTTTTCCATATAGGAATGTAAATAGTTCAACTTTGATAAGTTCCTTTTGATTTCTTTTCCCTGATTACCTTCTCAGGCATCTCTTACTTCTTGCATCTGGATGTCAAATTTTCTATTCAACTCTGGTTTTTCCCTCAAGAATGCTTGAAAGTCCTCTATTCCACTGAATGACCATATTTTCCCCTGAAACAAATACTCAGTTTTGCTGGGTAGGTGACCCTTGGGTTCATTCCCAGTTCTTTTGCCCTCTGGAATATCATATTCCATGCCCTTCGATCCCTCAGTGTAGAAGCTGCCAGGTCCTGGGCTATTCTGATTGTGTTTCCACAATATTGAAATTGTTTCTTCATGGCTGCTTGGAGTATTTTCTCCTTGATCTGGGGATTCTGGAACCTGGCTATAATATTCCTGGGAGTTTTCTTTTTGGGATCTTTTTCAGGAGGTGATCAGTGGATTCTTTCAACCTCTATTTTGCCCTCTGGATCTAAAACATCAGGGCAGTTTTCCTTGAGAATTTCTTGAAGGGTGATTTCTAGGTTCTTTCTTTGATCATGGCTTTCAGGTAGTCCAATAATTTTTAAATTGTCTCTCCTGGATCTATTCTCCAGGTCAGTGGTTTTTCCCATGAGATATTTCACATTGCCTTCTAATCTTTCATTTGTTTGGATCTGCTTAACAGCATCTTGATTTCTCATAAAGTCATTAGCTTCCATTTGCTCCAGTCTAACTCTGAAGGAATGAATCTCCTCAGTGAACTTTTGAGATTCTTTTTCCATCTGGCAAATTCGACTTTTTAAGGCATTCTTCTCCTCATTGCCCTTTTGGGCCTCCTTTGCCATTTGAGTTAGTCTATTTTTTAAGGTGTTGTTTTCCTCAGTCAGGCTGTTGACCCTCATTTCATACTTTTCCTGCATCCTTCTCATTTCTCTTTCTAATTTTTCCTCCACTTCTCTTATTTGATTTTAAAGTCCTTCTTAAGGTCCTCTATGGCCTGCAACCCGCTCATGTTTTCCCCTGGGGCTTTTGGAGCAGGACTTCTGACCTCACAGTCCTTTTCCGCTCTATGCCCCCAAAATAGGAGTCTAGGGTTGCATTTTTCTGTTTCCTTTGCCTTGGCATGTTGCCACTTAATTGCTTGACTTTTGGGCTTGTTGCCACACTATGGCTTTAAGGCCAGATAGAGGAATTTTCGTCCCGAACGTGTGGGGGGCAACTTCCGTTTCTGGCAAGCTGTAAACCCACCCACAACTTCCACCCTAGATCACAATCCAGATCCAGGGAGGTTAAAGCAAGAGCGATTACCCCCCAAGACTGATCGCTGGATCTCCCCACGATTTGTAGGCTGGGAGCCGGAAATGCCTCTGAAAACTACCAAATGGCGTGTCTCCTCAGTGGCTTCTAGCCCCCAGGGGAGGGAGCTGACGCATTCCCCAAATACAGGTCCCAAAGTCCATAGGACACTAACCTCTTACTTTGTCCTAGGCAAGTCTATGTTGATAATTCTGGAGTCTCCACAGTTCCTGGTGTTCTGGGGTTCCTCCAGCCGGCTGCTGGCCCTGCCGCCCTGGGGCTAAAACCTTGGCTCACGTGGACCTGGGCTCGGCTCGGCTCCTGGGCTCTGTGCGCTGCCGGCTCCCAGACCACTGTGCTGGTCCTTCCTGCAGGGTGCTGGGCTGTCCTCAGTGGGAGGTTAGCTTCTCTGTGTCGTTCTGTGGGTGCTGGGGCTCCAGAAGTTTTTCAGAGTCCTTTTTTACATAGTTTGTGGAGAATCTGGGGGCAGAGAGGCTTGGATGAGCTGTTTCTACTCCGCCATCTTGGCTCCGCCCCCGAGACATGATAATTTGATGGGGAAGATAACTAATAACTGGGGCATCAGGAAAGGCTTCACAGAATTGCCTTGTAGAAGAGAAGAGTGAATGCTTTATTGGAGAACAGGCTATATAAAGACATGAAGATGGAGATCCCATGTCCTGTTTGTGGGGAATGCCGATATAAGGGAATAATCCTTGAGAGTTCACTTCTGGGGCATAAATCTGTGCCCCAGTTGTAAGAGAAATAGTTACTGAATTAAGTCTTATTCAGAACTCTCTTTGAAGAGAACAGTTTCTCATTTGCATATGACAAGCTATAGCACATTGTTGTGAATAGAGAAAGCTGTTGGCTTCAATGGTTTGCTTATGAAGAACTGAAAAACTTAAGAAATTTTTGGTACTGGGGAAATATGGATACCATAGCAGTTCACTTGTTATGAGTCAAATGTAATATACCTGATTCTTGACAGAAGATGAAAATTTGGTTACCAATCCTTACCTAAAGTACAGTTGTTCACAGAGAAGATCTATGCTTAACTGAGAAAATTATAAAAATTGGCAGAGCAAAGGAAGTGAAAGGACATGTTTTCAAAACTATATCAACTAAGTTTAAAACTAGAATTGATAGGGATTATAGTTGTTGGTAGTGAATAAATCTGAGCAGAGAAACATAGAAGTTTTTGGATTAACCAGTTTTTCAAGACATTGTGCCTAGTCTGATATTAACCAGGTCTGCCATGTATCAGCTCAGCTAGCAATTGAAGTATCTGTTAAATACAGAAACTGTATTTGTTAAGGAATTTTTATTAATATTCCCCAAACTAGAAGACATTAAAATCTATAGTTCCAGAGTCCTGAGTTATATGAACTACCTGTGTTCCCTAGATATGTATATATATATATATATATATATATATATATATATATATATTTCTGCCTTAGGTTTGTGCCTATTGATTATATGTTGGGCAAGGAAGAGAAAAGAGTGAAGGATAAATAATTCATAGGTTCCAAATCTGCGTGTCTGGAAAAATGGTTGTGTCCTGAATAAAAAACATATTGAGTTCCATTTTGGAACTGTTGAGTCCTGAGAAGTTGATCCAAGTAGTTATGTCTAGCAAGCAATTGGCAACATGAGAGTAGAGTTGAAAAGAGAAATTAGGGTTGGCTATATAGATTTGGGAGTTATCTGCATGAGAATGTCAATTGAGTACATGATGATATCAGTGAAAGAATATAGAGAAAGAAGCAAATCCAGGACACAGTTTTAAGAAATAACTACAGTTATTGAGCATTAGATGGATAATAATTTAGAAAAGGAGGCTGAGGGGCAGCTAGGTGGCACAGTGAGTAGAACACCGGCCCTGGAGTCAGAAGGACCTGAGTTCAGATCTGGCCTCAGACACTTAACACACACAAACAAAAAAAAACCCTAGTCGTGTGACCTTGGGCAAGTTACTTAACCCCAATTCCCCTCCAAAAAGAAAAAAAAAAGAAAGAAACAGAGGCTGAAAATAAATAAGTTACATGGGTGCACAGAAATCAGCAGAAAATAGTATTACCAGAGAGAGTCTCCAGGAGGAGGAACTGATAAACTAAGTCAAAATCATCATTGAAGTTATAGTCAGTCATTGAATCAAATCAACTGAAGACTAAGAAAAGGCTGTCTGGTGAATCCAGGAGATGGAAACTGTATCAGATGAGGAGGGCTTGGATGAATAGGAACTAAAACAGGAACATCATAGGAAGTATCATGGGACAGGAGCAAAGGAAATGACCTGAAAGAGCTTTTAGGTATTAGGAAGACAGGGAGTGAGGGGAAAGAATTTCTGCCCCAGCAAATTGACTGTGTTTCAGAAGAATAAGGGGCACGAGATGTGGGGTTTGCCATCCAAAAGATGGAGAAAGGAACAGTTCAGTCAAGCTCCACAGGAGTCATGACTGAGCATAGTTTTGTTTTTGGTGAACTGGTATAGCATTAGCTTTTATGGTTTCACCTCCAACATTGAGGAGGTGGGGAGTGAAGACAGCAGAAAAATAGCAACATGTATGTGTTTATAGGTGTATATAAGTATAAGTGTATATATAAAATATATACCCATATAAATACACATTATTGACATGGAAAATGGGAAGGAGGGGAGCATGGTCCAGTACAGTCTACAGATGTCTAGATATAGAAGGCTATTTATATGAATTAGTACCCACAAACTCTCTCATCTTAACCCCATAGCAGGAACTTGAATACTGAGTGAATTATGTTCCTCTAGGATACGGTATTTAGAGCTCTGGTAGTTTAAAACACATGATAGCAGACTGGCTGACACTTGGTGTTTCTCATTTCTCATTATGACTTTGAAAATTCATCTTTCTTACATTTTAAAAGACCACAGTAGGTGAGGAACAAGGGATAGGACAGATGTGCCATGGGATAATTTTCACTAAATTTAGTGCCTTAGCTACAGTGTATCCCTAAGTTTTATTTTTATATCTAAAGTATGAATTTCTTTTGTGACATTTCACATAATACACTGCACCAAAATTTTCCAAGAAGAAAAATATCTAACTAACAGGACAATATTTCTGACCAAACAGTAAGAATAGGAGACTTTGGGAATCATCAGTGTGATTGCCAGAATGAAAGGAGCTGGTTTTCTTCATGATAGCCCCAGTGGCTGAATGAGGTTGTCATGACAATAATTCGATTCAACGCCAAAGTCATAGGAATGTCTGTAATAAGAATCTGGGTCCTTAACCATACACTATAGTGAAGAATTCCTATGTAAGAGTGCATTCTTACATGTAGATGAAGAAGAAGCCCTAGGCTTTTGCCCAAGCTTTAGAAAAACTGAGGTATAGCAAGTTTTTTTTTTTGTTAGTTACCATAGTTTAACCAAGTTGGCATAAACTGTTGTCTTTATAGATATGAATCTTCATTGTTGTCTTCCTTATGAAGATGGTGATGGCCCTTGGATCAGTAAAATGTATACAATTAAGTTTATGTGATGAAAAGGAGATTGAAAGTAGTCAGTACGGGCGGCTAGGTGGTGCAGTGAATAGAGCGCTGGCCCTGGAGTCAGGAGGACCTGAATTCAGATTCAGCCTCACACACTTCATACACACACACACACACACACACACACACACACACACACACAAACTAGCTGTGTGACCTTGGGCAAGTCACTTAACCCCAACTGCCCTACCTTCCCCTCTCCAAAAAAGAGAGAGAGAGAAGTCAGTAGATTTACAGATTTCTATTACAGTATCACTTGTAAACCTGCCCCTTTGGGTTCTTTGAATATGAATGAACCCAAAGTAGATAATAAGTTTTCTTTTCTCCCACAGTCATGAAAATATCAATCTTGTTGAAGTACTTGAAAACCTTGGGGTAAATAATTTGTATACATGTTGAAATAGGTCATAAGAATGATGTACCTGTATAGACACATATACATACAAATAAGAACACACATACATGCATAGTGCCTGACATTCTAAGTACTTAACAAGAGCCTCTTGACTTGTTGACTTATACAAAGTACCACAGTATTCTCTATTAGTTTCATTCTATTGAGATACATTTAGTAGTGAATTAGCTTGAAATATAACTTCTAATAGAAATGCTATACTTTTAAAATATTTACTATGTGTAAGTCATTTTGAAAGACATTATGAAAAAATTTTGAATATACTTTTGATGTACTTTCTTTATCTTTATGCTTACTCAAGGCGGAGTTAGTGGTGACCATCTCTCTGAGTGTTTAACATGTTGTTTTGTACATTGTAGACACTCAATAAATGTTTTCAGAAAGAAGGAAAAACTTCTGTTATCTTCATTTGATTTTTATTTTTAATCCATCATCAACTTCTTTATCTACACAAACATAAATATATTCAGCTTGGTGTAATCCTCAAGGTTTTTTCATTGAAGGAAACATGGAAACCCACATTTTTGTAATATATTTTATTATTTTCAAGATGGTAGTAATATGTTAGCAAAAATTTCATATTTACAAATCCAGTATTCAGAAGTTTAGTCTTACTGTTTCTCTAAAGATGAAATTACATTGTTATTGATAATTGGTATACTAAAACTTTTCTCTGTCCTGACATTTTGATTATATATATATCCTGAAATTTTTTATTATTTGCTTCGGGGTGTAGTAAGAAGCAAAACACTTGGATTGTCTTTACCAGCTCAGCTATTTAGTTTTTTTTGTTTGGTTGGTTTTTTTACATTCTTCAGTTAAAATACATGAGATGCATAATTGGGCTATTACTTATACTTTTGTACCCACTAGTGGTTCACATAGTTCTATGATCTATGCTGTGAAAAGAAGGCTGTTTCTATTATCCTTTGAAAATCACCAAACACTCAAATATTCATATATTGTAGGATTTTTCCCCGCTTAGCTTTCATAGGATCATAGATTTTAGGGGTATGAGGGATCCTTGAGGTCATTTTACACATGAGGAAACCGAGGCCCAGAGATGAACCAACTTCACCACAGTCACATGGGTAATATGTGTTAGAACTCTGACTGGGCTCAGCTCCTCCTACTCTTTCTACCACACCACACTCTCCAGCACTAATTTGCTCATTGTCTCTTAGGTGCATAATTACTGATCTTAAAAATTCTTGATTTTAAGTGACTTCTATTAAAACCAATATAATAAAAAGACCACTCACTCCAGAATAAGTGGACCTGGGTTCAAATCCCACTTGTTGTAATATTTGGCAAGACAGTTCACCATACTGGACCTCACTTCCCCCCTTTAAAATAAAAGAGTTGAACTAGATGTCCTTGGAGGGCTTTTTTAGCTCTCGATCTATGCCCTGTAAGATAACCACAAACATCCTATTATGCTCCCTTCTGCCCCCAACTCTTAGGCTCTGTGCTCCTGACCCATGCCAAAGGAATTCACTTTACTTAGGCCCCCACCCCACCCCATCACAATATTCTCCACCATGCATCCCTCTTAATCATAATTAAATTCATGCTACTATCCCTGGAAATGAACATGTCAGTTAGTCGCCCAGTACCTCCACTTACCATCCCATGACTTCTCCAACCAAAATACTTCTCTCTGTCCACCACTCCAGTATCTATCTTTTGTCTTCCTCTATTAAATAATATGCTTCTTGAGGACAGAAGGTATCATCTTCCTTTTTATGTTTGCATCTCCACTGCATATCCTTTTTTGGAATTCCCAAAGCTTAGCACAGTGCCTGACACATAGTAGGCACTACTAAATGAATATTTATTGAATTATCCTAGCAAATGCTTATTTATTCATTCATATGCTTCCTGTGATCCTTTACTTCCCTTTTGTATTGGGATACATACCTGTGACAGAAGACTTTTCTATTTAGTTCCTAAAATAATATTTTAGACCTCGGAAAAAAAAACTGATCATCTAATTTTGTAGATAATAAAGAAGGAACTGAAGGTCTCAGCCTGTGTCATGGCAAGTGGGGGCCAGAGCCAGGATCGGGACCCCAAGTTGTCTAACTTCCTCCTAGTCTACACTCAAATTCACACCCACTGTTGGCATTGACTCTTTTCTTCGTATTTTAATTCATCAGTTGATTCCCTAAACTAAATTTTCATACCTGTAATGTTCTCATAAGAATGCTTCCCATTTCCTTTATTTACTTTCTTTCTTTTTAAAAGGTATTTGGGTTGAATAGTAAGGTGTCAACTGGATTTGCTGCCTAGAGTCTACTTTCTTAGTTGAAATTTAATTCTAGAGCTTGGGGTCAGCAATTTTCAAAGTACACAGAACTGTAATCCTTTTAAAAATATTGTACATAAAATAGCAAACTGTTTTGTATTTGCTAAAAGCTGAGAAAGTTATTACTTTAGCTTTTGCCAAGTAAGATTACTTAAAGAAAAAGTTTATCGAAAAGGATTACTGAAGAAATAGATTTATAGCAGCTGTCTGATATACCCAGAATCCTTGTGTTCAACTAAACCAGATTTGCCCTAGGCCTTCTAGATCAGAATGCCCTTAGCAAGGAGCTTTCGACAGCTTTTTCAGGAAGCAATATTTTTCTTCAAAAAGCAGGTCATTCCACTGTTTTTCTCTTTCCTTCTCCTGTCTTATCTTTGGAGTTCAGGAAGTACTTTAAATTTACAGCCAGCTTTGAAGGCATGAAGCAAGTTCAGCCCCAGAAGTATTTCCTGTTATTGCATTAATCTAATTCCATGAAAGTAGAACTGATTTTTCATCTGTAAAGTAGATAAAGTGCCTGGAGCAGCAGGCCATTACTCTGGGTTATCATGATAAAGTGGCTTAGTTTTGACACCAAAGTGTTTATCAGACTAACCAGTGGAAGATTTCATCCTTTTTGTTGAAAGAGATATTAATGGATTATAATCTGTCTTTGCTTCATAAAGACAGCTTTTGTTCATGCTGAATATCAAAAAATACAATATCCATTTTGAAGTATAATGTAATAAATCAAATAAACCTACCTGGGGGACCATTGTATAACTAAATTCTCTCCAAAATGATGAAACAAGTTTTTATATTAAAATTGCTACACCAATTTGAGATAATTTTTACAAATTAGCTTCCAAAATATTCTTGGCTTTGATATTGGTATCACCACATATCTAATGCTCTAGAAGCACTTGAGTCCAATTACGTCTCTTCTCAAACATGTAAGCTCTGTTATTTTATCAGAGGGTAGAATTAATCCTGACATGTCTATGTAATTATTTTATAGTGAGTTGGCTAATGTGAATCCATCTTTAACCTAGTACTTAGTAATAGCTGCAAGTCATTTTTGTAATCTCCTGGAAGTTCAGAGTGCCATGGGAGAGAAGGCACTGATTCTACCTATCCTAGTGGCAACATTCCCTCTCCTGGAGTCAGGGATACTGAACCTTTTTTGTTTCTTGGACCCCTTTAGCAGTTTGATAAAGCTTAGGGACCTATCAGAGTAATAATGGTCTAAAATGCATAAAATCAAATACATAGCATTGCAAAGGAAACAAATTATATTGAACTCCAGTTATGAGAAATACTCAAAGGAAAAAAATTCACAGGACCCCAATTTAATGAATTTTGATGACACCCTCCCCACCCCTAAAATCATCTTCTGATTTATTTCCACTGATCCTTGAATGACAGGCACAAAATCCATCACCAGGCCTATTGGGGGGGGAGGGCAATTGGGGTTAAGTGACTTGCCCAAGGTCACATGGCTAGTAACAGTGTCTGAAGCCAGATTTGACCTCAGGTTCTCCTGAGTCCAGGGCTGGTGCTTTATCCCCTGTGCCACCTAGTGGCCTCTCCCCCCCCCCCCGCCCCCCCCCGGCCTATTTTTGAAGTTTTTCCATATTGGTAGCACTTGCTAGCACTTATTTCCTGTTGTCCTAGGTGTCCTCAACCCTCTTTTTTCCTGCTTCTGTGCTGTAGAATAACTATGCAGAAATCAAAGAATGAGCTATGTCCACTGCAGATTTGTTATCTAACTTCAACTTAATCCTTCCTAGTTGGAAGGTTCTCCTCCTTTGGTTCTCTTTCTTATTTCCTACAGAGACTCTTCTAAACTTTCTCTTTTCTCCTAACTCCTACAACACCCTCTTCCCCTATTCTCACAATTAATTATAAGGTGGATTAACTATCTCATGGACATATCAAACTCAGCATACCCAAAGCAGAACTTCTCCCCAAAACTCACCGATCTTATCTATCAAGCATCCCTCCATCTTTTCAGCCTTTAAGGTAGGCGGTCTTTGTGTTATCCTTGACTCCTCACTCTTCCTCACACCATGTTTCCAGCCATTTGCCAAATCCTTTCATTCCAATTGAAATGTCTCAGATATGTCCCTTTCTCTACATTCACACAGCCACCATTCTAGCTCACAGCCCCATCATCTCTGGCCCAAACTACTGCAATAGCTTCCTGGTTGCTTTTATCTGCCTCTCCTCATAGCACTTCATTCAGCACACTATTGCCCAGGTCATCTTCCTTAAGTGAAGATCTGACCATGTCTCTTTCTCTTTCCTACTCAATAATGGCTCCTTTATTCTAGTCTAAATCATAAATACCTGTGTTTAGCTTTTCAGGCCCGTCACCAACTAGCCATACCCTAACTTTCCAGCCTATCCTTCCTGTACTCTACAGTTCAGCCAAATGGGCCTTCTTTCTGCTTCCCATGCCTCATTCCATCTCCATTCCATCTAGGTAGCTTTATATAAGCTGTCCCCAGTGTCTAGAATATTTTTCCTACTCTCCTCCCTAACAGAATACTTGACTTCTTTCAATAATCAGCTCAAACTCTACCTTCTACATGAAGCCTTTTCTTATCCCATGTGCTGCTAGTGCAGCTAGGTGGACCAGTGTATAGAGGGCTAGCCTGGAGTCAGGAAGACCTGAGTTCAAATCTGGCCTCAGAAACTTACTAGTTGTGTGACCCTGAGCAAGTCACTTAACCCTGTTTGCCTCAGTTCCTTATCTAAGTGAGCTGGACAGGGAAATAACAAACCACTCCGATGTATTTGCTAAGAAAATCCCAAATGGGGTCACAAAGAATTGGAAACAACTGAAAGATGACTGAATACCACATCCTGGACTGTAAAAAGAGACACAGTACACTGGGTTTGGAATAAGGGAGATTCATCTTCTTGAGTCCAAATCTAGCCTCACACACTTCCTAGCTGTGTGACCTTGTACAAGTCACTTCACTCTGTTTACCTTAGTTTCCTTATCTATAAACTGAGCTGGAGAAATGCCAAACTACTCCAGATGGAGTCACAAAAAGGCAGACATCCCCCAAACAACTGAGCAACACCAAAGTGTTGCTAGTGCCCTTGTTATTAACTATAAGGTAGTTACCTTGTGCATATTTATAATTCATTCTCTACACAAGTCTGTGTGTGCATATGCTCTGTCTCCTTGTCTGTCTGTTCTCAGCAGCTAGTACGGTGCTTGATTTTAGAACCTGAGGTCACCTGCAATGGGATGCCATAAGACTTGGCTGGAGATTTATTAAAATATTCCAAGTAAATTGATTATTTTTCTCAGAAACAAATACAAATGTGTTTTATTTATGTTATACATATAAATATTTAGGAAACATTCATGGACCAGCAGTAGTACTTAGACCATATTTTGAGATACTTTGGTCTAGTGCAGGTTTTCTTAACCTTTTTTGTGTCATGGACCCCTTTGGCCATCTTTTGAAGCCTTTAGACTCTTTCTCTGAATGATGCTTTTAAATACATAAAATAAAATACTTAGAATTACAAAGGAAACCAATTATATTGAAATGCAGTTATTAAAAATTTTTTTAGCTTAAGAACCATTGGTCTAGCCAAAGAACCCTGGGATAGGAATAAGAATACTGGGGTTGTAGGATCAGTTCTGTCACTTAACTAAGGCTATGATATGGAGCATGTCACATAGTCTATGTCTATTTCCTTATTTAAAATAACAAAAGAATAAAAGCTCTGTTCTCTGGCTTCTTATATTTCAGGGTTTCTAGGGACTTGGGAATGGAACAAAGCTAACTGGAGCTATAAATTATTTTTATTGTTAATCTAAATCTATCTTATCTGTATATCAATATATCACATATTTCTGCACATCAATCGAAAAATGTAATACCTAGCCAATTTCTGTAAAAATTCCCTAACAATAATAAAAGAAACTGAATAAGATACATTGCTCAACAAATTGATAAAATCCATCAATTTGCCATCCTGAGTTTCTCTGTGGTGCAGCTAGTCTCTCCAAGGTAATAGCAACTGAATGTTAGCTTCTGAGATAGCTGCTTGTAACTCCTTTCTCTGAGAAATTGGCACTTAAAAATAGCCTTTCATTTGGTTAGTCTGGCAGAGATAAACCCACCAAGGCCCAAGTCCGGAACAAACCCTTCAATTTAAAGGGCATAGGAGTTGAAAATGTTGTGAAATTGCAAGGTAGTCTAATTACTATTTGCCATTTTATGTTTCCTATTTCTCACAAATTTGTGATTAATTTATATTCAACATTATAGGACCTTGGGTCCACATGATCAATACTTGGGGAGTTGTGATTTTGTCTGAATGGGTAAACCATCTCTGGTATACTTTGTAAACCCTCTCTGTCAGTTGAAAGTCATGAAGACTTGTTGAGTGACTGAAAATTTCATTATCTTCTGCATAACCTTCTAATAACCCCTTTATCTTAGACATCCTGGTCAGTCCTTGGAACATCCAACATCCATAACATACTCCAATACTTTCTACCTTGGCAGCATTTATTCTGATGGAATATTCTTAAGAAAACAGGGTCACTGTCATACCATGATGCAACAGCAGAATAGGACTTATTGGGGCATGGGGGAACTATGTCCAGATAAAATACATGAACATAGTTCATGCATTGTATCAGTCTAGTTCATAAAAGCCCATGATATAGTTAAATTATAATAGTAAGAATATTAATCTATTCTAGAACTGCCTTTTTGTTAGTTCTTATAAGTAGTTTGAGCCATATAGTGTAGTCAATTTGATTTTCTTTTCTAAAATAATTTTAGTATAAAATTATTGAAAACCTTTTATATTGATTTTTCCCATTAGAAAGTATTTTATTTCCCCCACTTAGGGATATTTTCTGATGTTCATCACAGACTACCTTGAAGAGTGGGTACTTCTTCCATGGAGGTAATCAATAATGAAGTGGCTACTTGGCACCCCATCATTACATTCTACAGGCACCTTCATTGTTAGGACTCCCTACTATCATGCCCTAGTTTGCCTGTTTCAAGCTTCTGTCCATTCCCGTCTTTCTGTTGTTTGTGACCAAGCAAGATGCTGACCTGCATGTCTTTCATCTTTTCCACAAAATATCATGAAAAGGCTTTGCTGAATGACCCACTCTAATCTCACTCAGCCTTATCTTAAGTATTCCCATGACCTATCAGTTTAGTAAACCTCCATAGGGTTTTTTATTGTTAAAAAGTGCTAATTTAGAAATAAAATTATAATTATTTCAGTCAAAGAGATTTTAAACACTTTTTTAAAAGAAATATTCTCAGTATTTGAGCAGATACTAGATATAAATCTCAACAGTTATATGCACAGAGATGCTTTTGAAATCTCATTTTCCCTACCCTGGATTGAAGTTAAATATATATATATATATATATAAAACATCATTCCAAGAAAATTTTCTGCCCTTAATTTGAAATATCCATATGAGCATTTGTTGATTAAATAGCATTACTATATCTATACTTAATTATTGTAGTAACTCCCAAGTTTCTTCAGATTAAAGAAATCTCATGTTTTTAGTTAAGTGATTATGGTTACATCGCTGTCATTCAGTTTATTCAACTGAATTGTTAACTGTATAAAAAGTGTTTGAGTAGCCTCTATAAAGATTCAAGTTTATTGAGTAGATATCAAGTCTATTCTCTAATAGCCATGGGCCTGTAACACTATCAAGTGTTACAAGTCAGCCTAACTTTTTTCTTATTGCTTCTTTGAATGAGCTGCTAAAGGAAACAACGTGGAATATGGGACCTCACTTATTGAAGTTATGCTTGCTTGAAGATATGAATCTGTCATGTCCAGAACCCCCTTAGTAGGAGTGACCCTAATCTAATGTTTGGAGTTTAACTTGTGATTCAATTTGTTTTCATTATTAATAGATATCAAAAGATATAGATAAGGTTGCCTAGTCTTACCTTCATAACAGAATTATGTCTAAGTGATTGTTTAGTAAGCCACTGAGGGAAGATGGCAAATGTAAGTGCTTTTTTCATACTTTGAAATAATAGTTAATAAATGCAGGTGAAATAATGTAAGAAAATAATCAGTAACAGTGGTATTCTGTTCTTCTTACCTTGGAAAACTACTTAAATACAAATTTTGTTTCATTTGATTGTGTTACTCCAGAAATCTATTATATATATGTTGTCACGTGTATTCCATGTATCTTACATGCCGTATAAGGTTCATAATAGGGAGAGAGTCTATACCTTTGCTTTGATTTTTTACAACTTACAGTTGTAGGGAGTTTCCTAGGTGACATGCAGAGGTTCAAACAGACACTGTCTCAGAGACAGGACTTGAACTCAGATCCCTGACTCTCTGTTCATCACAGTATACTGCCTCATTGCTGAGGGAGGTAAATAACTAATAGATCATTCTCCCATTTTCACATTGGTTTATCCCAGTCTGGCTTTGTCTGGCATTATAAACTAAATTTCCCATGTTTAGTTCTTTGCCTAGACCATAGGATCATAAAATGTCAGGTCTAGACTAGATCATTTAATTCAGTACTCACCTTTGTTGAATAAAGAAAGTGAGAGGGGTGGCTAGGTGGCGCAGTTAGTAGAGAGTTGGCCCTGGAGACAGAAGGACCTGAGTTTAGATGCGGCCTCAGACACTTAATGCACACACAAAATCCTAGCTGTGTGACCTTGAGCAAGTTACTTAACCCCAATTGCCCTCCAAAAAAAAAAAGTGAGGCACAGGCAGATTAAGTGCTTTGCCCAAGGATCATAAAAGTAGAATGAGCCTTTCTAGTCACGTGAATTATCTACAATCGAGATTCTTTTTTTTTTTTTTGCTTTTTTGGAGGGCAATTGGGGTTAAGTAACTTGCCCAAGGTCACACGGCTAGGTTTTTTTGTGTGTGTGCGTTAAGTGTCTGAGGTGGGATCCGAACTCAGGTCCTTCTGACTCCAGGACCAGCGCTCTACTCACTGCGCCACCTAGCCGCCCCTACAATAGAGATTCTTAACAAGAATTTAATGAACTTTGAAAAAAAATTGATAATTATATTCCCCTAGAATTGTTTTCCTTTGTAATCACATATATCTATTTTATCTATTGAAAAATATTATTATGAGAAGAGGTCAACAGGTCTTCTCCACACTGCCAATAGAGTCACAAAAAAATGGTAAAGATCCCATGGTCTGGACCTTGTAACTGGAATAGTGACTTTTTTCCTCTAGAATATTATTGGTACCTCTTGTTTCTTACAGCACATTCATTTCCTGAAATCATCTTTCTTTCCTGGTAACAAAGAAAAACAGTCAAAATTGACTCACAAAATATTCTTGTCTTAACAGTGTATTCAATATCCTGTACCTGTAATCTTCTGCCTCTCTATCTCAAGGAAGGAAATGTATTTCCCTGTCTGTTTTCTGGGACCAAGATTAGGCATTGCAATTTATGGTCATTCCTGATGCCTACAATTATTGAGACATTCATAACAACTTTGATCAAGTCACTTGGCCTTCTTCTGCCTCGATTTCTTTATGCTATAGATGTAAGTACTAGATTTGATGATCCATTAGAGTCCCAAGATTCTATAGTTTCCTGGTCCAGGCAAAGAAGCTAAGGACAGGAATTTTATTCTTACGTTACACAAAGCCTGATAAAACCAAATCGGGTTATACGAGTTTGAACTCAGGAGAGAGAACCGTTATTTATTTTGTTCAAAACCTCATTGACATTTCTGGTGCAGGTAGTTCAAGATTTTGAAGCCATTTATATTATTTCCCAAGGAATCAGATCTAGCTTCCTTTCTAGACTGACTAGTTAGTGGAGATCATATAGACTGCTTATGAGATGGGAAAGATAAGAACAGCACTTTTAAAAGGTAGTATATTCCATGTAAAATTTTTCTTCCTTTCACTCAGCAAATTACTGTAGGTCTTTTGAGGTGATACAAAGATGAGCAAGATACAACCCTGAAACTCTTAATCAGTCACCTTTGACTCCTCTCTCACTTCCCCCTCCCATGTCTAATCAGTTGCCAAATAATGTAGACTCTCCCTCCCTGACATTTTAAATTTTGCCTCCATCCCATTACCACTTTTCCCATTGTAGCTCAGGTCTTCTTTACCTCTAACCCAGGTGATTTCATAGATTTCTACCATACAGTCAACCAGTCTCCAGTCTTTTTATTCTATTCTATTTTATATTCTACTGTCAGAGGAATCTTCACAATAAAAAGGTATGATCTCTCATGCTCATATTTTCAGGGACTCCCCCTTCCCTTTTTCTTTTCCTTTGATTTCTTTAGGGTATGGGACTATTATTTCTGGATCAGAGTTGAAGCATACTTTAGTACCTTTTTTAGCACAATCCCAAATTGCTTTCCAAAATGGCTTGACCAGTTCATAGCTCCAGGAACAATGCATTAATGTGCCTGTTTTCCTTTAGTTTTGCCAACATTCCTTTTTTTGTCCGGTTTGCCAGTCTGATAAGTGTGAAGTAGAACCTTTGAATTTACTTTAATTTGCAGTTCTCTAATTATTGCTTTTTATCATTTTTTCATATGGCTATTTCTATAGTTTGAATTTTATCCTTGGAAAACTACCGATTTATATCTTTTGATCCCTTGTCAGTTGGGAGATCTTTCCCCAACTTCCCTACCTTTAAAAAAAAGTTGAAATAGCTTCCTTCCCTCTTCCTCCCACTGTACTACATCCCTTTGCTCTTGCACTCACATGAAGAACAAATAACATGTTTTCTAGAGTTCTTCCCAGTTACTTCTGAGGAACTTCACCTATCAGTTCAACTTTTATGAAATGCTTCACAGCCTTCAGTAGATGTGTGTGTTTATTACTTATATTATTTTGGTGGCATGCTTGTATGTGAGGGATGATGATGGGCGGGAGAGCACCTTCCCTTCCATGCACCATTTTAAGCCTCTTGTGAATAGAAAACCAGGGTTTCTTTTCTTTTCTTTTTTTTTAAACCAGTTGGGGTTAAGTAACTTGCTCAAGGTTACACGGCTAGTCATTATTTGTGTGGGGGTGCTCATTTTCTAAGGCCGGATCTGATCTCAGGTCATCCCAACTCCAAGGCCCCTGCACCACCTAGCCGCCCCTTTAGGGCAATTGGGGTTAAGTAACTTGCCCAAGGTTACATGGCTAGGTTTTTTGTTGTTGTTGTTTGTGTGGATTAAGTGTTGGAGGCTGGCTCAGGTCCTTCTGACTCCAGGGCAGGTGCGCTATTCACTGCGCCACCTAGCCGCCCCCAGGGTTTATTTCTTTACAACTTCCCAGTGCCCTATGCAAGGTTTTGTGCATAGGAAGTACAGTGTACACTTTGACTAGCTAATTAATAAATCTATTTTGAGTTCTTTCATCCAAGCAAAGCCAAATGGTTTGAAGTTGAAGTTTAGTCTGTGAATGTATATTGAATATCATGCAGAGACAAGTAAACAGTGATAATAAGAGATATTGGTACTGTAGCTTCTAATCAATAAAATTAGGCAAAATATTGGAAATGTACAGTTCATAGTCAGCATATGCTGTGTCATGATGTTATGGAAGAGAAAGGTCATGATTATCCAAAATCTCAGAATTGGAAGGGGACCCCAGAGTTGCCATCTAGTTTATCCCATACCTGAAAAAGAATCCTCATTTTAACATTCTTGGCAAGGACTCATCCAGGTTTTGCTTGAATATTTCCACAAATGGGGAAGCCAGTACTTCTTGAGACATCCATCCCTTATACTTTTATATAGCCCTGATTGTTAGGAAGTTTTTTTTTGACATCAAACCTAAATTTTCCTCTTTGCAACTGCCATCCCCAGCAGTTAATTGGGCCCACTAGAGCCAAGTAAAACAAGTCTGACCCTCTTCCACTCCAGCTCATGTTCAGAGTCTTCTCAACTCCAAGCTAAACATTCCTAGATCTTTCCATTGATTTCTCATATGGCATGAACTTAAGTACCCTCACCATGCTGGTTTCCCTCTGGATCCAGTTCAGCCTGTCATTGTCCTTTGGAAAATGTCTTTCCTGGAACTGAACATAGAACTCCAAATGTGTTTTGGTTGGCAAAGTATAGGGTGCCTGTCACCTTTTTACATCTGGAAGTATACTTATCAATGCAGCCCAAAGAGTATTCCTTCTTGTTTTAAATTATTTTTTTTCACAGTAAGAATATAGAATCTTAAAAGTAGTACTATGAATTAGGAGAGTCAGAATTAATAGAGCTGTTTTAGGGGCGGCTAGGTGGTGCAGTGAGTAAGAGCACCGGCCTCGGAGTTGGGATGACCCGAGATCGAATCTGGCCTCAGAAAATGAGCACCCACACACAAATAATGACTAGCCATGTAACCTTGAGCAAGTTACTTAACCCCAATTGCTTAAAAAAAAAAATAGAGCTGTTTTGCATTACATTTCTGAATTTGAGAGTTTAAGAAATAGGGAACAGATAAACCCTTAAAACCAGCATGTAGAGTAAATTTCAAATGTTATTATTTATTTCTTTATTTGATAATATGTGCTCCTTAGTGATTAATAAGAAAAGGACAAAATAGCTAAAGTCGATTTTTTAGTCATAAGATAAAAAGTTGACTTTCTCTACTGTCATTTTAGAGTTTTTGAGGTTTCTTTAATTGAAGCTCTCCCACTTTGTCTATGCAAGAATTCCTCTGCTTTGATGATATCCTTTATTGTGCCAGACATCATAATACCTCCTCTGTGGAAGAAGCCAAAGCAATTTAATATGCAGGATGAAGTTTCTTTATTTTTATCCTACTAAGTACAAATATTTGTTTGGGGATTAGAGGTTTTTAAGATAAACAGTTCAAAGACTAATTGAGTACACTATCTTATTACTTTCTTAACTTATCTTTAGGGCAGTGGTCTGCAAATGCATGGAAATTGCTTTACTTCTCAATGTGTTTCTATTTATAATTAATCATGAAAAAATGTCAAAGAGTAACTGAATTTTCCTTATTTTTTTTTATAAGCAGGTAAGTGGCACAGTAGGAGTACTGTATTATTTCTCAGAGGACCTGGGTTAAAATTACTATTGTATTTGCTACCCATGTGACTTCAGCCTACCTAGATCAGTTTATATTATTCAAATGTTTCCTCATTTGTAAAATGAGAAAATGGACTAGATGGCCCCTAAGGTAGCTTGCAGTTCAGAATCTGTGATCCTTATTTGTTATGATGCTTGAGCTGTCATGTCTGAGCCTTGAATTTTTGCTCTTTACTCATTTTGTTTATACTGAATTTAGGATGTATATTTGCCTCTTATGAGAAAAAAAAAGCAGTAATGCCTTTGACTATTGGGTAATTTTGCTCATTAATTATCCTGCTAATAATTAAATCATATAGAACAATGACACAGAAAAAGATGTTTTCATCATAGGAAAGGAATGAGGTGAAGAGATGCTCTACGGTGATTATTTTTCTATGATTGTTATTACACGAATAAAAATGGTTTTCGTATTTACTTTAGTCATTATCATTGGTTGTAAACTTAGGGAACCTGATAAAAAATAAAACACTGTTTTCTTTTTCGACTTCTTCCTGGATAGACAATAAAAGTAATGTTCCCATTGGACCCATTTGCTAGTTATACTTTTTTCCTTAGGAACAGTGGTTTTAATCAGATGATTATGGTGGTCATGGAAGATGCTAATGGTGAAAGATGAGCATCATTTCTGTTTCTTGAAATGAGGCTTAGAATTTAGAAGCTCTTTCCTCTTCGAGGCAATATTTAGGTTTGCGGTTCATGTTCGTCAACTAGCCTGATCTGCTTTTGTCAGGCATCCCCCACACCCCCCCAAAAAAGAGGGTTAATATATAGCAGGGCTACCAAAGTGCTTATTTGAGGTTTCCATTCCATCTGTCAAAGCTTCATTCTGGGATTAAGTCTTTGGCACAAGTGGATGTTGTGTATTCTCCTTCCAGCAACAAAGTATGTGTGCTGAGAACAAAACCACCCAGGACTAAAAGGAGCAAAAAAAGCCAGGCAGAGTGTGGGGGAAGAAGGGACCAACATTTTGTTTGTTCGTTTTATTTTAATGGTAATACTCTTCTTTCTTTAATATTACAGATTACATTGACCATCCCTTTTTTCATGATCTTTGACATTTGGGGATAGCAGACTTGAGCAAACTAGATCACAACCAATATGTTAACTTTGAAATGTCTCAGTTCCCTATTTAGGTTGCCCACAGCAGAACAGCTGTAATTAATTGCTAAGAATATGGATATTCCATACACTATAAAATTTAGCTATATATAATTAGCCATGACTGAGAAAACTCTCCTTATCTTGAACAAATAATACCAATTATTTTCACAAATTTGCACCCCCAAATATGATTTCTGATAACAAATAAACTTAGATTCAAATTAGACTAGACCTGTTTTTGTTTGGTTTTTCAGGATACTATTTCTATGACTGTTCTATTTCTATAACTGTTCTCTAGCTGGAATAAAACTGAAACAGGGCAAAAGCTTTTAGACCTCTCTCTCTCTCTCTCTCTCTCTCTCTCTCTCTCTCTCTCTCTCTCTCTCTCTTTGACGCAGAACTGGTTGAATTTTGTTTGGAGTGGGGGGGGGGTGAATGGCACATATAATTTCTAATTGAACACCCTCAATGTGAATTGGAAATAAGGGAAACTGAATGGAGGAAAATTATGTTAGATATGGCTTTGTGTGTGTGTTTGAACACAATACAGTCTTTTAAATACAAAGCAGACAAGAAAATTATGTTTAAGCATTATTTTAATACTAAAATTAATTGTCTCAAATTTTCCAGTGTTCAAATGGAATACTTATTTTACTAGAGAACTAATAATTCTTCCATTTATTCTGGTGTTATTTTTAAAGATGGCCATTTTGAGAAATTCCTAAGTATAGTCCTGAATTTGACCTATGTCTGACTTTCATTTACAACCACAATTAGTTTTATTACTGAAATTGCGTTATGACTCTAATAGCACCTTTTGTGAACTAGTGAAATCTCCATGTTTTTCCATCTACCGAACATATATATATATATATATATATATATATATATATATATATTCTTTAATATTCTCTTCTACTTCTTTATCTTTATGTTAGCCAATGGTCTTCAAATTGGATCATAGTGAAAATGACCTTGTCCCCCCAAAAGGAAAATTTCAAGGTTGTGGTAGAAAGAAGATAATAATAACCTGCATTTGTATAGACCTTATTTAAAAAACAAACCTACACATCCATATGAGGACTAGGGCCCTTTCATGTTGTAATCATCTTAGCTCCTGGCTATTTCCTCTGGATAGAATTTAACTAGGTGCTCTGCTGTGGGGAAATAAGTATTCTTTGCATCTTGGATTCAGGCAAATCAACCAAAGCTCATTCCTATGACAGTGTTTGAGATGATCTCTTATTAAGGGTCAAGAAGGTATTATGATTTAAGTACAAATAGACGTATCTTCAGGATGCATTACAGAACTCTTTAGGAGAAAAACAACAACTACTAATGAATAGCTAATTCAGTCACAGTTTAAAACAAAGATGCATTTCTGTAAGACTAAGGACATGCATCCCATCTCCTTGACAACATCTCTAATTACCTCAGCTTGGGCCGATCAATATTTGATCTTTTTCCCACCATGCAAACATGTCACTTTAACTCTGTCCCTTTTCTCTTGCTTTTGGATAATTTGCAGCCAAGTGAGAATGGTCCATTCTGTTTGTTCTCCCTGGCTAGAGGCCAAGGGTTCTCTCACTAGTATAATGCAGTTCATTGATGTGAATTTGTTGATCTCCTGGGTAGTTTTTCACAAATTTAAGGCAATTAAAAGCTTTTATTCAGCATTGCACTTGATGTTATTAGTGGTCTTTCAATGATTTTGCTTTTAAAAATTACTTCATCATTTTATGATCAATTTTCCCCCTGGCTATAAAATTTTAGAAGAAAGGATTGAAATAACCATTTTGTTTAGTGGTTTTATAAAAGATCTAACAACTTATAAACTTGTAATTTAATAACTTTTAATATTTTAATTAGTAAAATTATTTTTAAAAGACTAATGAAATTTTTGGTTATGTTTTATAAGAGCTGGGATGTTTTAAGCCTTTGGACATACATGATAGAAATAATAATGAATCCTAAGAACAATGGTGAGAATCTTATATAAAAGGGATTCAGTAATTGCCCCCAAATCTTAACAGAGCACACATTAAAACATTTTGTACTATGATAAAGTGCTTCCTTTCCAGCTTATTGTAGAGTCCTGGCTGTGAGTAATTTGCCTTGCACCCATCTTGAAAATTTCTCTCAGGAAACTATTCAACATGAGATCGTACACATCTTGGGTTCCCTCATTATTCTAATGATTGAAAGATTTCTTTAAGACAAAGGCAATTTGAAATAATCTCCTAGGAGCTTCCACATTGCTGTAGTATTGCTTGTCCCTAAAAACTACTCAGACCTATGGGATACAATGTGACAAAGGAAATATGAATAATCAGGAGATTTCAGACCCTTATCCCAAGTCTTCCTTATTTTAAGTGATGTTTAAGGCATTTCTTCATTTACAAACATGAATAAAGACCTTGCCCTGAGAGAGCTTACAGTGTAATAATATGAGAGTTGACCTGTACATAATGGAGCTCAAAGTAGAATGTGGTTAAGTATCTTAAGACCAGAACACAAAAATACTGTTAGAATTCAGAGTAGAGTTTACTTTCTTTTTTCCACTAGGAGAGGGGGGAAGGATCAGATTTTATCCAGAGGAGGTGGCATTTCATCTGGGACTTTAAGAATGAAAGACAATTTTTGGCTAGGTGGAGCTGAGGTAATGGCTTTCCCTTGGCTCCATTGTGGAGGACCTTGAATATCAGTAGGCCATGTGAAAGATTCCCTGAATCACAGCCTTCCCCACCCTTAAATCAGCCCTTTGTCCAAACTATTTCTTAGCATGACATTGCCATCTTCCTAGTAACTGAGGCTTCAAATGCGTGATTTTTCCTTTTTCTCTCTGGTCCTTCAGCTACCAAAACTAGTGAATTCTACCTCCTCAAAATACATCTTTCCTCTTCTAAATAGTCATGTTATTACCCCTCTAGCTCAGGCCATTAGTGCTTCTTGCTTAAACTATTTAATGACCTCTTAAGTGGTCTGGATGCCTCCATCTGTTCCCTCTTCCAACCACCCTTCAAATACCTAACAAAGCAATCTTCCTAATGTATCTGACTGAATATGTTGCTTCTTTATTTAAAAACAAAAAGCAATGGTGGTGTCCCACAGCTTAAATGATAAGATGCCAGTTCTTTAGCCTGGCATTTAGAGCTTTCCACAGCTTGAATCCAGCCTACTCCCCTAGGTTTATTTCATGGAGTTTACCATCATGCTCTTAGCATTCTAGCCAAACTGCATTACTGATCGTTCTCTCAACTATACCTGATATCTTTCCCCTCCAGTGCCAGCCTGCACTACCACAAGGGGAACTTTATTCATCCATCATTTCCCTGTGCCAGTGAAATCCCAGGGCTAGTCTTTTTCTTTACCCCTTAGCTATGTTATCTGACTGATCCTCATCACAGTCCTTTGAAATTATCCTTATTTTTCAAATAAGGAAACCGAGGCTCAAATAGGTTAATGTTACTTGCCTAAAGTTGTAGAACTATTAAGTATCTGAAACAGGATTAGAAACTGTGACTTTCTGATATGTTAGTCCAGTACTCTGATTCTACTATACATAATAAGCCCCCCCATTCTCTCCCAGCCAGTAGCTTGTTAGTTGGTTTAGGGACATTTTAGGTGACATTTTTATCTTTCTGTTCATAGCAACTTTCACATAATATTCACTTTATAGACGTTTATTTACCTTGCTTTTGAAAATTTGGTCCATTCTTAATTAAATAACTATATTAGAAAAATATTTTAGGCCTTCCTAATAAAGATTTTTTTTTAAGGCAATTGGGGTTAAGTAACTTGCCCAAGGTTACACAGCTAGTTATTTTTTTGTGGGTGTTAAGTATCTGAGGCTGGAAAGTCCTCCCGACTCTTGGGCCAGTGCTCTTACTCACTGCGCCACCTAGCCGTCCCTCCCAATAAAGATTATTAATTGAAAACTATTTAAAATTATATTTTTACCGTTGATGAATTTTTATTATATAATGATTAGGGCCACAAAATAAAATTATAGTCTAATGTAACATCTTTTAACAAAGGAGTTTGATGGACTTAGTATTTTGAGGATTGAATTTGACCAAAGCCTTTAGCATATTAATAGCGTAATTGATCATTCATGACAAATTCCTTTAAAGATGTAGTAAATTCTTTTCTGAAATAGTAGAACCCTTTTGCTCCAAGTAAGCCTTCAGGACATATATGAAATTTCAAATATATTAGTCCCATTCTCTGAGGTCCTGTGCCACTAATTTTGACTAAACAAGAAGATATTGGTTACTGAAGTGGAGATGAAGAGACCTTTGTCAAGAAGTGACCATTCCATCTTAGAATTTGTGATGGAGTAGAAGTTGGGCCTCATCTGCTGTCTACCCTAGATTGTGGGAGAATAGATGTCAAAGATTTTCAACCACTTTGTTAGAGGTGCTTAAACTTTCTTCATAGAAACCTTTGCCAGACTGATGAAGTCACTTATCTCTTCTCAGAATAATATTTTTAAGTGCATAGAATAAAATGTTCAGGATTACAAAGGAAACCAAGTATACAGAAATCATTATCTATCCATATTTAAAATTTTCACCACCCCTTGAAATCTACCCTTAGACTCCAGTTTGAGGACTCTGCTCTATGTGAACAGACTCACCCAATGGATTCAATTCAATTAGGAGTTTTTTAAGAGATGGTCTAAGGGGCGGCTAGGTGGCGCAGTGAATAGAGCGCTGGCCCTGGAGTCAGAAGGACCTGGGTTTGGATCTGGCCTCAGACACCTAACACACACAAACAAAAACCTAGCCGTGTGACCTTGGGCAAGTTACTTAACCGCAATTGCCCTCCAAAAAAAAAAAAAAGAGATGGTCTATATACTAGACTTTGTGCCTGGTAGTAGAAACACAAAGGCAAAAGAAGAAAAAAGAAAAAATTCCTGCCTTAAAAGGGCTTACCTTCAAGAAGTAAATTAAAATATACAGAATAACATTTTTAATAAATATTTTGAGGAGGAATCCAGTCAACTGAGGATATCAGGAAAGGCCTTTTGTAGTAGCTGAGGAGATAGAGAGATTATAAGAATGGGGAGGGAGGAGAAAGCATGTTCCAGGCCTGAGGTACACAGGTGGGAGATGGACTGTCTCCTGTGGGCAGCATAGAGCATGGCAGCAAGAATGGGGGGAACAAGCATTTATAGAACACCTACTATGTGCCAGGTGCTGTATTAAGCACTTTACAAATATCATCTCATTTGATCCTCACAACAGCCCTGGGAGGTGCTATTATTAATCCTATTTTACAAATGAGGAAACTGAGGCAAACAGGTTAAATGACTTGCCCAGGGTCATACTCCTAGTTAGTGTCTGAAGCTTAGCACAATACCTGACACAAAGTAGGTACCCTATAAAAGCTTTTCTCCCTTCCCTTCTTCTCTCACCTACATATGTGTGTCTTGTCTCCTCTGCTTAAGAACTGTTTTTGCTTTTGTCTTTTTATCTCCAGTGCTCATCACAGAGACAAAGCTTGACACCCAAGAGCTGCTTAATAAATACTTGTTGGTTGATTCATTGATAGTATTATAGGAATATAGATTTAGAGTTGGGTCCCCTCATTTTTCAGATAAGCATTCCAAGGCCCAGAGAGGGAAAGGGACCTACCTATCCACTGTTGCACAGGGTCACCAGTCATAGGGGTGTTTAACTGCCTATATGCATGACTTTCCCCTGACCATCTTAAGAGTACCTCAGACTTCTAGTTAGCCAGGCAGGGACTCACATAGCTGACAGGTGCCTTTTATTGCCTTCTCTATCCCACTGTCTCCTTTCCCATGCCTCATATCTCCTCCCTGAGTGGGAAGCACCATCGCATGATAGGCAGTGGCATAGGAATCAGAAGATCTGGCTTCTTCATCCTAGCTGTTGGGAGGGTAAGTAACAACCCCTCTCAGACTTTCAATCTCTTCATCTGTAAAATGGTGATAACAGCAACCACAAGCCCCCAGAATCTGCCTCCTAGAGTTGTTGGGAAGAAGTGCTTTATCTTAGGGGTTTTTTGGTGAGGTGATTGGAGTCACATAGCTTAGTAAGTATCAAGTGTCTAAGGCCATATTTGAACTCGGGTCCTCCTAACTCCAAGGCTAGTGCTCTATCCACTGTGTCACCTACCTGCCCTGAAGGAAAGTGCTTTATGACTTTTTTTTTGAGGGGGGAAAGCAGGGCAGTTGGGGTTCAGTGACTTGCCCAAGGTCAAACAGCTAGTAAGTGTCAAATGTCTGAGGCCAAATTTGAAGTCGGGTCCTCCTGATTCCAGGGCCGGTGCTGTATTCACAGTGCCACCTAGCTGCCCCGTTTATGACTCTTTAAAGAACTTTATACGTTTTGAGCTATTATTGTAATAACTGTCGGGCTCTGAGTTACAGAATTGTTTCTACCCTTTCTGTATTAATTATAAGCTTGGGACAATCCTGCTATAATTCCCCACCCCCACCCCCTTCTCCATTCTTCCCTTAACACACAAACATATGATAAAAATGACAGAGTACAGGCCTGAGCTGAGACCTTTGCCCCTTACCCCAAAAGAATTTGGGTCCCATCTGTCTACAGGCTCTGGAAAACCCCACCTTGAACTCTCCTTGAATGTCCTCGCTTGATCTGTCATTCTCTATGAGCCTTTCATTACTGCTGTGCCCAGTTCTCTGTTACCTGTAACCTAACCTAGCCCTCCAGATCACCTTTGGCTGCTTTCTACCCTTAAGCCTCTCTCTTGGTTCCTGGCCTCCAACCTCTAGTCAGCCCAGGCTATTGGCCGCACCCATCAAGATCCTGAATCCCCACAGCCTGTACATGAGATCCATCTTGTTTCCATGAAAGTGCTTAGATTCCTTAAGAGTCTGGACAATATGGTGGATTTTTTTTTAAAGCAATTGGGGTTAAGTAACTTGCTCAAGGTTACACGGCTAGTCATTATTTATGTGTGGGTGCTCATTTTCTGAGGCCGGTTTCGATCTCAGGTCATCCCAACACCAAGGCGGGTGCTCTTACTCACTGCGCCACCTAGCCACCCCAATATGGAGGATTTTTAATAAACTTTGTTTCTCTTTGACTGAAAGAAGGGTTGGGTCAATTCATTAGGGCCAGACCCATGTGTTGCTATTTTGGGGTCCCAGTAACCCTAAACCTCAACAAAAAGTCTATCTAATGAAGTCTGTTTGAGCGTGCTTCACCCAGGCTTTTCAAAGAGCATAATTCTTATTATGATGCCGAAGGGGGCCCCTTCTATATGACTGTGGAAAGACTGATCTTGTAAATAGCTTTATAGACACCATTCCATTTGTTCTCATGTTTTCCAAAGAAGCAAAAATTTTATATGTCTTAATACATTTTGCTTGGACATAAGGCACTTCCAAACACCCCAGTGCTTCTCCAGCATACCAAGAGTACATTAACAGAAAACAGTTAAGCAAAACCACCTAATAGAATGATTGCCTGGGTGCATTCAGTAAATGCTTGTTTGTGATTGATTGATTGTGACTGATAATGATTCACATCCCTCTTCAAGTAGTGCTGGACTGTTGTAATTGTATGAGTGTAACTGGGCTCTCTGCATTCATTTTTCCTTTTCTATAATCCATCCTGTACACAGCTCCTAAATGAATTCTTCAGAAGGATGGGTTGGCCACCCCACTCCCTTACTCAAGAAGCTTCAGTGATTCCCTGTTGTTTTTAGGATAAAATTCCAACCTTTCATTTAGTATTTAGAATTTTTGAAAAAAGGGCTTTGGTTTCTGTTTGCAGGTTGCTTACATGTACTCCCTGTCACTCACTCTAATGCTACAGCCACATTTTCATAATCCCTGCTCTATCTCCTCTGTCTTTGCCTTTGATGTAGCCATCCACCACATCTAGAATACCTTTCCCTCCTTTCCATCATTTCTAGGAACTCTTAATATTGATCCTTCCAGGCTCACCTTTAGAGCCGCCACTTACTTCAAGAAACCTTTCTTTTCAAGTGTTAGTGACCTTCCACTAAAAGCTGGTGGTTATTTTGTCTGCATCCTTTAGAAGGTTGACTAAATGTCTGGAAAGCTGCCCTTTGAGCAAGAGGACCATGGTTCAGGTGCTGCCTCTTGCTTGTACTGGCCACTTGACCCTGAGTGAGTCGTTTCACGAAAGTTTGCAGAGCATTTGCCAATGTACATTTGGAGAGACTTTCCTCAACTGGAAGCTCATTACACTGATAATGTCCCAGGTCCAGATTCTTTTTAATAGCCAGTATTAATTTAACTGCAGTAGGTTATATTTCCCCAGGAGATGGCAAGTAAGTTTCTTAAAGTCAGGGACTGTCTCTATTCCTCAACCTCTCTTAATTCTTGTGCCTTCTTATATTTATTATTTGCTATACATACTGTAAGTAGCTTTCTTTGTATGTAATTTGTACGTCATTGCTCCCATTGGATTGTAAGCTCCTTGAGGACAGGAACTGTCTTTTGACTCTTTTTGTATCCTCAGCACTTAGCGCAATGCCTTGCACATAGTAGGCACTTAATAAATGTTTACTAATTGTTTTCCCCAGCATTTCGCATAGTGCCGGGCACAATAGTAGGAACTTGATAAATGTTTATGGACTGATTGACAGCATTTTTAAAAAATTGAAAACTGGTGCGAATAGAGCACCAACCCTGGAGTCAGGAGGACCTGAGTTCAGTCCAGCTTCAGACACTTAATACAAAAACTAGCCATGTGACCTTGGGCAAGTCACTTAACCCCAACTGCTCTCCAAAAAAAAAAAAAAGGAGCAAAAATTGAAAACTGGTGAAGCCTAAAAGTTGGGGTCTCTGTAGATATCAATACCAAATCAGTATTTTTTTCAAACAAGGTAAAAAATGGAGTGTGGTTGTTTTCTAAGCTCTCTACAGTGTGTTCTTTCCATAGCTAGTTACAGAGGCAAAGAGCAAGGTTACCCTTCTTGCTTTTACTTCTTCATGTAGAGTTCAGGCTGCCCACGGACACCATCCTCTGGAAAAAAAAAACCAAACAGGGTATGTAATTGACAAGGCTCTCCATGCTCTTAAATCCTCTTTGCAGAATGTCACATGATGCAGATATCCCGGTGATGTGACACTTTCATTCCTTGCCTACAAACAGTGTCAGAAAACATTTAAAGTAAAACTGTAATGATTAATCCCAGTGGCCTCCATTTTACTGAGACTTCCTTTGTCAGAAATTATGTCATCACAATGGACTTCTAGCCAGGAAGTTCTGTCTAGCAGATGAATGAATGAGGAGGACTGAGTTTGGAATGAAAGGCACCATTGTAATGTTGAAATGCGGCTGATGGGGGGATGCCAATTTTCTGTCTCAAAACTTACAGGGCATCTTCTGTGTATAAAGCAAAGAATAATTGCTTAGTGTAAACCAGAAACTTGAGAAAATAGCAATGGAAAAGGACACTTCCCTTTAATATTGCTATTCAAGCCCTAACTGCCCTTGGTTCAACTGCTAGGCAGTATTTCTTTGTCTCAGAAGATGTAGCAGCTAATCAAGGGATAACTTCCTCTTACTCATCTCACATTTGTCATCTTATCTGCACAGAGGTTTTTCCTGTCTTCTTACGTTTCTAACCTATGTGACTTATGAAACAACATTCATGGGAATGTCAGAACGCGACATTTCTGTTCTTCTTTTTGTCAAAACATTCTTTTAGGAAGGCAAGATTTTAGACTATAGATAATGAGATTTTGATTTAGTTGAAATAGATTTGTTAGCCGAATAAAGGAGGAAGTGTGGCCACATGCTACCAGAACTGGAGTCGTGATATGTGTGCGGTAGCTTGGTACAATAGAAAATGTGTTAGATTTAGATCCAGAAACCTGGCTTCAGATCTTAGCACTTCCACTTAACCAGCTGTGTGTTCTTGGTCAAGTCCACTCACCTAGCTGGCCTTTGGTTTTCTCTGCAGTCAAAGGAGGAGGTGAACCAGATGATTTATAAAGACCTTTCCAGTTCATTCTCATTTTGTGATAATCTTTTCTTCTTCTGTAATGCATGTTTTCTGTTTATTCATAACTCTGATCACACATACTGTGTATATAGGTTTTGGGGAGGGGGCATTGCATGTAGTAGATTTTCAATAAATGTGTCTTGATGTTCATGTATTTTTAGGGCCTCCATTTTAGATACCATTATTTTTCCTTTTAGAGCTAAAAATAAATGATGTGTTCAGTAAGCATATATCACAACAAATTATCTCACTTATATCTATCATTCTTATTGAAAAAGTTAGGGGTGGCTAGTTGGCACAGTGAATAGAACACTGGCCCGGGGGTCAGGAGGACCTGAGTTCAAATCCAGCCTCAGACACTTAACACAAAAACTAGCCATGTGACCTTGGGCAAGTCGCTTAATCCCAATTGCCCTACCTTCCTCCCTCCAAAAAGCAAAAAAAAAAAAAAGTTAGTAAAAATATTTTGCCAGGGATCCTTCATGTTGCTTAATTTCCTGACATCATAAAATATCTCTATATCAGATCTAAGATTGTGTGCGTAATGATTACATCATTTTTGTGCGCCTTATTATAGTTTGTTAATTAAGAATAAATGGGAATTTGAAGTGGAAAATGAAATTAGCCTGTTGCCTGAAATACCTTGACGTAGTTTTTATTACAGGTTGCATATGGTATCTGTTAGAAATTTGAGCCTATGTTGGTTGTTGAATTATTGTGTGGATTAACTGCAGCATTTGAAAGTTCTCAACTTTAAAAGCATGTGTCTGTTTTAAATCTTACATAAATTCCTTACAGTTTTTTAGAAGAGTCTGTAACCTTAATCCGGACTTGATTTTTTTTCTTTTTCTTTCTTTCTTCCTTTCTTTTTAACACTAGAACTCTGAGCTAGCAGCAGAAACAAATCTAAAGCATTGGTTTGAATAGTTTCATAATATCATTAAAAGATTTTCGTAATTGGGTAAATATTTCTATCTTTAATTTTCCCATCGTGTTACAGGACAATATTAGGGGGGAAATTTTGATCACTTGAAAGAACACATGAAAAATTCTGCAGGGAATTAAATAGTAAAACTGTTATCCCAGTGTTCCCAGGAAAAATAAAAAATGTTGTAAAATGCATGGTTCTTAAAAGTACATTTTAAGTTTTGTTTTAAGAGCTTTCTAAAACTCTATGGATTTATCCCAGTAAGAAAAATTATAGACTGTGTGTTCTCTCCTAGGACCACTAAAGTTTCCAAGAGGAAGTTCAATCTGTAATATATCTTTCATATGTTATTTTAATAAAAAGCCAACTAGTTTTGGTGTTTCACTAACTAGAGCCCTATTGTTTGGTCACATTTCTTTATATCACCTACTCCAAATTAGACAAAATAGAAGGCTGCTACTTCCAGGTTAAGACTGATTAGAATTCCTTTAGGAAAAAGTCACCAAAAACTTTATTTTTCCCCCCAAAAATCAATTCTATAAGTCAGGGAATTATTTAAAGCAAAGAAATAGAAAATTATTCATAGATGTACAAGACTCAAATCAGCAACATGAAAAATATTATAAGAAAAAATCTCTAAAAGTCTTTTTAAAACATAAAAGCATTGTTATTGCATGTCACATTTAACACACAGGTATATATTCTACTGATAGCTTATAGATCTTCCAAACGATTCTTATTCAAAATAAAATAATCCTACATACAATCATTGACATGATGGGGGCACAAATGATATTAAAGGCAGCGAAGGTAAAATAAAAATTCTATATATACAGCTCCTTTATTTCCCCTACTCCCTCTTTTTCTCTTAACAATCTTGGTTTAAAGAATTTAGTGTGGTTTGTTGTTGCTTTTTTTTTTTTTAGGCAGATAACTATCTTCTCTATGATTCTTAGATAGATCTGTTACTACATTGATGAAGGCTATCCCTCCAGTGGTATAGATTGCAGCCTCCAACACTTGTCCTGTACAACTCTCATCCAGGTCAGTCCATAAATTCTCCACATGCGGACTACCTGGTTTACTGGATGACTTCCTTTTAGAACTCCTAATGTGTGGATACCAGTGGAACATGCTGGCTGTCTCTCAGATGTCCTTTGCTTTCACTGTATGACTAGCCAACCTCCTTTTTCAGCCTTAGATTTTTCTAATGTCATCCTCTGCAATGCTTCTTCTGCACAGTTCTTGACTGGTAATAGGTTGCAATCTATTCATGCCCACTATGGGTCTTTTTGTTGCCCTTTGGAGTACACAATTGTAATTGTTCAGGGCCTGTGATATGCTATTACCTGCAACTAGAGAGCATTTCTAGATTATTCGTGGGCCTTTGTTCTGGAGGTAAAACTCCAGGTCATAGGGGTGGCTAGGTGGCACAGTGAATAGAGCACCAGCCCTGGAGTCAGGAAGACCTGAGTTCAAATCTGGCCTCAGACACTTAACATAAAAACTAGCTTTGTGACCTTGGGCAAGTCACTTAACCCCAGTTGCCCTCCTAAAAGCAAAAACAAAACAAAACAAGAGAGCTTCCCAAAGGAAGTCCACCTCTTTCTCTTTCTCCTCCTACTTAATTCTGGGTTCAGTTCATTGTTGATCTGTAATGTCTGTTGATGACATAGGGATCCAATTGATTAGCTCTTTGGATTGCCCTTCCAGTTGTGCATCAAAATCTGGAAAACAAACCAATGTTCTTCATTCCCTTGTTTTTCCTTTGTGGACAGTAGGGTCAAATCCTTTTTAGTGTTGATGGAGTTCGTTGATAAGGCCTTGTCATATTCTAGGGCTGAATGTAATCAGGACAATATCACACACAAATGAGAGCATCTAAAGATATCACAACCTATATATAGAGAATCCCTCTTCAATTTGGACTCTGTGCTAGATAGTGCCCATGACAGTGGATGTAAACACTGAGGAAACCTGTCTTCCAGTTTTATGCCTTGCTTGATATTAACAATTGGGCTCACTGAACAAAGTCATCTCTGTTATAAAATTTTTAAGGATCTTCTATGAATTTGACAGATTATATTGGAGGAAAGCCTTTAAGCTGATGACCTTTTACTCCACCAAATCAACTGCTATTTTATAACCAAAAAAACAATAAGCAGAATGAATTAATATTCTCTGTTCCTTTCAGTCATTTGCACCATAGTCAAGGCGTAGTCTGTTGTAAAATATTGTTTATGGAAGATTACTTGTTTCCTTCTCATAATGTCAGGAAGGACATTCTTAATATATATGCATATTATTCTCATGGAGATTTTGTGGAAATGTCAAAAAAAAGAATATAACTTGGTAGTTATTGGTATTTTGTCATTTCCTTTGTGGGAAGTGGTTAATATTAAGATCTGACCTTTTTTTCCCAACTTCTGGACCTCCTGAGTGTATACTTGGCTTATTCCATCTTCTTTTCTTATCTGAATTTTATATGCTGTGAGTTCAACTTTCTCATATAGTTATCAGAGACCAATGACATTAGAGTCCAAATAGGCTATCTCTATCACCATTAATAGAGAAAATGGCTTCTTAGAAAAAAGATCAGAAGATCTATTTCATTTTATTTCTCATTGTTGTTAAGTTCACACATATTTATTCTCTGCTGGATGTGGTACTAAACACTTGTCCTCCCTTTAGTCATAAATGCCTTCATGATGTTTTCTCCTTTCACTGCTTCTTTTTCTAAGACAGTATTGCTCATAATCTTCCTCCATTTTCCTCAAGGTTTTTTAAATGAGTTTATTTTCTAAACGAATATGGCCATTTTTGGCTTGTTAAAGTGATCGGGTTTGTTTTTTTTTGTTTTTTTTTTTTTTTTCCAGCTGAGCTGACTCCTAGACTCTTGATCACTTTGTGGTAGCATTTCTTTACAACACTTAGACTTCCTTAGGAGTGAGTGATGATCTGTATTAGTGTCTGTTACTTTATTCATTTTACATTTTCTTATGTCAACTGCTCATTTGAATGGATAAGGTTATATGGTGCTTCAATGGTGCACTACATCTTTTTTTTTTTTTTCATTTTTTGTTGTGATTTTATGTTGATTTTCCATCTTCATTCTAACAAGTCTGACTGTATAGTCAGCAGATTTGGGAATCACTTTCACATTAACGAGCAGTTTCCTCTCCATTAAAATGTAATCAGCCTCGTTTTGGGCTGCTGTTTGATGCTCACTACATTCACTACCTTCTCTCTTCACCAAGAACATGTTAAATGCATGTATTAATTTATAGACACATACATGTGCACACACATAACTTGAGGCTTCTATATTGAATATAAGACTGTGGCTTCTCTTGTTTCTTGACTCCTGAATTATATTTTCCAACATTTTTGCCATCTTCCTCAATGCCTACCTTTGCATTATAGCCAGTTTTATCATTTGTTGAATTACATGTTAATTTTCTTCAGGTGATCTTATCTAATACTTCATAGAATTACTATACCTTTTCATCTTCTGCCACAGATGTTGACAAAGAACCTACAATTATCTTAATGGTGGTCTTTTTGCAGATGCTTATCATGAGCACTGTAGTGCAACCAAATATACCATGAAATGATTGTTCTTGTTGTCTTTGTATACAGAATAAAAACCAACATTGCCAGTTCTTTTACATATCCAAGAAAAAAGCTATAAACCATCTTTCCATTGTGATGCAATTTCCTCTAGTCTGTTGGCTGTAGTGATAGTGAGATCAAAAAGTTTGCTTGAATTACTTCTTGTAGAATTTCATGTTTTTAATGTGTAATTATCTTGCATTTAGAGTACCAACAGCAAGTTAATATTTACATATGGTCTAAAAAGTTTTGTTCTTAGTCTTTGTCGTCCCCCTCTTTTTACTGTCATTGTATAAGCCGAAGGAGATCACCTAGAACTGAGTACTATTTTTATTTTTGTTTATTTCATGGAGTGCCACAGCCCCAAAATTCAAAACCAAAAGGTCAGCCTAATAACAATGAACTGTGACATATTTAATCAAGCTGCCCTTGGAAAACAAAACTAGTTAGTTCATTTCTGGGATGGAATTTGAGACCTTCCCAGCATGGTCGCCTGGCTTGTTCTCAACCAGCTCAGTCCTCAAGAACTTCACAAACCCAGACTTACCTCCATACCTCAGAGAGGTGTCAGAGTGGCACTTTGTGGGGAAAAAATATTCTCTTAACCCACCAAAACTTCCTCCCACCAAAAAAAAATCACAGATTCATAAATTTTTTTTAACTGAAAAAGACTTTAGAGTTCAGTCTTCTCATTTTCAGGTGTAGCAGTTCAGACCCTAAGAGGTTAAGAAGCTTGCCCAAGATTACACAGCTGGTGTTACTGTCAGAGTCACAATCAAAACCTAGCTCTCGTAACTTTGAGTTTATTTTTCTTTCCACCATTTCCATGCTGGATTGAGGAACTTAGAGAGAGGAAGACAATAGCATTAGTGAAATTGGATAAGACCCATGGAAGATTTGGTGGGCTTACCTATTAGTATTTATGAAAATTATTTTTAAGTTGTACATTACACATTATATTCCTCCCTGCATTCATTATCCATTAAATAGTAATACTGGGTGGAATTATTAATAGGATAATGAAGATGTTTGAATTTTTTAAAGCATTATTCTAAAACATGAGTTTTAGCCACTTGGAACAAAATTTAGTGGCAAAAATTGTTTAATCATTTTCTAGTAAAATTAGAGATGGAACAGATCCTGTTTTTAAAAAATGATCAGTGTGATAAAATAGGTATTTGTTTGTATTTTCACCATTAATGTCCACATGGGTCTGGTTCTTGGTTAGGAAACCATAATAAGCAGCTGGAGTCTATATTTTCAGTTTCTCTGGTGACTTTAATATTCTTTCAACTTGAGATTATTTCTGTAATTAGAAAGAGTAGGGGTACAAATAGTACCAAAGTAATTTATAACCTTGGCTTTGAAACCACGGTTGTACTTACATCCAAATGTGAATGTGTCCTGGAATTACCTAAATTTTCACAAAATTATAAAGTAAAACTGTAAAAGAGCTAGGTGATGCAAAACTTTGTAAGACTCATATCTATGTAATGAGTACAGAGAAGCATGGGAAGAGCTATTTGAATGGATATAGAGTGAAGTCAGCAGTCAAGAAAACAATATACACAGTAAACACAAGAATGCAAATGGAAAGAACTGCATATACACACAAAAAAGTAAACGTAGCAATCTTATAGAAATCAAGCAGGACTGGAATAAAGATATATGGGAAGACACCCCCAACTCACCCTTTGTAGAGATGGGAGCTTTGTAGGTGTTACATATTGCATGTGTTTTTACTCTTTTTCAATGTGTCAGTCAATTGCACTGACTTTTTTTTTCCTTTAAAAATGGTATTTTTTTTTTTTAATAAAATGGCCCTTTGGGAGGACCAGGGAAGGATACTGAGAAAAATTATGATGGTATAAGAAAGAGAAGACATCAAAAAATTATTTTTTAAAACGTTTAGATACCTAGAAAAATTGACTATATGGCTTTGCCATCCATCTGTCCCACAAAAATTTCCTCCTATTTCCCCTTTTCCTACTACAGCTAAATATTATCACCATCATCATCACTCACACTTAAATACTTCAGGAATTGCAAAACTCTTTCCATACATAATCTTGATTTTCAAAACTGCTTTGAAGTAGATGCTCTTATTTTCCCCTACCTATGTGGAAACAAAGCCTTTGAGTAGTTAAGTGACTTTGCCCTAGGGTCATTCAGCTAGTAAGTATTTGAGGTAGGATTCAAAATCAGTTCTGCCCATCTCCAAGCCCAGCACTGTCCACAACAGCCCTTGTACTTACTTCTTTCTCTCTCAACTGAATAGAAAATTCTATTTCATTCTGATATATAAAAGAATGTGTATTTATTTTTAATTATAGTATTTGGGGAAAGATAAGCTTTTTCTTTTTCAGTTTTAAGCTGTTCTTGGCAAATATTGCCATTAGGAGTATTGAGGTTTAGGTTTTTGTTTCTCACACTCAAAATTTAGAACAAAATGATGAGAAATTTAAGGGAAGCAATAGGAAAGGAGGGGGGGCTGGTTATGGGGTAAATAAAATACATGTCCTTAATTTCTGTTAAGTTCGTAACTTGAGTAAAGTAAGGATCTCCTTATTAGAAATACTTGGTAAACTCAGCAGAGGGGACATTTTTCGGTGTTGGCATCTCATTGAATTTCTAGAGGCACAGGGTTTACTGGCTATTCCTTGAAAGCTCTGGGAGAGTTGATACAGGAAGTTAGATTGGATGTACTGTTAATGGAAATGGAACTTTAAAACCAAAATAGGAAGTAACGCTAAAAGTACACCACAAAATTGGAACCCGCTTCTAACTGGTGCCCTAAGTCCCATTTTCCAACCACTTCCTGGTTTAGTTTTTTTCCCCCCCTTAGGGTTGTGTGTGTTTATTGAACATTTTTCTGTGGTAGGATCTTTAAGTAAGTCATTCCAAGTATATTTGGTAAATGTACCCTTGTGTGAATTCTGTTCACTGCTACAAGAATGTGACTCCCAGATGGAATGGAATAGGTTTCCCTGAGAGTTTGTTGATTCCCCTTCATTGGTACTCTTTTTTTTTTTAAATTAATTTATTAGTTTAGTTTCAGTTAACAAGATTCAATTCCACAGTCCCTTGATTTTCAAATTTCCTTTACTTCCCTCCCCCCTCCCCACTTGACAGCATATAGTCCAGTCATTGGTACTCTTAAGGTAGAGTTTGGGTGATCATTTGTTGGGTATATCGTAATGAAGAATTTCTTTTGGGAATGGGTTATACTGGATGGTTTCCGAGGTCTCTTCTGAAGGCTGAATTTTATTATTGTGTGAAGCCATGAAGAAACCCGCATAAGAATGTATGTGTAAAAAATGGAACTTCTTGGGGTGTTTATATTTTTTTATAAGATTATGTAGGGAAGAAGAAGTGAATCCGGTTTGAGATCACAGCAAGATCCTCACTAAGTAGTCCTTTGCTGCCATACTCACCTAGAAGAATGACCAGCTCAGCTACTTTGATAACTACTTCATTGCCATGTTTATAGGACAACAGCAAGCCTGAGGAAGCAGGCCATGAGATCAGGGAGCCCACCAGGCCAGCCACCCAGGGAAAGCAGCTGCCCAAACCCGATGTGCTACTCCAGAGCATCTACTGAAACTCCTGTTATATAGTATGTCAGAGACACTTGTTATCAGAAACTGTTCTATCCTTTGTTCCCTGGATTAGCTATTGATGAAATAGGCTAGGTGGCCTGGTGATTAGAGCACTGGGCCCGAAGTCAGAAAGATTTGAGTCCAAATCTGACATCAGATATTTACTAGCTCTATGGCACCAGGCCTCTTTCTGCCTCAGTTTCCTCAACTAAAAAATGGAGATGATAATAGTACATATTTCCCGTAGTTGTAAGGATTAAATGAAATAATAATACGTGTAAGATGCTTAGCACAGGTCCTGGCCTATAGTAGGTTCTTAATAAATACTTGTTCCCTCCCTCTCCTCTTTCTATGTGAATTATATTCAAGTTTACCATCCTCTAGAACTTCCCATTCCAAAGCTAATTATGCTTTTATAATCTCAATAACCTCTCCCCTTCTAGTACGATTCCTTCCATGTTGATCATTCATATTATTGTCAAAATTATTTTCTTTGCTCTTTTGAACACAAATTAGCCCCCTCTCACCTAGATGTAAATAATTAATGGTTTAGCCTTAGATTTGGGACCTTCCATCCAGCTACCCAATTCTTAATACAGCTCTTTCAATTTTTCTCTTCTAACCCCAGTAATATTTCTTACTTCCCTGTAATTCCCCACACCCTACTCATTTCTTTATCACATTCCATCTGATTAGTACATATCCCTTCTTATATCTTTTCCTTATAAGAATGCTTTAAGTTCCGTCTTCCTTATCAGGCTTTTCCTGGCTAAGTTGACATGAAGTTTTAAGTCTTTACCATCACACTCTAAAGAGTATGCTTGGTTTTGTATTTTGTTCCCTTCTAATAAGAAATTGTTTATTTCTTATTAGAAATAAGCAATACTTCTAAGAAAATAGAAAGTACTTATTGTTTACCAAGTCCTGATAGTTTCTTATTAATTGTTTATTAAGTACTCATTATTTACCAGGTCCTCTGCTAGTTTCTGGGAATATTAAGTCAAAAAAGAAAATAGTCCCTGTCCTCAAGCAGATACATTCTACTAGAGAACAGAAGAGGACATTTTGTGTATACATCCGTGTTTTATTTATTTATCTGTGTCAATGTTGTTTATATACATCTATACACACAAAAAATAATTACAGGGCAGAGAAAGTGTTAACAATGAGTGAGATTAGGGAAAAGGGACAAAGAGGGAAAGACCTCACCTAGGAAGGGACCCTGACAAGCTGAACCTTGAATGCTATTAGCCAGACTTGTTAGAAGAGGAAGATAAGGAAGGAGAGGATTCTAGGCATGATGGGGACGGCCTTAACAGAGATAAGTTGGTGGGAGCCTCTTCTTCACACTTATCTTCATTTTCATTTTTGTTAACATTTAATGCTTGTTGAAGGAATGAATGAATGAGTTGTGGAAACTCTTCTAAGCCTTCCCCAAGGTGTTGGGCCAATTTTAGTGCTTTATCTACCATGATTGTTTGATAACTTCCTTTCTCTTTAATGTCTCTTGTGTGCGTATATGTGTGTGTTTAGAATCATTGAGTTAATTCATACTTTCCTAAAGATTACATATTATGTTTGTTAGTTTTGATTGTTCATGTTTGTCATTACATTGAAAAACACATGAGAGAAAATGCCACTTAGGTTCTTTTTGCATGTAAATTTCTTTTTCTTTCCTCAGTAACATATTTTCCTTTTTTGATTGTTGGCAAACTTGTTTTAAAGTGCTGTGTTACACATTATGTCATGGGTATACTGAAACACATGTGTCCAACACAGTACATAAATGGAAGCAGCTGGCTTCCTCTGCACTTAAGAGAATGCATACACACAGCTGAGATCTTCCCATCTCTGTATTCCTTGGATTCAGTTCCTATCCTGTGTAGGCATGCTGTGATTTCAATTAGTGTAAATGTGCAACAAGCCACCTTATTGGCTTAGAAAAAGAATTCTTTTGTTTCAGCAGTGGAACGGCTAAATCTGGTTAATGTTACATTCCCTCACTCCACCTCCCCCAACTCACCCTTCCCCACAAAAAAATAACATTACACCTATAGTATTAGTCCTGTTCTCGGTATCTGAAATGGCCTTGGCAGGAGAAAAAAGTTATCATCTCGAAGGGAAAAGCTGAATTCATACACAGGAACTACAGGATTACTTTGACTTTTTACTAGTCCCTTGTAACACTAGCAAGTCCCATAAATGCCTAATGGAAAAACAGCAGAAAATGAGATCTGCAGCAGGCCTTTTGAGATCAAATTTATGTTGCTGAACATTTTTTTCAGGTCGAGTGTAAAGGTCAAAAGAAAGTAGATAGATTAAACTTGCTGATTTTTGCAAACTTAAGGGTACTTTTAAAGGTTTCTCTTTCTAAAGCAAGACAATTTCCAGATAAATGGCTTTGCTTCATTAGCTGAAATGTCATGTCTTCATTTAATTTCTGTTACCTGAGACATTTAGTGATTTAATAGTATTTACATGTCATAAGTACTTTAATCCCCCATCTGATGAAAAACCAAGATATAGAATCCATTTATGACATGATGAGTCTTCCTGAAAGGGGCTTCTGGTTACTTGGTCTCCACTGTCTGATTTTTCAGTTTGAAGTGGCTCTATCCGTTTGCCACTTTGAATCTTTCTACATTTAATGATTATTAAATTTGAATCTTAGTTATCCAGGGCAATTCCATTTATCTTGCAATATGCCATAAAATTATCAAAAGAAAATTAATTTTAATCTGTTCATATTTGTACATAAATGGATAATCAGCCATTGTACTGGAAATTAGAAGACCTGAAGTGCATACATGCAAGTGTGAGTTTGGGCCAGCCTTACGATTTTGTTAGTATAGGGAGCTTCCTATGAGGAAATTCCTTCCAATGCAGATCAAAGTTATCTGAAACATAAAGAGTCTTAGTGAGTTGCCTTGGTACTGAGTGGACAAATTAGTCCAGGGTCACACAGCCTATATATGCCAGAGGCAGAATTTAAAACCAAGTCTTCTTTTTTTTTTTTTGGAGGGACAGTTGGGGTTAAGTGACTTACCCAAGGTCACACAGCTAGTAAGTGTTTCTTTCGTGTCTGAGGCAGGGTTTCAACTCAGGTCCTCCTGATTCTGGACCAGTGCTCTATTCACTGCGACACCTAGTCATCTCTACCAAGTCCTCTTGAAGCTAGTTCCTTATCCATTATGCCAAGTCATGCAAAATTTATTTCCATATTAGTTTATGTTGCAAAAGAACACACACACACACATTAGAAATGCAAAGAAAGGTGTTTTTTTTTTAAAGTGTACTTCAGTCTGTACTTGGTTCCTTAGTCCTTCCCTCTGGAGAATCATGGTCCTTTGAAATTATATCATTTTCTTGATCCAAGTAACTAAGTCTTTCACAATTGATCATTGACACAATATTCTTGTTACCATGTACAATGTACTGGTTCTACTCACTTCACTTTGCATCAGTTAATATTAAGTCTTCCTAGGTTTTATTGAAACCATCCCCCATGCCATTTCTTTATAGCACAACTATCTTTTGTCACAGTAATATACCACAACTTGATTGAAATCCCTTCAGCTTCTAATTCTTTGTCATGGTAGATAATCTCATAGGTGTTAGGTGGTATAGTAAGTGTTGTATAAAAAGATTTTTATACAAATCTATATCATTAGTTGGAGCAGCAAGCACCCCAACATTCCCAGGGTAGCTGCCAATACAGGTTCTTAGATCTGCTTTTCAAAAGGAAAGCAACTCAAAATGGGTTAACAAGCTTACTTTAATCAAACAAACATATATCATTTACCTAGTTCAGGGGAAAAAGGTCAGCACCCCAAACTTCAGAGTTACAGAACTTAAAGATCAAACAGACAGGCTTCCAAACTGTCCAACCATTATATCAATACCAAATCACAGTTACCAGAGAGGGAAGCATCAACATCTGGGTTTTCAAAGCTGGGGGGGGCTCTCAATGGCTTCCCAGAGTCTCATCTGGTCAAATCACACAACACTTCTCAAAGTGAGCCCCAAAGCAAAGCCTTTCATCAGGGTTTATATAGTCTTCTTCTGGCTCAGAGAATGTAACCACCCTCTTGACCCACTGTCGAATCACACTGCATCAAGGTGTGGTCATTCCTGAAAACCAAGCCTCCTACCACAGGCTCCACGTGACCACATTCAGCCTATTAGGAGGCAGAGTACATTTTCAAATCAAGGAAGGTTTTCAGAGTCTCTTAAAGCCAATCAAAGTCTCTTAAGCCAATCAAAGGGCCTAGGGGCAGGGAAGATCTTCAAATCTGCATTTCCATTACATTAGTCCTGAGTTTTTAATTTACTAATCCTATTGAAATGCTGACACTATACTTTTTTTTTTTGTCATGTTACTTAAAGTTGAAAGAGCATTCATAAAAATGAGCATTGACCACTTTCTTGTCACAATAATATGCTATTGGCATGACCTTTCTACCTTCTGATAGGAACTTTTGATTCCATACTTATTCTCTAATTCTATTTAAAGACTTTTCAAGTCTGCATGAATTTAAATTAACAGACATTATGAAGAGAGCATGACATTTAAGGTCAGGAAGACCTAGAGTTAAGTTCTGACTTTGCCAGTTACACTTACTAGCTGTGTGGCCATAGGCAGTTCACTACATCTGTTTGTTTCCTCATATATAAAAGGGAGAAAACATATTTATACTGCCTGCATCACAGAGTCATTGTGAGAAAAAAACTTTGAATACTGGGAAACTGTAGAAAAAGAGTGATAATGGTAGGATGATGGATCTTGAGTTGGGAGCCACTTCAGAAGCCATGTAGTACAACTCCATCATTTTTTTTTTCTTTTTGGAGGGCAATTGGGGTTAAGTAACTTGCCCAAGGTCACAGGGCTAGGTTTTTATTTTGTTTGTGTTAAGTGTCTGAGGCCGGATCCGAACTCAGGTCCTTCTGACTCCAGGGCCGACACTCTACTCACTGCGCCACCTAGCCGCCCCCACAACTCCATCATTTTACAGAGGAGAAATCTGAGTCCCAGAGAGGCTGTCCTGGGTCACACAATTAGTAAGCATAAGAAGTGGGATTTCAACCCTGCACTCTGCCTAAAGGGCCAATGTTCTTTCCATTGTACCACTCCATTTTTCCATATTGTTATCCAACATATAGCCATCAGGTATCAACCCTGGACATTCTTGGTCAACAGTGCATGGGACCTCACCATGACATACTGGGCCCTAATCAAGTGAATGGGAAGCACTTCTGGTAGTCCCAACTGTTAACATTCATAGGTCAGTCAGTCAACAAGTGTTTATTAAGCACATGTTATGACCAAGGAATTGTGATAAAAAGATTTCCCCATCCTGGAGGAGTTTATATTTTCTTGGGGGAAAACAATATGTACTCAAATAAGAATATTTGGAATATATGCTAAGTAAATACAAATCTGTAGTTGCAGGGCCAAGGGTCAAAGTTAATATTGTTCAATAGTCTTTTCCACTGATGGCTTTCATATTCCTCAGGAAAGGGGGAGAATATTGAGAATTTAAGTTAATAGCATCTAGTTCATATTATCCACCTTAAGGTACTGGAAAAATGGCATCATCTGAGGTTCTGAGAATTAACTGTAAAAATATTTTTCAACATTTTTTTCATGAAACATGTTTATAAAACCTATAAATTAAGACCATCTTGCTGTTTTAATAGAGGTGTTATACTGAGCATCCTTGAATCATGGATGACTGAGTGTTTGAAGGTAACTTAGGATCATCTCTCAGAATATTATTTCTCATTATTCAGTCCCTCCTTTCTGACTTAGCATTTCAGGCCTCTTTCTCATTAGTCCCTATAACTGCACTTGTCCATTAGCCTTGATGAACTCACCCATTAGTTTCTGAAGCAAGGGGGGGTGTCTTTGCTTACTACTGTTTTGAAAGGAAAACAAGCTATACCCTAAAGCTGATATGTAGCCCCTCAGCCCTGTTTGACTTGGACTCACTTTTATCTCCTTTCATCTCTACATGTGCTTTTAGGAGGCCCTTTGGTGACTTCTTTTCTCTCTTAAGGTTTCCTTTGATGGTTTTGAAGCAGAAAAAAGGCAAAGATTGGATCATAATAATTGTCTTATTATTATTACACTTCAGACTTTATGAACACTTTGTTCACATTACTTTCCTTTCTACTACCTTGTAAGAGAGCGTTTAAAGGTGATAATTTCACTGCTTTACAGATGAGGAAACTGAGTTTCAGACACTTGCCCCTCTTTCCTATCTAACTGGCCAGTACCAAACCAGAGATTTGAGCCCATGTCTTCACAAATAGTTATTTATATCTGTAATTTCATTGGTAGATTTACCCTCTACAATTTACTAAATAGTCTTTGAGCAGTGCTGTGGAGAAAAAGTCTTTTATGCTCCTGTGATAGTGAGTCCACTCAAGACTTAGCTTCAGCTTATTCATTTCATCCCTTGCTGCTTTTTACTATGAAGCCTTTCCAGATTGGAAGGAGTTCTCAGAACATTGCTCCATTGACATAGAACCCAGGGCCACCTCCATATTGTGAGATATACTAAAGGACTTTATATTTTGGTGGAAAAAAAGGGATGAAAACAGGGAAATTTTTTTTTGTTGCTTATTTATGCTTAAAGCAGAAAAACCTTTTTTAAAAGGCACCAGTTTATACTTCTCTGAACAGCTTTTGTTAATAGTATGGGCTATCTAAACTGTGCCCCTGAAGGCTTTCCAAATTCCAAAAAGGCACACAGAATTATTGTTAAATGTTTAATGTTTATTATCACTGTGACTTTAGTTGAAATTTATGGTACTATAAAGTTGCATTTTTAATATAGTATATCACCATTCTACTATACATTATAGCCCTTTCATCAATGTAAACATGTGATTTATATCACCTTTTATCAGGGAGACAGTATGGTGTAGTAAAAAGAATATTGGAATAGGAGACAGGAGATCTCACTTCTCGGTTAATTCACATTTCTGAGTCTCAGCTTCTTCACCATTAAAATTAAGTAGCTGGATTAGATCTTCTCTAAGTTCACTAATTCTATACCTTGAAGTGTACTTTAGTATTTTAAATGATTGTAAAGTTTATTGTTATTGAATCCTTGTTTTTGTGATGTCACTTACCATACCTGATTTATATTTGATGACAAGTTTTTGATCAGAAATGCAACACAAAAATATGACCATATATATATCCCACATGACACTTTTTCTGAATCTGAGGCAAAAAGCAGGAACTAACTTTACTATAGATGTAGAAAATGTATTGGATTTAATTTAGACTATTGTCAGGGTATATCTTAGAATTTACTTTTTTTTTTTTTAAAAAAGCATTTGGGGTTAAGTAACTTGCTCAAGGTTACATAGCCAGCCATTATTTATGTGTGGGTGCTCATTTTCTGAGGCCGGAATCAATCCCGGGTCATCTGGACTCCAGGGCCAGTGCTCTTACTCACTGCGCCACCTAACCGCCCCTTAGAATTTACTTTTTAAAAAACCCTTCTTTGTAGGAATGGTGATGCACTCCTATAATTCCTACTCCAGAGGAGGCTGAGGCTGACAGATTGCGTGAGCTTGGAAGTTCTGAGCTCTATTAGCTAAGCCTCCTGGGTGTCTGCACTAATATATGAGTCCCCCAAAACAGAGACCCACCAGGCTTCCTTAACAGAGAAGAACAGGCCAAAGCTTCATTGGGATCAACGGGGGGATTAGGCCTATAAGTCACTTCTCTACTTCCAGCACGGGTGAGATAGGAAGGCTTCCCACCCTAACTCACCACAAGATTCTGTTATCTTTTGTCCCTTTCTCTTAAAAGTAGATTAAGGAGTAGTAGACTGGAGGGAGGGTGAGGATCTAGTTTTTAAGCTTTCTGTTTAATAATGGAAATAAGTAATCTGTATGGCATTTTACAGTTTATTCAGAGAATCATAAAATTTTAGAGCTGAATGAAACCTTAGAGGCCATTTGTTATTCAACTTACCCTTGAACAAGAATTCTTTCTATATCATACACAAGTTGTTAAGAATTTCTTTAAAGGCTGTTAGTGAGACATAACTACAAAGTACCCACTTCACTTTGGTATAACACTAATTGAAAGGAAATTTTTACTTGAACCAAGCCTCAGTCTTCCTCTTTTTAAGTTCCACCTGTTTCTCCTATTCCTGCCTTCCTGGAGGGAAAGCAACATAGGTCAAGCTCCTTTTCTCTGTCCTTGAAGACAATTCTGTTTTTATGTTAAACACCCTCAGGTCCTTCAAGCAATATTTACATGTCATGCATTTGCCTCCCTTCCACATCCTGTTTAGCTTCCTCTGGACATTCTCCAGCATCTATGTACTTCCTAAAATGGTGTGTCCTGAGCCTGAATACAGTGCTCTAGATGTGGTCTTAGAACGGCACAGTGCAACAGAACCATCACCTCCCTAGCCCTAGATCTTAGGCCTCTTTCTTGGCCGCAGTAGTGCACTCTTGATTCCTGTCCACTAAAGTGCCTAGATCTTTTCCAGATGGGTTTCTCTCTGGTCATCCTTTTCCCATTCTGTCCTCAAGAAGTTGATTATTTTCAACCCAAGTGTAAGCCTTTATTTACCTTTATCTGTATTAAATTTTCTTTATTCACTTCTATCCAATATTCAAGCTTGTCAGGAAATGTTTTTAATATTAACACCAGCTCCCAGTGGGTTAACAATCCCTCTCAGCTTTGCGTCATTTTCACATTTAGAGTATGTTTTTCTTATTTTTTCTGTGAGATTGCTTTCTGGGAAGGGAGAATTTTTCTCAGAATATTAGAAAAAATATAGGCCACATGAAAATAAAAGGTATCAATAAAAGTCTATTTAAAAATTTTTAAATGAAAATAAAGTGCTTTTCTCAAAACATCTCTATCATAAATAGCCTAAGTCTGATTATACTGTTTTGCAAATTTAAAAAATTGAGACATTGATTAGCTGGTAAATTACGTTATGATTTTTTTCTGTCCATCATTGTTGCTTGCATCACTCTTTCCTCCTATGGAGAGTTCACTAGACGGTTTTCATACTTCCTCTCCTTTCTGCCCTGTGGCCTCAAATTCATCAATCTCTTCAGCTTCCATGACCTGAATCTGCATATCACCAGCAAGAGGTGGCTGTGCTTTTGAGCTTATCATTATAAAGTGTGCTGCCTCCATCTTGAGCTCTGAATTTCCCTCTTTCTAATTATAACCTTCCATCTTTCTTTCAACCTAACTCTTCCTAAATGTATTCTTTGACCTCACCACAACCTCATTCCTTCTTTTTTTCCCTTTTCTCCCAGACCATCAGCCCTTTTCTGGCCTTACTTTTTTTTTCCTTCATAGTTTTGCTCTTGTTATTGACCAGTTCAACTATATCTTGTCTTCTGCCCTTGAATTCTATGCAAGTCAGCTGACAGAGTTTGCTATGCAATTATTATGTGCCAGGCTTGTGCTAAACACTGAAGATACAAAGAAAGGGAGAACTAGTCCTGCATGTACATCCAAGATGGGGAGAGAGAGAATAAATGGAAGTTGATTTTAGAGGAGGGAAGGAGCTGGCATCTAGAAAGATCAGGAAAGGTCTCTTGTGGATTACAATCCACTAAAGATTTCAAGCTGAGTCTAAAAAAACTAGGGAAAGTAGGAGGCAGAGGTGAGGAGGGAACATTCCAGGTATGGAGGCAGCCAGTGGAAAGCCATAGATGTTGTGTGAGAAGAACTGCAAGGAGGTGAGTGTGGATCTGGCTCATAGACTACAAGAGGAGTAAAATGTAAGAACACTAGAAAAGTAGGAAGGGGCCAGGCTTTGGGGAGCTTTAAATGCCAAACGGAGGGTTGTATAGAGAGCCATTAGAGTTTATTGTTTGGGGAGCAGGGTGTAAGTTACATGGTGAGACCTGTGACTTAGGAAAATCACATTGGCAGCTGAGTGGAGAATGGACTGGGGAGACTTCAGGCAAAGAAACCCACCAGAAGGCTGCTGCTATCAATTAACTGTGAAGTGAGAAGAGCCCAGACTAGCTGGTGGCTGTTTTAGTGGAACAACAGGATGTACATGAGAGATGTGAAAGCATTAGTGACGAGATTTAGCAACAGGAGTTAAGAATGATACTGAGGTTCCAGGCCTTGGTGATTGGGAGAGTGGTGAAGCCCTCAACAATGAGAGGCAAGTGTGGAAGAGGGGAAGATTTGTAAGGAAACATTTGCTTAGAATGCTGAGTTTGTTTCCAAAAGGCAGCTGGTGATACAGAACTGTGGCTCAGGAGGGAAACTAGGACAGGATATACAGTAGAACCTCGGTTTACAAATTTAATTCGTTCTGAGATTTTCTTCATCATGCAATTTGTTCATAATGTTAAGTGAGTTTTCCCATAGGAAATAATGTAAAGTCAAATGATCGTTACCACATCCCCACAAATATTTATATAAAAATAATTATTTAGGGGCAACTAGGTGATGCAGTAAATAGGCCCTGGAGTCAGGAGTACCTGAGTTCAAATCTGGCCTCAGACACTTAGCACTTACTAGCCATGTGACCTTGGGCAAGTCACTTAAGCCCAATTGCCCTGCCATCCCCCCTACAAAAAGCAAAAAAATAAAATAATTATTTATAATTTTAAGTAAGTTTTTTGTCGCTGATGCACCTGAAATACAATAGCAATGATTAATACACAATATAAACCAAAAATCAAACAAATTAACCTGCCTTGAGGGGGGGGGGCGCACTAAGGGGCAAGGGGGTGGGGAATTGCATGGCTCTCAGAGAGGGTCGGGTCTGTGGACTAGGATTAGAGGTTGTGGCTAGGACTGGGGATTGAGGGGGAGAGAATTTTCCTTCTCTTGCTGCCAAGCACCACCACCTCCGGTGGGAGTGGCCAGAATGTCAGCCGAGACCACCGGCCTGAGATACTAGACTGACCCCTTCCCTGGGGTCCCTGGAAGCTGTAAGCATAGGTGGGGAGCTGCCTCCAGGTCTTAAGCCTTTGAGTCTGAGTAGCCAGTATGTGAATCAGAAGTGGGGGGGAGGGATGGCTGGCCCCACTACACCCTACTGCAGACCCTGACCAAGCAGGACACCATACTCAAAGCTATGTTCAGTAGCCACATGGAGGGGCTCATAGACTCCAAAAGCTGGGTGCTGATTGACAGTTATGGGCATTTTAGGACAATCCTGAACTACCTTCAGGACAACTCGATGCCTCTTCCAGAGGGCCCTCAGGAGCTGGGTGAGCTGTTGGGTTAGGATACGGGGGCTAGCTAAGATTGTCAGTTGGCTCTACAGCAAAAGAGTGACAGCCTTTCCCCACTCTGCCTTATTCTCATGGTGACATCTCCATTGGAAGAGCAGCAGCTTCTGGCTACCCCCTCTAAGCCAGTGGTGAAGCAAACATGATGTTAGTACTGCCAATTTTTGTTTGTCTTGCAAGACAAATTTTGCAAAAAATTTTTCCTTGTCCAGCAAAGTATATGTAAACCAGGTTACTCATAAACTGAGGTTCTGCTGTATAGTTTTGTGAATCATCTCCATAGAGATGCTAAATGAACCCATAACAAAGTGAAATAGTATAAAGGGCAAAAGAGAAGGTGGCCTAGGACAGGGCCATGAAGGAACATACTTGATTAGTGGGTGTGATGTGGATGAAAAACCAGCAAAAGCATACTATGGAGATTTCAATCAGGTAGAACCAAGAGACCAAGAGAGGAGAGAGATATTCAAGAGGAAAAAGTCAAAAGCTAAAAAGAAATCAAGAAGGGTTGGGGGAAAAAGTCCATTAGATTTGGCAATTGAGTAGTAGTACAAATTTGGCATTTGTAGCTTTGGAGAGGACAGTTTTAGTTGAATAATGAAACCAAGAACCAAATCTCAGAGGTTTTAGAAGGGAGTAAAAGTATAGGAAGAGATGGCGTCAAATGTAGACAGATTTCAGAAGGGCTTTAGATGAGACAAGAAAGGATTAAATTAGGGTTTTAATTAAATGCAAAGTAATTTAAGGAGGGAGAGACCACTAACAAAGGGAGTTGTAATCAGGAAGGCTTTTGCATAGGACTAGACATCAACTGAGTAATAAAAGAAGTTAAGGTTTGTAACCATTAAAAAGAACACTTCTGGGTATCCGGGAAGGTCTGTCCAAAAGTCCAGAGTAGGGAGATGATTTCAAACAGTAGCTTGGATGGAGTGTAAGTGAAACATGAAATAAATATGTAAAGGCATGGATATCTCCTGATCTTGGAGGACTTTTAATGTGAGACTGAGGAATTTGTCTGATCCAAAAGCAGTGGGGAGCTACTAAGAATTTTTGAGCAGGAGTTCAGACATGTTCAGACTTATGCCTAAGGAAGATTAATTTGGCAACTGTGTGGAAGGTAGATCATAGAAGAGAGATATTAGAAGCAAGGAGGCCATTTAGGAGGTAATCGGGATGCATACAATATGTAAAAAAATCTGTACACTTAGATGTCCTCCAAATTATGATAACATGGTCTATGAAAGATAATTGACTCAAAGCTAAAAAACAAACATTTTTACAGTATAGCATAGAAAGAATTTGGCCAGCCAGCATTTACACATCTGCTAGAAGTCATCAGAATCAGAGGAACTTTATTATTCTAGCTTGGTCTGCCTGTTCTAGGACTTGCTCAAGAGCCTATGGAAGGTATTAGGTAGGCATTGTCTTTTCCTTTGTATTTAATTTTCACATGTTTTGGGAGGAGAGATCCTACTTAAATGGGTATACATTTTACATGTGTGTGTGTAGTTGGGGAGGGGAGAAGAAGAAGCAGCATTAGAGAAATTCACTGCTACTTAAAGTGTTAGCAGTAAGTTATGAAAACTATTGATTATGTTGTCTGCACTGACATACAAACAAAGTGACAACTGCTTACATCTGTACAAGTTGAAGAATGGCTGTGTCAGATGGTATGGAGATTACCTTGAGAATCTGACATCTTTAGTGAACATTTATAATTACTTTTGATGCCTTTGGTGGAGATTGAAAAAAAAAAAGGTGAAATTTCCATGAGTAATTTTTTTGTTTTTAATTCTTGTCAGTACTGACAAATGTTTAACTCTTTCTTTAGCAATAACAGGCTTTAAGGACAACAGATTTTGTGGAAATCTATCATTCCAGGAGCACTCCCATTGTTTTCCATTGTGATGTCTGTGCCCACATCAGAGAGAGTGCCATTGCAGATCTGCTGTCGCCATGCTTTGCTCTTGGCCTCAGAGACTAGCTGAATCTTACTTGTATGTGTAATGAGAATGGGAATTTTAAGATCTTCCCTGCCCCATAATAGACCTAGGGGGGGAGTTTGAAGACCTCCCCTGCTTTGAAAGTAAACTCTGCCCCCTAAGAGGCTAAATGTAATCACATGGAGCCTATGGTGGAAGGAATTTGCTGAGGGATGCAGCAAACCCCCCAGGAAGCTTCCCTGCTGTGAAGATAAACTCTGCCAACTATAGGCCAACTAATAGTAGTCACATGGAACCTGTGGTGGGAGGAGTTTGCTGAAGGAAAGCAGAGCCCACAGGAAGCTGGTCAGAGCTAGGGATTTGATGGGGGAGGAGAGGATATTCATTAAGGAGATAGAGAGGTTTGTGAGTAAATACTGGTCTTGTATTGGTTTGTGGGAAGACTGAAGAATGCTGTGGTTCTTAGCATTATTATGGCTTCTGAATATCTTTGGTACTATGATTGAATACCCTTACTGCTTTTGGGATTTGGTTTTCTGGTGTCTAAATAAATGCTTCAGTTCTATCCTCTATCTGGAGAGTTTGGTATATTTTGCATTGAATGTCATACAATCCTTATGATCACAGCCTTTATCGTGACCATAGGTGCCATAAATATTGCATTGGTGCTACAGTATGCTACAAAGGTAACATGATTATAGACTTGAACTCATCTGTTTCTGGTCATTTCTAACTGCATATCCTGCCCCAGTTTTCCCCTGAGTTCTAGTTCTATATCTCCAACTGCCTGCTAAACACCTACAAGAATAGAATGCTGACACCTTAAATGCAACATATGGAAAACAACTCATTCTTTCCTCCCTATCATCTCAAAGTCCCCTTTTCAATTGGTGATAATACCAACTTCCTAGTCACTAAGTTTTAAATCCTTGGAATTGTGTTGTCTCTTGCCTTTCCACCATCCCTCACTCCATATCCAGTTATTAGGCAAATTTTGTATATTCTCCCTTGACAATATACCATGACTTTCTCTTTTCATTTAGTCTGGATGCCAGCAGCCTAGTTCAGATTATTAGAACTTCTCTTCTAAGTTATTATTAATAGTATACTAGTCAGCCTTCCTGCATCTAGTCCATCCTTCTACCAAAATAATCTTCCTCATGCTTAAAACTACTATCACACCTTTGCTCAGACACCATCAATGTCTCCCTCTTGTCTATAGAATGAAATTCAAATTCCTTACCCTAGTATTAAGGCAGTTCAGTATTCTGGTTCCAATCTTGCTTTCTAGCTTTATTTTATATTCTTCCCCTTAAAACACTTTAGAATTCAGCCAAATTAGAGTGCTAGCTGCTTCTTGAACTCAGCATTCCTCTTCCATCTACTGTAATCTCTTGATTCTAGAAAGCATTCCTACCTCGTCTATGCCTATGCCTGTTAAACTGCTTCTCCTCCTTTCAGATTTAACTGAGGTACCACCTTCTTCTTGAGCCTTTCTGATCTCCACATCTGAATGTTTTCTTACTCTTCCTAAGTTTTCCTAGACTTCCTTTCTGTGACTTATCCTTGTGAAATATCTCTGTGATATTTTATTGCTGCCCCATTTTATACACACACACACACACACACACACACACATGCGTGTGTGTGTGTGTATGTTTATATAAATATGTATGTATGTATGTCTTATATGTCCTGAGTAGATTGGCATGCTCTTGAGGGATAAAGACTTTCTCCTTTTTTAAATTTTATTTGTATATTTTCAGTGCTTAAGCACACTCACTTGCAAATATTATGCACGTAATAAATGTTTGTTAAACTGAATTGATGACAGGGCCTGGGCTGCCGCATTTCTGTACTTAGTTCTACAATCAGTGAATGTTCATTCACCTTCAGCTTACTTGAGATTTATTGAGTTAGAGCCATAGGCAAAGATCAGTTTACTGGGAAGCTAGAGATATGGACTAGTACATGTGGGCTAGCAAGAACACTAGAGTTGGACTCAGAAGACCTAAGTTTGTGTACTCGCTTTCACATTAACTAGCTATGTGATCATTCATTGGATGTGATTGAAAGAGGTCTGTATTTAGTCTCTATTTACCTCACAAGATTACTGTGCATTCTAAACCTATATAAAAGTCAAAGGGGTGTTATGGAATATCAGTTTTAATAATGACAGGAAAAAAGAACTGACTGTGGCATGGCCTAGGTTTTAGAAATTGGGTTCAGGGTAGGATATGTGCTTTAGGGATTTGTAGCCCTCAAATTACCAATCTGCCTGCCTTTTCATCCCACAAAGCAAAGTTTATTTGAATAGTTTCTCCTATTTCCCAAATAGAATTTACCAATTTATTTTGTTTACAAAAGAAAATATATTCCACCATGAAATAGCCAAATTAATCTTTCTATATTCATCATTCTATAGGGTATGTGCATTTTAAACATAACAATTCAATTCAATAAGCATTAAATGCCTACAGTTGCAAAGCACAAACCTGATGGAGAAAATATAAAATGTACTTAATACATCATTGCCCTTCATCCATGTGGGATTTGTTGGTGGTATTTAACTTGTATCATAAAGGATCAGGTAAAGGGCATGACTTGAACAAAGACATGGAAGAAGACATTTCTGTTTTTGATAAGGTCCTCTACATTCTTCTCTTTGTCAATTATATTTTGTTGACCCATTTTCCTCAGTACATTCTACTTACTCTGGAACATTGCAGATTCTCCCAGAAAATGTGCACAAGCATCCAAGAGAGTTCTAATTAACTTCTGCTTGAGTAAGCACATATGAAAAACTAATTGGATAAAGAATATAATTGTCCTATGATACAGTTATATAGAATCAATCCATCAGGCTATAGAACTTGCATAGACAATATGGATGGATAATGAGTGAGGTCTAGAATTAAGTAGGAGAATGAGAGGGAACTAAGTTGTCATTGGGAAGTTGTGTGATGCTTCTAGTAATATCAAATTTCTTCCCAAGAAAAAGGCCTATTTTTAAAATATCAGTATTTTTTCTGGTGATAATTAATGGCTTCAAGTCATGGAAATCCCCACAGTCTCTAAAGCATTAAAGTGACAGGCCACCCAAAGGGCAATAAAGAAGGTGGTAGCAGGTATGACTAGGCTGCAGCATATTACTAGTGAATGATAGGGAAGGAGCAACAGCACAGGGAATGTCATCAGAAAGATGTACAAAGTGGGTCCAACACGTGGCAGAAGTAAAGGATAATGAATCATCTGCTATACCCAAGGACATTAAGCACATTGGCTAGCCTCCCTTCCCCATGTAAGAATGGAACAGAAGCCACCCGGTTAGAGAAGAAGGCGTAGATGAGTTAGTATGTGAGTTGTTAGAAGGAGTGCCCATACCAGTGTGATCAGAGATCTACCTTGAATTGTTGCCTTTTTGTATATTTATCTTGTTCGTTCAACTATGCTACAAGTTCTTTGTGAGCAAAGACATTTATATGTCCAGAATGTGTACATTTGGATTAAAATTAAAAATGTTTATTTATGTTATTGGCAATTTACCACAGGCCAAATGTTTGCAATGTAATGTATTTTAGCAATATTCTTGCTAGAAACTAAATTTAGAACATGAATGCTACAAAAAAAATTTTTCAATGATTTCTCAGTATAAGCTCCAAAGTTATGAAAGTTGCAAAAGCATGTGAGAATATAAAAGATGTTTCTTGTCTTTAAAAATAAAACAAAACCTATAATGAAAATTCATATTGACACATTTGGTCAATTTTATAACGCCATTATTCATATTACAAATGTTTTACAAAATTCAGCACAGAAATTCATAATAACTTCTACTAATTCATTTTAAAACTATTTTATTTTTAAAATACTCAATTTCCTCTCTTAATTTTTAGCAAAACAATAATTTTACATGTATGTTTTCTGTTGATCAACAGCAAAGAATTTACTTTGGAAACTACCTTTGGGACAGAAATACCAAAGAAAGATCCTTTTTTTTCATTGTAGAACATTAAAGACACATTTTTCACAAGGGCTGTATTAAAAAAGAAAAAGCCAAAACAACCAAACCCAGGTTTCTGTACCAAATAAGTTCCTGCAAACCTGAAAAAGTTTAAAACCATCCTTGTCCCTTCTTATCAAATGTAAGTTTATTTATTAAGTAAATAAAAACAGCACTACTGTAGTTCAGTCCATGTTTTCAGCTTAATCAAAGACCATACTGAAAACTCATCAAGACAGACCCTGGAAGTTAAACCAATGGACAAGGTGACAAAGTGGGGGCTTTTTAACCTGATCAGTTTCTGCCCATCCTTTTATTTTGTTATCTGCTCTATGTGGAATAGGGATTATATTTATTTTGCTTGGTCCCAGAGGACAGAACTAAGGCTAATATGTAGGAATTATAGGAGGGCAGATTTTGATTCATTATAAAGGAAAATTTTCTTAGCCATTAAAGCTGTCCAAAAAAAGGAGGCTTAGAAGCCTCCTAACCTTAAAAAGCCTTCCCATATTCAACTTTGCAGAAATCTACTAACTGGTTTTCTCACTTCCAGTCTAATTCCCTTGAACCTACCTTTCCATACAGTTTTGAGAATATTCTTCTCTTCTGTATAGATCTGAAATTGTCACTCTTTTGTCCCCTCTCACCCACCCAGTAAAAGTAAAATGTCTTTCTTTGCCTGGTATTCACAGAACTTAACAGTCTGGCTTCACTTTCTGTTCTCATGATGATCTCATATTATTCTATTCAGTCTGCTTGTTGTTCCAGTCAAATTTGGGATTATGTGTCCCCCAATGAATCTGCCACTTCTGTCAGCTCTCTTCTCTCTTCATGCTTCCTTTATTTTTTCAATATGAGAAGCTTGATAATTCCTATTTTCAGACCTTGCATTTTTGGTATATATGGTCCTTCATAAATCTGACAAAGAAGGACCTTTTTGATAAATCCATTGAGTTTGACTTTGGGTTCTGGTAGAATTATAGGAACACTTTGTCAAGGGACTGCTTGTGAATATTTAGAAAGAAAAGAAATGATTAACAGAAACGTGCATGGCTTCATCAAGAACAAGTCACACCATAATTTTGTTTTCTTTTTTGATAGTGTAACTAGATAGGTACTTTGTGGGGGGGAGGGGGGGAGTATAGTCAATATATGCCTGGATTTCAAAAGAGCTCTTGACAAAGTCTTACATGTCCTTTAAAGATTTGTTGCAGAGTTAAGACAGCTCACAGAAACTGCTATTCCAAGAAAGCATTGCTGAGAGTTGAGTTTGGTTCAGGATTCTCAGTTCTTCTTGCTGCTGAGTTTTTAATGTTAAAAAAAAAAAAGCCAACAGTTATTACATACTGCAGAGATAGACACCAGAACAATTGTATAGTTTTGTTTCAGTCACTCAACAGCATTTTCTATGTGATTACTGTGTGCCAAGCACTGTGGTAAGTGCTGTGAATACAAAGAAAGGCCAACAAAAGGTCTCCAGCCTCAAATAGCTTATATTCTGGGGTACTGGGCAGGGGATGGCAAAGAGAGAGACAAAGAGACAGTTCCAGAAACACATGTAAACAAGATCATTTCAGAAGGAAACTGCTAGGGATGAGGAGCACCAGCAGGTTTCCAGAAGAAGGTTAGATTTGAGCTAAGTCTTAAGGGAAGCCAGGTGGAAGTGAGGAGAGAGCATTCTAACTATGGGGGATAATCACAGTCAGGATATGGAGTTTCATGTGGGAGGAACTGCAAGAAAGCCAGTGTTGCTTGTTGGTAGATGTGTAGAACTAGGAGAAAAGGATAAGAAGACTGGAAATGTAGAAAGGGGCTAAATCATGAAGAGCTTTAAATGCCAAACATAGCATTTTCTTTTTAATCCAGGAGGTAGGTGGGAGCCACTGAAATTTATTGATTTGGGGCTTCTTCATGAAGTCATGCAAGTTTTTGCTAATCATTTCTTTTTCTAAATGTTTACAAGCAGTCCCTTGACAAAGGTATTTCTATAGTTCTGCCAGGACCTGAAGTCAAACTCAATGGACTTATCAAAAAGGATCTTCTTTGGTAGATTTATGAAGGACCATACCTACCAAAAATACAGAGCCTGAAAATAGGAAATATTAGGCTTCTCATGTTGAAAAAATAAAGGGAAAGGGCGACTAGGTGGCGCAGCGAATAGAGCACTGGTCCTGTAGTCAGGAGGACCTGAATTCAAATCTGCCTCAGACTTAATACAAAAACTAGCCATGTGACCTTGGGCAAGTCACTTAACCCCAATTTCCCTACCTTCCCCCCTCCAAACAGGAATAAAATAAAATAAAGGGAGATATGATTAGAGAGAACCAAAGAATTGACAGAAGTGATAGATTCATAGAACTGCTGCCTGATGTTTGAATGAGGAAGGACTTATTTGGGGGACCCATAATCCCAAATCTGACTGGAGCATCAGGCAGGTTGAATAGAATGTTGACCTAATGGTCAACATTAGGAGAATTACTTTAGAGGTGGGAGAGTTTTGAGGCAGGAGACCAGTTAGCAGGCTGTTGTTATTGTCCAGGTCATGTGGACCGGGACTAGACTGATTGGCTATGTGAGATGAGACGATATATATGAGAGATGTTGTAAGGGTAGAAGGGACAAATTTTGGCAATGATTGTGTATAAGGAGTGAATGTAAGTGAGTCATCAAAGATGGCACCAAGAATGCAACCTTGGTAACTAGGAGTGATGTTTGTACCCTAGTTTATGATAGGGAAGTTTGGAAGAAGGAAGGGATGGGTGGGGGGAGTAAATAAGGTTGGGTTTGTTTGTTTGTTTGTTTTAATTTTGGAACAGTTACATATATCGTTTTATTGTAGCTAGAAGATGAGAATTCATAAGCTAATGTGGTATTGTTTACAGAAAGAATCCAGAATATGAACCCAGAAAGATAAGGAGAGACAGAGGTGAAAGGTTCAAAACTGAACCACTTGAGTTTAAGGTGGGAGTAATAGACATCATAGTTGCTTTTCATGAGTAAATCTAGCTCAGCAGAGAAGCAGAATAGGAACGTGGAATTTTAGAAATCACTCATCAGGTCAACTCATTTGGCCAAAATCCTGTGCCTGATGAGCTATTAGTCAAGCACAGCGCTGATCAGCTTATCGTAGCAGTAGAAGCGTCTGTTCCATGTAGGTGCTACATCCACCATGGAGCTCTGTATGGGCAGTTCCTAAGACAGAAAGACAATGCCAGAGTTTATATTTACAAGTTGTGCATGTCCCTAGACAGATGGGTTTCATTGGCAGTTTTCTTTAAGTTTGTGCCCACTCTTCATAAACATTTGAGTGTATTGGTAGGAGACTATGACCCATGTTTATGTGTATATTGTGATATATTTATTATTCATGAACTTGTTTAAATATGCATATCTGTGATAAAAAAAAAAACTAGCCCACAGAATTAAGTATGTCCACATGGCCTTATAAAATGAGAGGTATGAGATGCCACTGTGTGGATGGTCACCCATGCACCTTTTTACACCATCCTTGTAAGGAGTGATGTAGCTTGGATGATATAGTACCATCAGGTGAATAACTGGTGGCAATGGTCCTTCACAAAGTGAAAGTGTAATCATTAATCAGTAAATATCAGCTTTATAGGAAAATCTCTGATGGGGTGCTTCAGAGAGCTTGCCTTGGCCAGGCTCTGATATACATTGTTATCAGTGACATTGATGAAGGCATACAATCAATCCGTAAACATTTGTTAAGCTCCTACTATGTGCTAGACACTATGTTAAGGCATGTTTTTCAAATCTGCAAGTGATAGGAAGATGAAGTAGGGTACAAAAACATTTGATATCCTTTAATTCTGGGTCAACCTAGTAAGGCTATATTTTAAAGACAAATATAAAATATTATTCTTGGCTTCAAAAAATCAGTTTTAGAAATTAAGATGGGAAATATGTAGATAGATAATAATTCCTGTGGAAATTCCATCTTCTAACTACAATAAAATTTCCTAACACACAAATTAAATGTCTGTCTTACAATGCAAGAATATAGTGTCTAGAATAAGGGCTGTGCACTGCCCTGATCACACGACAGCTAGAGTCCATTTCAAAATATGATAGTTGATGGACCCCACGTTTCCATTCACCTGGCCTACCTGCTCTTCTCTCTATAGGACACAGCCTCTCTTTACTCTGGCTGTCCCTCACCATACTTGCAGTGTAGTTCATCTACACCTTAACCTCCAGATTTCATTACACCTTGATTCAGCTTTTAAAAAATGGGGGCAGCTAGGTGGTACAGTGGATAGAACCCCAGGGTTGGAGTTAGGAGAACTTGAGTTCAAATCTGGCCTCAGCTGCTTACTAGCTGTGTGAAACTGGGCAAGTCACTTAACCCTGTTTGCCTCAGTTTCCTTATCTGTGAAATGAACTGGAGATGGAAATGACAAACCACCTAGGTATCTTTGCCAAGAAAATCCCAAATGGGGTCAGGAAGAGTTGGAAACAACTCAACAACAAATAATACTTATTTTTATCCATATTGTGTATCTCCTTATCTTTATATATGTTGTACCCACCCCCCTCCCAATTGAATATGTTTCTTAGGGGCAGAGACTATTTCACTCTTGTCTTTATATCTAGCACCATGCTTTTCCTATAATATGTGATTATTAAATAAATTTTGAATGAACAAGGGCTTAAGCTGGAGCATGTACAGAATTCAGCACTACATATTGAGAGTGCTGCAGTCTCCAACCCCTGCCATTGACATAGAGGTCAAATGCGTGGGAATGCTTAGCCTGGAGCAGACAGAAATCCAGGGAAAGATGTCTGTCTTCAAGTCTATGAAGGGCTGCCATGTAGAAGAGGGGTTACACTTGTTCTCTTTGACGACCCTGTGAGACAGACTAGTCCAACAAGCAGAGTAGCAGAGAGGAGGGTGTAGACCTTATGTAAGCAGCAATGATGCACTCATTCATGGCTTACTCTTCACTCAAGGTCTGAAAGCAGAAATCCCTTGTCCGAGGTGCCCATCTATAGCTGAGGATTCTTGGTGGGGTACAAGTAATAACACGATGGAGTCAGGAAGACCCAAGTTCAAATCCAACTGCAGATAATTTCTAGCTGTGTAACCCTAGGCAAATCATTTGACTTCTCTTGCCTCAATTTTATTCAATTATGAAATGGGGATAATGAGAGCACTTACTCCAAGGGTTGTTGTGAGGATCCAATGAGATATTTGTGAAGTGCTTAGCATAGAGCTTGGCACTGTTTAGTGCCATATATAGCACATAGTAAGTGCTATAGAAATATTAGTTATTATTATTATAGTATGAGTTAGCCCCAGGTTTTCCTTCCAACTCAGATTCTTTGAATACATAGCCAAAACAGCTTGCAGATTCTTTTTTCTCTTTATAAATTTCATTTTGATATGTGATGGTTGGTAAAATGGTGTCATGGTCTTAAAATGACCAGACTTCAACAAGACTTTAATTTAGCTTCAAAATTGTGCTTCTTGAACACATCCAGAGCCTGTGATGACTTAATCTGTGCAGATGCTTTCTCTCCCAGTGCAGATTACCAGCTTCTATGTGCTAATCTACAGCTACATGGATTACAGTGGACATTTGCACCCCTGGTTTGATGACCAGCCCAACAGAGCTCAGTGAAGCTCATTCTCAGGCAGCAGACAAGCCATCCCAGACTTAGACCCAGATTTGTACCTAAGTGGAGGGTAATTTTCACAACTCTAGGGTCACCTCTGTGCCTCAAGGCAGGGCCACAGGAGGTCTTCCATGGGAGCCAGATCGAAGGAAATGGGGGGAGGGGGTTGGAAAACAATGACCAAAAGACTTTATGGGATTACACTGTCTTCGCTGGCCAAATTTCTTACAGTTTTAGATGTTCAGTTACTGTTGGAGTTCACTCAGAAGGAATATTTTCCTTAACTCTATGCAAATAGATAACAAAAATAAAGAACAGTTTGTAAAACAAAGAATAAAGATTTTAACATGAGGAATTATTTTAATCACTTTTAATATATTATCTATTATAAATGCTACAATTTTATCCCTTTAAAAAATCACTCTCTCTCTCTCCTTGAGACCCTGAGCCACAAATCAGCAAAATTCTTAATAGTAAATATTATATTTAGCATGAACAAGCAATTAGGTCCTAATCACTTGGATTAATTACCACAGCAGGGTTTATAATAAAACATTTATTGCTAACCCTTTTTCCACACTAAACTGCATTATTTAAGAGAACATTAACGGTTTGGCTTGGGCTTTTAATTTTCATTATGTTATGACGACCCGTGCTCCTACAGCCCCTTTCTGAACATGCAGCAAACAGTAAGAGTCCCAGACAAGTATAAGAACTCATCATGATCAAGAGGCCTGAGTATGAACCCCACAAATATAACTTGTGGCTGTGCTCTGCTTACCCTTGTAATTCAAAGGGAATTCACTTCCACCACAACTTTTCCATTTTAGGTGCCATATATATTTCAAGACAATGTACACAAACTTCAGTGCCAAATCTTGTGGCTGAAAAAGACAAATATTCATAAGGTTCACCTTCAACTTCTGTTCCCTTTCAAGAATGAGACCCTTGCTGAACTCATGGACTTCATTAACTGGATATGGTACCTTGAGTGAATTGAGTGGAAAGCACATGTCTCTGCACTTGATTGCACTCATTTTCCACAAGACAAAAATCCATTCTATGCCTAAAGACCTCTAATGACCAGGAAGTCCCTACGTCTTCCAAGGTCACCCATTCCACTTTGACGTAGCTCTTTGTGTTAGGATATGTATGTTTCTTTACCCTAAGCCTAAATTTGTTGGGGTTGTTTTGTGCTATAGCTCTGTCTCCTGGGATAAAACAGAAAAAAATCTCATGCTTCTTCTAGGCAGTAAGTTGAAGGCAACAACCCTGTCCCTCAAGTCTTTCCTTCTGCAATTTAAATATCTCTAGGTCTCTCATTAGTTTCTTATATGACAACCAATGCTGTCATAGGACATATCCCTAAAGCCAGTTCTTGTGGTCATGTCACATGTAAGTATCTTAACATTTAAGTTGTGTATGAATTTAAATGTCCCATATATAAAATAAGTAGGTCTCTGTAAGAAATTGTACATGTAGCAGAAAAACAATTAACTTATTTTATGAATGGAAAACTTCCAGTTGAAAAATGATAAAACAGCATGCTGAAAGTTAAAAGGTGGTTGAATAAGACTTACATTCAGTAATCACTCTTTCTGTTGGAGTTATGAAGAAAGGAAGGAGGGTTAAATAAACAAATGAAAAAGACTGATATTTTTTTTCAAAAATCACATCTAGCAACAAAGTACATTCCTGTAGATTACTGTAACCTTAATACATATTCTTCACCATAATCTTCTGTTCATTTATCTTCTTAAAACTTTTCGTAAAAGGTCACATCAATATATTTTCTCAAATGCTATAAAACAGAAATTTATAATTCACATTCCATGCTGATGTATCAGAATTCTGACCAATCTTAAATTAAACTAGTTTCACATAGGTGTTTTTATAAAAATTTTAAATTTAAAAAGCAAAATTTGTTTTAAGTACCTGATTTTTATTTTTTAAATGATGGCTTTATCTAGCCTGATTGAATTCAGTTTACTTCAATTTAAGTTGTGTGATATTAACTTCTCTGGCCTTCATTTTCCTTATCTCTAAAACAAAGGGTTAGACTGGCTATCTAAGGTCACTCAATCAGACTACAAGTCTTTTTAAAAGCACCCACTATGGGCCAGGTGCTGTGCTGAATGATGACGATTCCAAGAAAGGCAAGACAGCTCCTGCTCTCATAGAACTCAGCTTTGAATGGAGGAGACCTCATGCAAACAATTACGTCTAAATAAGAAGATAAATTGAGATAATCAGGAGAGGAAAGGCACTGCTAACCTTAAGGGAGGTCAGTAAAGCTTTCTTGGAGAAGGTGGGATTTTAGCTGAGACTTGGAGGAAGCCAAGCAGGAGGTGGAGATGAGGAAAGAGAGAATTCCAGGATCAGTGGGAAGATATAGCGTCTTCATAAAAGAACAACAAGGAGGTCCATGTCCCTGGGTCTCAGAGTCCATGGAAGCAAGATGTAAGAAAACTGGAAAGGTGAGAAAGGACCAGATTATGAAGGGCTTTGAATGCTAAAGAAAGGATTGTATATGTTATATTATGTAAAGTCCCAGCTTTAAATCTATGATTCTGTCCATGGATACTTTACTAAATAATTAGGAAATTCTGATAAAAAATGTTTTATGGTTTGTTTTTTTTTTTAAGAAATTAATGATGTATGTAAAGTTAGAGGTCCATAAAGAAATCTCCCAGTTAGACAGGGCAACAGCATTCTTAGATGAACCAGACAGAAGAGCACAGTTCTGTTTCCTGTATTCTGAAAGACATTTTTGCCCCCTTTCTACCTAGTGTGATCCTTCCAGGAACCCACCCCAGTGCCTGGTAAGTCATAAATATTTGGAGAGAGTTGAATGACTCTTAATGAGAGAGCCATGTGGGAGCAGGAGTGCTTATAATCAGCACAGTAATATAAGTCATCACATTTGTAAATGTCAGCATTCCCATCTACTGTTTCAGTTTCCCTTTTTGGAAGGTATTTGTACACACACTGGGGAATGTAGGGGCTGTCACATAGTAGGCACTTTTGTTGGACTGACTTGCATTGAACTTTCAGAGTTTTGAACTTTAATTCTAAAATGAGCTAACAAGATGAGGTGGAGGGAAAATGAATGAAGTAAAGCAGACATTAGTGACAGATGGATGGGTGTCAGAAAAACCTGGGAAGACTTGAATGAACTGAGCAGAGCTATGAGAACGATTTGTGCAAATACAACAATAGTGTAAAGATAATTCTAAAAACTAGTCTAGTGATCAACCACAGCACCAGAATACAGATGATGAAGCATGATGAATCCCTCTGTCTTATGGTAGTGAGGGAGGGAACTCAAAACATAGGAGGATACCAAGTCAGACAGACAGCCTGTGCTAGAATTTGGGGGGGATTCTCCCAGTTGTAAATTGGGAGGTAAAAAGAAGAAAAAATAATTGCTTGTAAACTGAAAAAAGTAAAATAAAAGTTACATGAAAAGTAAGGTATAATAGGTAGCCCAATAATCAAATCAAGAAGTATTTATTAAATACTTACATGTGTCAGGTTCTGTAATAAGTACAGGGGATACAAATACAAAGAATGAAACAACCTCTATTCATCAGATGTTAACAGGATGATTTGTGCCCCTACTTAGAATTCTTAAATAGTACATCAATTGAAAGGAAAAAATCTGCCATTTTTTGGCTTATTATAAAATAGAATGAAGCTGATAACTGCCTCTTTCCTCCCCCTTCACTCCAGGAAGGAATTACTGGAAGTACGAGATTTTCTGCCTTCCCTATAAAATCCTTATATGGACCTACTAGGGAGTTACTATAAGAAAAGTCTACATCAGCTACTGATCAAGAAGCCATCTTAAAATCTATTTACATTTCATCTGGTAGGCATTGCTTGTTTCACAGCCGTGGTTTCAGAGTAGGGAAACTTAATCAATTCTGTGAAGAAAACAGCCTTACTATGCATTGGATCAGACCCTGATCCTTCCTCTTATTAGTCATCTGATTACAGGGAAGGTACAGTGAGAAACCTTTTTTTAAGCTGTCAGACCCAAAACCCCATTGCTCTTCTGGGAGCACCATGTTGTCTTGCACTGCTAGCTAAATATGAGAAACTCATTCCCAGGAACCTCCCCACTTATAGTGATCACTTCTGACTAGTAGGTGACGATAGCTTACCTCTATATAGTACTTTATATATCAGTTGCTGATCACTACAGTCTTGTGAAGTAGGGAGTATATATATATCGTGCCCATTTTGCACACACTGAAACTAAAACTCAGGTTTAGGACACACAGTAAATGGCAGAGCTGGAATTTGAGCCTACGTCTTAGGATTCCAGGCCCAGTGTTCTTTCCCTGTAACATACTCCTCCCTAAGTGTCATATATAACAGATATAAATTCTGTAAGATTTCAGAGTACCAGTGATTACCGTAAGGCATGGCATAGTCAAACAAAGCTTCATAGAGGAAGAGACAAGACTTAAGCTGAATTTTCAAAGATAAATAAAACTTGGATAAATGAAGAGAAAAAACATTGCCATTCTAAGCAAGGTGAATCACAAAATCTCAGAGTCAGAAGGAACCTCAGGGATCATCTCATCTCACCCACACCTGTACAGAATTCCTACCTACTCGGTCTCATGTAAACTTCCCTTGAAGATCTCCAATGATGAACAATTCACTACATTTTAAGGCAGCTCCACTTTGGGATAGTTCTAATTTTAGGAAGCTTTTCTCTAGGTTGGACTGAAATGTGTGTCATCATTTTCCATATACAGGATCTCTGCCTTCTAGGGCATACTATGAACACAGATCAGAAGTATACACATCCACATTGATTGAACAGTAATGAGTAGGCCAACTGAATTGTCTTTTCATCCCTTATCACTCATCCTTATTCCTGTTTGAATTATGTGCTTAACTTTGTCATAGATTTGTCTGAATCCTTTCATTCAATTATTTATTAGAGTAAAATATTTTATGTATTAATTTTTTACTTTCCTGGTACTCCCTTTGAGGCCTTGATACTCTGAGATCTGAAAGTACTTCCTTAGTTGAGATGCAAGCAAAGCAAAGTGGCTGTTTGTCTAATAATTTTTATTTAATTAACTGGTACCCTAACTACATGCTATGTCAAAATCTTTATTAGCAGAATTAGACCAATCTCCATTTTTATCCATGTCCTACTTTAAAATGGAATTTTTTTCAAACCTCCAAGGCTTATTTTTACATTTAATTCATTGAAACCATCAAAATGTCAGGAAGGAAAAGTCTTGTGTATGCAGAAATAATATACTAGGGCTTACAAATGTTCTCTTAGGAGACCTTTTAAAATCATGTAAAATGATCCAAGTTTTTACTAGCTTTTTTTGATATACATACAGCCAATGATTTTATCTTGTAGTACAATAATATATAGGCCAACTTTTAAAAAATATTAGAGCATTTATCCAGTATTTCTATAAATGAACCATTTGGCCCATCTTAAGCTATATAATTTAACATTCCTTCTCTTCACTTCTTTTCAAGACCATGGTATCTGAGTCTAGAGTCATTTTTGAATAAGCTCATTTCTAAAATGTTCAGAAAAGAACCTTCACGTTAGATAAAAACAATATTTCAAGCAAGAAAGGCTCTTTTATGCATTTGTGGCAATATTGATTTTTATCAGTGCAGTTCTGTAAATATGCTGTATGTACCCAAATTGAATGGATCCAACATATGGTATATATTATGTAATTAATGACAGTGCAGAATTATGCTAACCACAGAAAGAAAAAATTGCCAGTGCTACACCAACAGCATGAATTCAATTTAATCCTACAAAAGAAAGGAAATTACAGTGGAAATTCCAGGCTTCTACACACTCTCATTGCACCTAGGTAATGCCGCAGATACCGGATCCCTTTTGTGCTCTTCTCAAATGTAAAGGGACAAACAGGGCCATGCTTCAGAGCCTCATTTGCACCTTAATACAGAGTTGTATTGTACAATCATGTTTTATTACGGTGTTTCTGATGCCTACTAGAAATCTTTTGGAGTTTCTTTTTTATTCATTCATTGACTCTTTGAATTATTTTGAGAATTAAAGACTCTCGGTTTTAGTCCTAGCAAATCCCTGCTTCTGTATGCCTCAGTTTCTGCATTTCCTTTGCCAGATCTTTATCCACTCACAGTTAATATCCCCCAAGAATTTATCTTGGGCCTGTTCTTTTATTCTCCCAGAAATTCTGAAACCTTTTTGATGTCCTGGATCCCTCTGGCAATACATTATAATTTTTATATATTATAATATATAGTAGCTTAGGGCGGAGCCAAGATGGAGGAGTAGAAACAGTGTGTCCAAGGCACTCTCCCCCCAGTTAACCTCCAAACTATGTAAAAGGGGACTCTGAACAACTTATGGAGCCCCAGCACCCACAGAACGACACAGAGAAGCTAAGCTCCTGCTGAGGACAGCCCAGCAGCCCTGCAGGAAGGACCAGCACAGTGCTCTAGGGGCCAGCGGAAAGCCTAGCCCAGGTCTGAGTGAGCCACAGTTTTAGCCCCAGGGCGGCCGGGCCAGCAGCCCACTGGAGGGACCCCAGAACACCAGCAGCTGTGGCAATTCCAGAATTATCAACTCAGATATGCCTAGGACAAAGTGAGAGGTTAGTGCCCTATGGACTTTGGGACCAGTATTTGGGGAACATGTCAGCCTCCTCCCCTGGGGTCTAGAAGCCGCTGAGGAGACATGCCATTTTGTAGTTTTCAGTGGCAGCTCCAGCTCCTGGCCTGCGAGCTGTAGGGAGATCCAGTGATCGGTCTTGGGGGGTAATCGCTCTTGCTTTAACCTCCCTGGATCTGGATTGTGATCTGGGGGGGAGGTCTGGGGTGGGTATCCAGCTTGCCAGAAAGCTGTGAAGACCCCAATGTTCGGGACAAAAGCTCTCCTGTCTGGTGGCAGAGTCCTACTGTGGCAACAAGCCCAAAAGCCAAGTAAATAAGTGGCAACATGTCAAGGCAAAGGAAACAAAATAAACAGAAAAATGCAACCTTAGATTCCTATTTTGGGGGCAAAGAGGATCGAAGCAGGGAACAGTCAGAGGACTATGAGGTCAGAAATCCTGCTCCAAAAGCCTCAAAGGAAAATATGAATGGGTTACAGGCCATAGAGGACCTTAATAAGGACTTTAAAAATCAATAAGAGAAGTGGAGGAAAAATTGGAAAGAGAAATGAGAAGGATGCAGGAAAAGTATGAAATGAGGGTCAACAGCCTGACTGAGGAAAACAACACCTTAAAAAATAGACTAACTCAAATGGCAAAGGAGGCCCAAAGGGCAATGAGGAGAAGAATGCCTTAAAAAGTCGAATTTACCAGATGGAAAAAGAATCTCAAAAGCTCACTGAGGAGATTCATTCCTTCAGAGTTAGACTGGAGCAAATGGAAGCTAATGACTTTATGAGAAATTAAGATGCTGTTAAGCGATCCAAACAAATGAAAGAATAGAAGGCAAAGTGAAATATCTCATGGGAAAAACCACTGACCTGGAAAATAGATCCAGGAGAGACAATTTAAAAATTATTGGACTACCTGAAAGCCATGACCAAAGAAAGAACCTAGAATTCACCCTTCAAGAAATTCTTAAAGAAAACTGCCCTGTTTTAGACCCAGAGGGCAAAATAGAGGTTGAAAGAATCCACCAATCACCTCCTGAAAAAGATCCCAAAAAGAAAACTCCCAGGAATATTACAGCCAGGTTCCAGAATTCCCAGATCAAGGAGAAAATACTACAAGCAGCCAGGAAGAAACAATTTCAATATTGTGGAAACACAATCAGAATAGCACAGGACCTAGCAGCTTCTACACCGAGGGATCCAAGGGCATGGAATATGATATTCCAGAGGGCAAAAGAGCTGGGACTGAACCCAAGGGTCACCTACCCAGCAAAACTGAGTATCATGTTTCAGGGGGGAAATATGGTCATTCAGTGGAATAGAGGACTTTCAAGCATTCTTGAGGAAAAAACCAGAATTGAATAGAAAATTTGACATCCAGACACAAGAAGCAAGAGATTCCTGAGAAGGTAATCAAGGAAAAGAAATCAAAAGGAACTTATCAAAGTTGACCTATTTACATTCCTACATGGAAAAACAACAACTATAACTGATGATACCTTTCTCAGTATGAAAATAATGGAAGAAGGGTGTATGGTCATATGAATACATATGTGAATGTGTGTATATATGTTTACATATATGATACTTGAGGGATGGAATTCTGAGGTGAGAGAGGAAAGTGGCAAGAGGAGATGGGGAGAAACAGGGTAGGGTAAACTATCTCATGTAGAAGAAGCAAGGGGAAGTGGCTGCAGGGGAGGGGAAGAATAGGAAGGCAAAAAGGCAAAACCACATTCTCATTGAATTTGGTTCAGGGAGAGAATGACATACATACAAAATGGGATATCTCAACCTGCAGCAGAATAGGGGGAAGGGGGATGAGAGGAGGGATGATGGATGGGAGGGCATTCTTGAGGGGAGGGAAGGTTGGAAGTACCCACTATAGAAGAGGGACAGGTTCAAGTAGGGAATGGACCAGGTGGGGGGTGGGATGTGTGGGAGGGAATTATAAGCAGCCTTGTCCAATATATCCACTATGGTAATATTTTGCATAGCTATACATGTACAACACATACTGAATTACTTATCTTCCCAGAGGGAATGTGTGGCAAGGGAGGAAGGGTATGGATCTGAAATTCGAGGTCTTAAAATTAAATGTTTCAAATATATATAAATACTATTATCAATACTCTTTTACATGTAATTGGGAGATAAGATGTTCAGGCATTGGGGCACAGAGACTCACCTTGCTCTAATGGAAAAGTTGAAGGGGATATGGGAGAAGATATGAGAGAGAGCAGATTGGAGGAAGAAATATCTTGTGGGACTGCTATTCTGGGATGGTGGGTAGGGGAAAAACAGGGGAAAAAATTGTAACTCAAAATCTGGTGGAAATGAATGATGTAAACCAGAAGTTAATAAAACATTTGTTTAATATATATAATATGTATAGTTATCTTTTTTTTTTAATTTACAGACATTTGCTGAAATTCAAGACCATAGTCCCTAGGTAGAAATTCCCCATCTGGTGGTTTCAGCGGTCATCTCTAATGATTCCCACATTTGTACATCTAGCACGAACCTCCTGAGTACCAGCTTTGCGTGACAAACTGCCACTTGGGCTGCTCAGGCTGGATGGACATCCCAAACTTATTCTCTTTCCCTCAAAATCTCCTTTTCCAAACCTCTCTGTTGGTGTTGAGGGCACCAGCATGCTTCCATTTACTTGGGCTCACAATCTTCATGTTATCCTCAGCTTCTCACTTGCTCTCATCCTACTGAACCTCTTAGAAAGGTTTACATTTGTCCCCTCACATCTCTCATATATATTTCCCCTTCTCTCCATTCATGTGGTAACCATCCTTTATGCAAGCTATCATCATCTCATATCTGCATTATTTTAATAGCCTTCTGGTTGGTTTCCCTTCTTTGTGTTTCTCCCTATTCCAATCCATTTCCCATTCTGCTGCTGTCTCCCAAATCCTCACTATCCCCTTTGCCTTGAATTTTCTTTCTCCTCACCTCATCCTTCTCACTTCTCTGACTTCCTTCAAGATTATCCCAAATTACACTTTTTCTCAGATCTTTGGTAGTCCTTCCACTTTCCCCTCCTATACTTCCCCCCTCCTTACCCTCTAACATTACCTTCTATTTACACCAAAAATTTTTCATGTCTCATGGATCCCTTTCACTGACTAGTGAAGTCTAGAGATTCCTTCTCACAGTAATGTGTTTAAATGCACTAAATAAAACACCTACAAAGGAATCCAATTATATCAAAATATAGTTATCCAAAAAATTTTTCAAGTTCATGACCTTAGGTTAAGAACCCCTGTTTGCATTGAATATGTCTAGTATATTCCTAGGTTTTTGCACATTTTCTGACTAAACTAAAACTTAGTTTGACTAAAGTCCTGCTTTACTGACCCTCAGAATATCTCCCAATATGAAAACAATGAAACATACATAATAATGGCATGATTTTAGTTGTTGTTCACTCATGGCAGAGTCTTTGTGACACCATGGATCATAGCACAGTAGGCCTTTCTGTCTTCCACTGTCTCCTGAAGTCTTTCCAAGTTCAATTTCTTGTTTCCATCTTTTCCAACATCAGGGTCTTTTCCATAGACTCCCGTCTTCTTGTTCAACTAAAATATTTAAACTTCTGCTTCACTATTTGACCTTCCATCGAACAGTCTGAATCAGTTTCTTTTAAATATTGTCTGATTTGATCTCCTTGCTGTCCAAGTCAAAAGTCTTCCCCAACATCACAATTCAAAAGTGTGGATTCTGTAGCACTCAGCTTTCCTTATAGTCCAACTCTCAAAGCCATACATTGCTACTGGAAAAACCATAGCTTTGACTATATGGACCTTTGTTGACAAGGTGATGTCTCTACTTTATAGTATGCTGTCCAGATTTGCCATAGTTTTCCTTCCAAGGAACAAGAATCTTAATTTTATGACTGTAGTTACCATCTGCAGTGATCTTTGAACCCAAGAATACAAAATCTGACCCTGCTTCCATTTCTTCTCCCTTATGTTTGGCAGGAAGTAATGGGATCAATTACCAAGACCTTAGTGTTAGGGTTTTTTTATGCTAAGCTTCAAGCCAGCTTTTTCACTTTCATCAAAAGGCTTCTTCATTCTTTTTTCACTTTCTGCCATCAGAATATCTGATCGTCATATCTGAGATTGTTGGTATTTCTCCTTGTGGTCTTATTCTGACTTTTGATTCATCCACCATTACGTTATGATGTATTCTGCATGTAAATTAAATTTAAAAGTGACAATTATATATGGCCTTGACATATTCCTATCCCAGTGTTAAACCAATCAGTTGTTCCATGTTTGGTTCTCACTGTTGCTGCATACAGGTTCCTCAGGAGACAAGTAAGATGGTCTGGTACTCCCATCTCTTTGAGAACTTGCTGCATTTTTGTTGTTGTTGTTGTGATCCATACAAACTCTTTAGTGCAGTCAATGAAGCAGGAGGAGATGTTTTTCTTTAACTGCCTTGCTTTCTCTATAATTTACTGCATGTTGGCAATTTGGTCTCTAGTTCTTTGCCTCTTCAAAAACCAGCCTGATCTAGTCATTTTCAGTTTATGTATTCCTGAAGCCTAGCTTGCAAAATCTTGCATAACCTTTCTGGCATGTGAAATGAGTTTAATTGTTGAGTAATTTGAACATTCTTTGGTTTAATACTTAACTCTTGTGTATATCTTTACAGAGTTGAGAGTTTTCATTCAAAAACAAGTTAAAATTATGGTTCCCTAGAAATCACAAATGCTACAAAAGACTTTGGTACTATGAAATTGATTTTCCTAAATTACAGATCTGACTATCTCACTCTCTTGCTCAAGAAATTTTATTTGCTTCCTGTTTTCTCCACTAAAATACAAACTCCTCTGTTTGGCATTTAAAGCCTTCACAGTCTTATCCCCAGTCTATTCTTCTAGACTGATTTCACATTATTTTTTTTTCATGAACTTGACTTTATAGCCAACTGATTTCCTTGCTAATCTCTGTATGTGATATTCTACCCTTCACTTCTTGGATTTCCTTCTTTCCTTTTCCTACTCCCTTCAGGAGTAAGCTCAGTTGTTACCTTCTAAGTGGTGTCTTTCTACCTCCATCATAATGCCTAGATTAATAATTATTGATGATTAATGATTAATAAGTTATTGTTCAATTAAATGTCAACAATTCCTCACCAGATTAATAAATTATTGTTCAATTAAATGTCAGCAATTCCTCACCAGATTAAAATGATCAAATTATAATAAGTTATATCTGGTATTTACATAATACTTTAAATTTCCATATGTACTTATCATACAGTAACTGCTACCATAGATATTATTATACCTATTTTACAGATGAGGAAATGGAGACAGAGAGGTGAGGTAGCTTACTCAGTTTCATCTATTGTCAGAGACAGAGTTTGAACTCAAATCTTCCTGACTTCAGGACCAGAATTTTATCTACTACATTAAGTTATCTGTAAATTTGAAAGAAAACAGTCAGCCTAAATGAATAACATGATGCCTTTCTTGATACTCTACCTACCTACTCTTTAAGAACTATTCAGTATTGATTGAATTATGCTCCTTAAATTAAATCTCTTTCCTGTTCTACTTTATAGAGGAACTGTTACTAGTCAGCAGCTAAGAAGGAAAAGATGATAGTATCAGGAGGATAACCTTTTTGTTTGAAATGATAGTTGCTTGTATTGTGGATTTGATTTGATTGAATTTAGGATTTTCATTCAATTAAACTTAGCAAACATTTATTCATCAATTGTCTACTAAAATATAAAGTAGTATACCAGTCCCTAGAGGTACAGAGAAATAAACCCCAAACCTCTCCACTCAAAGATTTGGAGTTAAAGTTAAGTTTAACTTTAATGACTAAATCAGTTCTTGTTCTTATTGACTTTATTGTGTTTTTAGTATTCTTCTGAAGGAGTAACCTTATTTAGCAGTAGAAATCACAAATCAGCAAAAGGGAACCAAAAAAAAGGAAAACATAGGTCTTTTTGGTGGCAAAAACTGGAAATTTTAAGGATGCCTGTCATTTGGGGAATGGCTGAACAAGTCATGGTATACTATTGTGCTATAAGAAATAATGAGCTCTGGGGCAACTAGGTTGCTCAGTGAATAGAGCCCCGGGCCTGGAGTGAGGAGGACCTGAGTTCAAATCCAACCTCAGACATTTGACACAATTACTAACTTTGTGACTTTGGGCAAGGCACTTAACCATAATTGCCCTCCAAAAAGCAAAAGAAAAGAAGAAGAAAGAAAGATGAGCTCAGTGATCTTTAAAAAAGCATGGATAGTCTTACATAAAAGAATGAATAGTGAAAATGTGGATAGAATTATGAAAAAATAAGTAGTGAAATGAGCAGAACCAAGAAAACATTGTATAAAGTAACAACAGTATTGTTTTAAGAACAACTTTGAATGACTAAATAATTTTGACTATAATGAATACTCAAATTAGCTACAAGTATTATGTGTAGGAACACATCTGCATCCAGAGAAAGAACTGATAAATAGGAGTATGGATAGAATAGCTGTATATGTGTGTATATATATATACACACATATATTTGTGTTTAATGATAGCCCTCTCTAGGTTGGGGGGAAGGAGAAAAAAGGGAAAAGAAAGGAAAGTGACATGATAATTCTGTTATGTATTTTAAAATACTAGAAAGCTGTATATAACAGATTTGAAGTTTCATGTACAATCATCTTTTTTTATCTACTATGTTGTGGAAATGCTTGTCTTATTTCATAAGTTCAGAAAAAAATAAATATTTTTCTTAAAAGAAAGAAAAGGGGATTAAGCATTTATTAAGCACTTGTCCTGTGCTAAGTGCTTTACCAGTATTTTCTCATTAAATTCTAAAACCATACCAAAAATAATACATCACAGTATTGTTACTTTGACTCCTTCAGCAGTCATTGGAGAAAGTAATAAACAACCACACAGTGTCAGAGGTAGAAGGGAACCTAACCAGAAGGAATCACTTCCCTCTAAGAACCAAGCCCAGTGAAGGAGAGCCCGCTGCTGGACATCTCCAAGTCTGAGGGTTTGTCTTCTCATTGGTCCCAAATATGCCTCTGTTTTACTTCCACCTCTTGCTCCTAGCTCTTCCTTCATGTACCAAAGAGAACAAATTTGTTTCTCTCTTCCAGGTCACAGCTCCTTAACTATTTAAAGATATCTGTTATTCTCTTTAGACAGCTAGCATGGCTCAGTGGATAGAGTGCTGGGCCTGGAGTCAGAAAGACCTGAATTCAAATGCAGCCTCAGACACTTACTAGCTATGGGATCCTGGGCAAGTCACTTAATCCTGTTTGCCTCATTTTCTTTCTTTCTTTTTTTGGGGAGAGGGGAGATGGCAGGGCCATTGGGGTTAAGTGACTTACCCAAGGTCACTCAACTAGTAAGTGTTAAGTGTCTGAGGCTGGATTTGAACTCAGGTCCTTTTGACTCCAGGGCTGGTACTCTATTCACTGCGTCACCTAGCCACCCCCTGTGTCTGTCTTAATAACAGCTCTAGTGACATTAGTTTTGGACTCCCACATTATATTCTTGGTTGAGCATCTTACACTCCACCAGAACCCCTACTTCTTTCTCAAAGTACTATCTTCTGTATCATATTTATGAAGCTGATTTTTGGAACCCAAGTATAGGAATTTATGTTTACACCTATTGCATTTTATCTTTTTAAATTCAGCCTAGTGCTCCAAACTGTAAAAATCTTTCTGGATCCTCACCCTGCCATCATTCATGTTAGCTTTCCCTCCCTACTTTTTGCTTTCTGTGCATTTGATGAGCATACCATCTTTGTCTTTATCCATTCACTGATATAAATATTCAATAGCACAGGGACAAGTAGAAACAGATCCCTGCAACCCTTCACTGAAGACCTCCTGCCGTGTTGTCACTGAAACACTAAAGAGAGCTCTCTTTGACTATACCATTTAATTTTTATTTACAAAGATGTTTTCTTTGTTGTATTAAGTTGCTTCAAGTCAGTTCAACACACATTAATTAGGCACTTGCAATGCAATGACAAAGACCTATCTTAATCCATCCAAATATTTTATAGCATAGTTTGCTTCTCTCCAACTTTTTTATATGAATAAGTATGTGATAATTTATCAAATGCTTTGTTAAAAACCTTAAAAAACCTCTGTATATCTACAGCATGTCTCTGATCTATTAGTAGAATAACCTTTTCAAAAAAAGAAATAGTTAATCTAACTTGACATGTTCATAATGATAACATGGGATCTTTATTTATCATGACATATCCTTTATTGTATTAAATTCATTTTCAATTTAACTAAACAAACATTAATTAAGCACTTTCTCTGTAGTAAAAAAGACCCAGATTTACATTCATCCTCTTGTTTTATTTATAGGAATTTAAAGTCTTGTTCTAAATATATTCCTACATCAAGACTAAGAAACTCAGAATTTAATGAAGTCATAGTAAATTATATCTTCATTGAGTGTAATTAATAGTGGACTGGAGAGAGTTAATATGACCACTTAGACTCATACAATTTCAACTCTGGGAACATTCAGTTTCTCTACTATCCATCAGCAAAATTTCTTTCTTACAAATAGATGAGTTAATAGTCATGAATGGGACTAGGAAATGAAGGCTTCTTTAACCTCTGACTTTAAAATCATTTAACCCATTTAATAAAGTGTTCTGGGATCGATAAGCTTGGGATGAACTGATGTGTAGAATACCAGATTTCAACTACAGCCGAATTATCACACACTGTAGCAGAAATCACTCTCGGAACCTTATGGTAACATTAATGCTAACAGTTATCTAATGCTAACAATTTTTGTAGCATGCAACTTTCTGTTGTCCTCTTTAGTTTAGCATATGCAATGCAGTATCATAGCAGGGGAAAAGGCTTTATGAATTCTGCCAATTGATTAATTTGGTCTGTATAGCATTAAGTGTATTTGCCACTTATTGTGAAATTTGCCCACAGCTGTCAAATATTAAGAGTATACTTTTGGGTGCAATAAAAAATTATTTCCTCCAAAATTATTATATTGAATTACAAGTGACATTCAATCAAATACTCAGTCTTTTTATTATATGACTTTAGGTTTTGGTATATTTTACAAATATATATTTCTTCCTGAACTCTTGGGCCACCTGTTGTACAGGTGTCTTCTTTCAGTTTGTATGAAAACCCTGAACCAGCTTTGGAGTAAGATTGGAAATACTTTTTCTTTGCTAAGAACCAGTGAGTCTTTCTTAAATGATTTCTTAGATTATGATCTTTCCAACTCCAAGATTCCATGAAAATTATTTTTTTGCAAATGGTATTTGCCATTGGGTAGGGCAAGTAGGTGGCACAGTGGATAGAGCACCAGTCCCTGAGTCAAACTGGCCTCAGGCACTTATTGGCTGTATGATCCTGGGCAAGTCATTTAACCATATTTGCCTCAATTTCCTCATCTGTTCAAATGATCTGGAGAAGGAAATAACAAACCACCCCAGTGTCTTTGTCAAGAGAATCCCAGATGGGGTCACAGAGAACTGGATGCAATTGAAATACAATTGAACAACAAAACTAGCATTGTTTAATTTAATTTAAATTTAAAATTATGTTGGGTTTTTTTTTTGTAATTTGTGTTTTATGAAACTAGTAATGCTGAATCTTGTTCCTTTATTTTCTATTTTCAAATTGTATTCACATCTTTGCTATATAAGGGTACATTTTTCCCCCACATGTGATATAATTAACATGATTATAGATAAGAGATTCAGGATTAGAAAAATTAGAACCATATTCTTAGAACTGGAAGGGACCTTAGGGGTCACCTAATCCAATTCCAAATCCCAGAAAGAACAAGTGACTGTTTAGAGGTACAGCATAAATAAGTGTCAGAGCCAGGCTTTGAATCAGTTTCTTCTAACTCCAGATCGGATGTTACTTGTCATTGAACCATTATACCTGCTGAATTCTTGCTACTTATAAGTGGAAAATGTGTCTTGCCTTGACTTAGATAAGTAGTAATATAAAAAGGAAAGAAACTGTTGGAGTCTCTTCCAGCCATTCAATAAACGTTTATCAACCACCTATTATGAGACAAATAGCACTATGCTAAGCACTAGGAATACAAAGAAAGGCATAAGATGGTCCCTGCCCTCAGAGCTCACAATCTAATGTGGTCCACAACATGTAAATAATGTTGTACAAATGAGCTATATGTGGCTTAATAGCATGTAATCAATAGAGGGATGGCATTAGAATTCAGACTGTTCAGGACAGGCTTCCTGAATAAGGGGTGATTTATGCTTGAAGGAGCCAGGGTAGCTAGGAGGTAAATATGAGTAGGGGTGATCATTCTGTGGATGGAGGACACTCATTGAAAATACCCAGAATCAGGAGAGGTTGTATCTCTTCAAGTGCCAGCAGTGAGCCCATTGTCCCTGGACTGAAAAGTTCATTGGGGGAGGGGGGGGTGTTGAAGTATAAAAAGACTAGAAAGGTAGGTCATTAAGGACTTTGAATGTCAGAGGACTTTACAGATGATTCTGGAGGTGACATGGATCCACTGAAGATTATTGAGGGGAAAGGGGGGAGTTATACACACATCTGGTCTTTAGGAATACCACTTTGACAGCTGAGTGGAAGATGGGAGTAGGGAGAGATTTGTGGCAGGCAGAACATCTCCCAGTTTATTTAAGAGTCCAGACATAGAGGGCAGAGTCAAGATGGTGGAGTAGAAACAGCATTTCCACACAGCTCTGACTCCCACCACTTCCATTTTATATAAAAGGGGACTCCAAACAAACTCTGGAGCTACAGAACCCACAAAATGGCACAGAGAAGCTAACTTCCCAATGAGGACAGCCCAGCAGCCCAGCAGGGAGCGGCCAGCATAGCACTCTGGGAGCCAAGCCTAGGCCCTCTTGAGTTGATTTTAGCCCCAGGGTGGCCAGACCAGCAACTTGCTGGAGAGACTCCAGAACACCAGCAGGTGTGATGTTTCCAGAATTATCAACACATAGATGCCAGGGAAAAAGTGAGAGGTCAGTGCAGTATGGACTTTGGGACTAGTGGGGAGAGTTGCTCAGTCTCTTTCCCTGGGGGCGAGAAGCCGCTGAGTAGCCATATGGGCATATGAATACATATGTGAATGTGTGTATATATGTTTACAGGTATACATAGATAGAGGACACAGGTCGAATGTAATAGGAAGGGATGATACTTAAGAGGTGAGAGAGGAATGTAACGAGATGGGGAGAGACAGAATGGGGTAAACTATCATATAGAAGAGGCAAGGGAAAATGGTTACAATGGAGGGGAAGAACAGGAAGACAAAAAGGCAAAACTTTATTCTCATTGAATTTGGCTCAGGGAGAGAACGAGATACATACTAAATAGGATATCTCACCCTATAGGAGAGTAAGGTGGGATGATAGAAGGGAGGGCAGGCTGATGCAGGGGAGGTAAGTAGGAAGCATCCACTTTTGAAAAGGGACAGGATCAAAGTAGGGAATAGACCAAGTGGGAGGTGGGATAGGAAGGAGGGAAATATAGTCAGTCTTTTACTATATATATAAATACTATGTTAATGTTTTGCATAGCTATACATGTACAACATATACTGAATTACTTATCTTTCCAGTAAGAATTGGTGACAAGGGAGGAAGGGAATGAATCTGGAATTCAAAGTTTTAAAATCAAATGTTTTAAAAATATATAAATACCATTATTAATACTATTTTACATATAATTGGGAAATAAGATATACAGGCATTGGGGCACAGAGATTCACCTTGCCCTACTAGAAAAGTCGAAGGGGGTATGGGAGAAGATATAGGAGCGAGTAGATTGGATGAGGGGATATCCTGTGGGACTGCTATTCTGGGATGGTGGGTAGGGGAAAAATTGTCACCAATTGTGACTCAATCTGGCGGAAATGAATGATGTAAACCAGAAATTAATAAAACATTTGGGGAAAAAAATTTTTAAGAGAGTCTAGACATAAGGGTATACACAAGGTTGGTGGCAGTGGCAAAGGAAAGAACAGGACATATGCAATAGATGTCACCAAGCTAAAGTTGACAGGCCTTGGCAACAAATTGAATGTGTTGGGGTGAGAGAGAGTGAAGAATTAACACCTAGCTTGTGAGCCTAGAAAACTCTACAAATGATGATTTCCTTGATAGTAATAGCAAAATTTGGAAGGACAAGGAGAAAGATTTACATTTGGAAAAATAAAGTTTACTTTTGGAAATGTTGAGCTTAAGATGTCTACTGAACATCCAGTTGAGATGTCTGATGGGCTGCTGGAAATTCAAGACTGGAAGTCAATAGAGAGAGTAGGGGCTAAATGATTAGATTTGAGTATCAGTATCTAGGAGATGATAATTAAAGCTTTGAGAGTTGATGAGATCACCAAGTGAAATAGAGAAGAGGGCCTAGTACAGGGCCCTGTGTAATATCCATGGTTAGTCTGTCTGACCCAGCAAAGGTGCCTGAGAAGAGGCAATCAGATAGATGGGAAGAAAACCAGGAGCAATTAATTTCATGAATACCTAGACAAAAAAGAGTGTAAAGGCAAAGAAAGTTATTAGGCCTGTTGAAGGCTGCAGAGGAGTCAAGAGTGATGAGACCTGAGAAAAGGCCATTAGATTGACAGTAAGAAACTCTTGGTAATTTTGGAGAGAGCAGTTTTAATTGTATGATAAGGGGGAAAATCCGATTGTAGAGAAGAGTTTCACCACAAAAAGCAGGAGAGAGATGAGAGGATAGTTAGCAGGGATGAATGGATCAAGTGAGGATTTTTGAGGAAGATGGGAGATGTGTGCATATTTTTGGCTATGGAGAAGGAACCAGTAGACAGAGAGAGAGAGAGAGAGACTGAAGATGAGTGAGAGTGGAGATGAAAAAGGAGCCAAACTTTTCAAGAAAATGGGATAGAATGGGACTACTTATGCATATGCAATTTCATTATCTTTGCATTTATTTATTAATTTATTATAATTTCAAACATCTGCCCTGTCCTGTTACATGAATCTTTGGCTTGAAATCTATATTTGGATGTTGTTTGCCTTTCCCAAACTATTTAAATTTCATGTCAATCAAGATTCTTCCCAGGAGTTGTTTCTTTTTGTTCTTGAATAGAAAGATTCTCTGATTCTTTATCCTTTGGAAACCCGTGTCTTGGGTATTTATGTGAGTGGAAGTGATCTTACAGAAAGGCCTTGGATTCAAAAGATTAGAATTCTACGCTCTACCTCTGACTGACTGGCTTCAGCAGGTCATTTCATTATCCTAGGCTTCAGTTTCCTCACCTGTAAAATGAGATGGAGGAGCTAGATGATCACTAAGCTTCCTTTCCTCTCTAACATTCTGATTCTCTAATTGTATGTACAGCACCTCATTTGTGATGCCAGCCCAGCAGTGAGGCTAATCCAGGTTTTAGGTTTCTGGCCAGGCAGGTTATTAGAGCTGCCTCTTGGGAAGCCTATCACTACCTTTTGTTCTCTGGAACATTTGAGTCTGCAGAGCCTGGAGGAGCAGCCTAGCCTAGCCCTCTTCATGAAGACTTTGAGGTTTTCTGGAAAGGCTGAAAGTCACAGTGGCAGGACTAATAGCAGGCAACTGACCCATCTTTTCACATCTCAATCTTCAATTCAGGTTTCAGTTCCTACCTTTTCTGGCTTAAGGAAGTATTCTAAATATGTCCTTCCTAACTTAATGAAAGCCTGGAGTCTAACAATTAATGTCTAAATGATGCACGACTTACCTGGGAAATTGTTTTTAATTAGGATGCAAAGCTTCAAATGTCAATGAAAGAATTGTGGGAAACGATTTCGTATTTAATGTCAAGGGATGTACTTGCAGGTCTTCTCCTGCTACTGTTGTTATCCGCTCAATACTAATATGGCAGCAATCAGAGTTTGCTTCAGCAACAACAACAACAAAAAAAAGCCACTCAAGTCTGAAAGCAATGCTCTGCTTTTGACAGGCTGACAGCATCTTAGAAGAAAATGTCAGGGTCAATATAATCATATTTACTGACAGTTCAGCCTTTTTCCATGTTATAGAAAATGGTTTGAATGTTGGCTTTTATCAAAAACAGAAATGTTGGCCACTTAGAATGATAAAACAATAGTAAAAAACTTAGTCTTTTTCCAGTTTATAAAGTGATGCTTTCATAAAAATAAACAATGCAAACTTCGTAGAGCCAAAACCATTACTCAGAGAAATAGCTGCATTCTTTCCATCCTTGTGCTCTGATTTTAAACAACTGTGTCCAGTTGGAATTGGGGAGAAATCAGTGGTTTGTGCTCCTTTAAGTAACGCCTTTCTGATCCCTTCAGGACAAAACGTAAAAGAAAAGAGCAAGCCTTGTGCAGATGTCCAAAGATCACTTGGGTTCTCTCTTACTTTGAGATAATGACGGCACAAAGGGGACTCGTATTCTGCAGACCAAGTGAATTTATTCTTAATCTCTTTAGAAGGGTTGCTTGTTTAATTTTGTTAAAGTTCTTAAGAAAAAATTTTATAGATTCATTATTTATCTTAGATTTATTTTACTTAGAGTTTGTAACTTTCCTTGTCTCTTCCATTCCCTCACCTCTTCCAAGTCTATTAAACCATAGTTCACCAACATTCTTGGGAGAGGGGAAACTACAAAAATTCAATTTTTGGTTTACTACAAATTATTAGCAGCTCGTTTATAAGCTTCTACAGGGCAGGAACCAATATTCTGGGTGACAGCACCATGTAGTCAGACATTCAGTAGACAAGTGTAAAAGGGCTTACTATGTACCAAACACTGTGATAAGTCTCTAGGATATAAGAATAGCAAAAATATGGTTCCATCCCTTAAGGAGATCATTCTTATTGGAGGAGACAACATGCAAATCACTATGTACATACAAGATATATGGAATGAATATAAAAGTAACATCTGAAGGAAGATACCATTGGGGTGGGGATCAGGAGTCACTGAATTTTATTTAGAAAGCTAGATTTCAAATCCTGGCTTTTCAATTCATGTAGTAGAGAGAGTTCCTCTACCATGGACAAGTCATTTACCATTGCTGGACATCAGTTTTCTTCTTTGAAAATTGAGGTTGGATTAGATGACCTTTGAAGTCCCTTCCAAAATGAAATCTATAATTCTATGATTTTCTCAAAACAGCATTGTGCTTTGTCCAGAGAAAGGACTCTATTATTGACTTTGCTGTATGACTGACCATAGGACATTTTGGGGTTCAATACTTGATAAAAAATATATCTTGGCGGCTAGGTGGTGCAGTGAGTAGAGCGCGGCCCTGGAGTCAGAAGGACCTGAGTTTGGATCAGGCCTCGGACACTTAACACACACAAACAAAAACCTAGCCATGTGACCTCGGACAAGTTACTTAACCCCAATTGCCCTCCAAAAAGAAAAAAAAAACTTTCTGAGACATATTAATACAGCATCCTGTCTTAGTGGATTCAGTTTATTGATTAGAAGTTTTGACTTCACTGATATGAAAGCATTCCAAAAGCATCCTATACATCATTCTGCTTAGTAGAGGGAAAGTGTAGAAACTGTGGGCCATTGGGTTGAATATGTTCTAGCCTCAGATATCTCTTGGAAGTTTTCTTTTTTTGTCTTTTTTACATATTTTCCTTTTTCCTAAATATAAGGGGAAAAATAAGATGATGGTTTAATTGAAGACTAAACAAGTTTTAGTGTAATTTGTAGAAACTTTCAGAAGTGGTGAGACTTTAAATTTTACTTTGCCTAGCACCATTTTCCCTTTCCCATTTCATAGATCTAAACTGAGACCAAGAGAATTTGAGTAACTTGCCTATATTCACCAATCTGCCTACTAAAGAGACACTATGTTGTGATCAAAAGTGTCCTAAGCACTCATTCGCCATGAATTTGTAAAACAAGGAAGAAATACCAGCTAATAGTAGTAGCAGCAGCAGAGAACAGGCGGAACAACTAGGTTACTTATCCACTGCTCTTGTCCTGTCTTCTGTGTCTGAAAAACTCTTACCACCTCCCCTTTCCACATCTTAATTACCCTGATTTTCCTTAAAGACTTAGTTCAAAACTTACCTACCAAGAAGTTTTTCTCTTCCTTTAGAATGTAAACTCATTGAAGGCAAGGAGTGTGTTCTGGCTTTTCTCTGTATCTCTAGGGTTTAGCACAGTATCTGGCACAGAGTAAGCTCTTCATAAATGCTTATTGACTTGACACATTCCACCACCTGGTGCTGCTTTGTATCCTTTGGATTTATACTGATGTTTAAAATGTAACTTAGATTTTACATGAGAATAAAGAAATTCAACTTTATTTGTGTCACTTTTATGGAGAGCAAGGATAGAGAGTGTTTATTTCCTCAATGTTGTTTTGCCAATAAACAGTCCCATTTCTAAATTGAAAATGGCTTAATCCCTGTAGTATGTTGCCATTCTGACTAAGTAGGTATGCTGTATTTTACTTTCACTTCACATCTGGCTGGTTTATGAGACCCAAACATCTCCCATGGTTGTGATTGAATTTTAAAAACACAAAAATTTCAGTCTTTATTATGCTTAGGGATTACAGTGTGCAGATAAATTTGTCAGCCCTGTTATCTAATCATTGGCACATTCTAGCAATCCACAATGAATTGTTTTTCCTCCTCAAAGACAAATATTATAATTATTATGTAGACTTTCCCTATCTTGTAGGGCTTATGGTCCATAAGGTGAGCCTGAGATCTTAGCAGCAACTAAGAAGGAACACCAGTTCTTAGGAAGATAGATGAGGAACTCTTGATATTTGCACATACAACTCCTGGATTGAGATTTTAAATTCACCTTTTATAATATGAGATTATTGCTAAATGCCTTCATACCAAGACAGAACACAACAAATGTGATGAAATGCTTTGCTTTTTTTTTTTAAAATGCGATTGATGACTCTTGGCAGTTACTATCATACTAAAGTTTTCTTCTTTCTCTTATACTTTACCTCCACCTAAAAGTTTATCCTTGTCTTCCCCCAGGCTCCCTATGCACAGCTACATATACTTTTAGAAATGTATTTACACCACCCCTATATTTACACCTGTTGGTGTACTTTAGTTATTGACCAGAACAATTCTGCCACTGTTTTGTTTTCTCCCTGTGGAGATGCCTTGAGATATTTGTTAATTGAGTGTGATTTGTGTCTACTCCACAACCCCCAAACACACACACAAAGATTACATTGATATGATTACATTAATCATATACATACTTCTGGTGTCTGGCTGTTCAAAATAATCTTGTTGTTTTGCTGTTGGAATTTCAATTTAGCCTTTGCTTAATCATTAGTAATTTTCCAGTTCATTTATCTTCAGTAGAGGAAACTTCCTCCCCATGATTAATTTGCATATTAGAGCCCCCACCTAGTCTCCACCTCTTTGTTATTGTTGAGTCCTTTCCTTCCTGTCCCTATTTGGACATTCTTGGCCAAGATACTGGAGGGGTTTGCCATTTCCTTTTCTAACTCATTTTACAGATAAAGGAATTGAGAGACAAACAGGGGTAGGTGACTTTCCCAGGGTCACTCAGCTAGTAAGTACCAGAGGCCAGATTTCTACTCTGGAAGGTGAGTCTTTATAACTTCAGATCCAGCACTGTATTCACTGTTTACCTAGCTAGCCTCATCTTTTGAAATACTTGGAGTTTTTATGGGGATCTAAAAGATAGTCTTTACTTTTAGAAGAGTATTTTTAGAATTTCTGGGTAGCTAATGAGATTAGGAAGGGGAGATCCATTTTCCTTTGATTTGCAACACACCACATATTATACTTTTTTGGCATATCCCAGCACTCCACCATGAATTGTTTTTCCTCTTCAAAGATAGAAATTGTGATAATTACATAACTCACACCATCTTATAACTCTGGGGCATATGGTTGACAAAGTGATTCTCAGCTCTTTTAACTGCTTCTAAGGAGGTCTGAGACCATTTGTTTAAGAAAATAAAGGACTATATAAGGCTGATGGGTGGTTTAGATTGGATTCCAGGTCTGAAGTCCAGAAGACCTGACTTTAAATTTGACCTTAGATACTTAATTATCTGTGTGTCCCTGGGCAAGTAACTAAAACTGCCTCATTCTCTTCAACCATAAAATAGGAATAATGACAGCACCTACCTCACAGGGCTGTTATATGAATCAAATGAGATAATATTTCTAAAGTGCTTAGTATATTTCCTGGTACATAGAAGGTTCTATGTGAAAGTTAGATGTTATTATTGTTATTTTATTATTATTATTTGTGCTTAGACTCATACATCTAGAGCTGGAAGGTATCCCAGAGACCATCTAGTTTAGTTCCTTCCCTAGGGTAATGAAGTGCCTTGTTCAAGGTCATATGAGTAGTAAGTCACCAACCTTGGATTTGAACCAATATTTTCTGACCCCAAATCCCAGATTTTTCAGATTAGTCATCTGAGGGCAAAAAATAAATTACTTTTGTAAGGTCACACAGGTTAAGCAAGTAGCAAAACAGGGACTTGGCAAATCCAGGGTTCTGTTCTATCATGCTCTGCTGTCTTGAGTAGAAAATCCTGTGCTGCTTGCTTGGATTGTTGGGTTTTTTAGATATGTGGTGTAGTTCCTCTTGGCAGCTTGCAGTGTGACTATATAATTGTAGCTTCAGAGTTTGACAGCAGTATGTCTAAGAGAGTTGAATCTGGAATTCATCTCTGCTTATGTCATTTGAATTCTACCAGTCTGTAATCTGTCCCGTGATTCTTTAGGAATCAAGAAAGGATTCTCATTTTTTCTCGTATTTCCTGAAATATGTTATTAAAATTCTTCTTAATATTTTTTTCAGGAAGCTTATTTGGTGGTTTTATAATATTTCACCAATCTTTATCCTACAATTCCATCTTTTTTAATATTACTATTTTCAACTTGTTTTACTTATTATTCTGCCTCTTCTAATAGGTCACTTCTATTTACCATTGAAGAATTCCCATTTTTAATGTCAATTATCCCTACATAATTTCAAGTCAGTCAGTTAAAAAATATTTAATAAACACTCTGTTTCAGCTACTGTGCTAAGCCCTGCAGATACAAAGAAAGTCAAAAGACAGTCCCAGCTCTCAGGAAGCTCACAGTCTAATGGGAAAGACAACATGCAAACAAACAACTATGTACAAACTAGCTATTTATAGGATAAAGTTCAGATAATCAACAGAGGGAGAGCACTAGAATTAAGGAGACTGCAATATCAAAGATTAGTCTGACCCCGTTATTTATTGGGTTTTGTCTTCATCTTACCTTGTTCCTTTTTTCTTATGTCGTTTATGATTTCCTTTGCAAGCATTATTAATGTTAATTTATTATTCTTTCAAATTAATTATCTTTTACTTAATCCAAAGTATTTATTATCATGTTGGAGCATTTTTTTCTTGCTCATTTCTTTGACTGGACCTTTTCCTTTAGTTTAGGATATTTTTATTTTGAGGTTTGTTTTGATTTGTTCTTTTTCTTTGGTGTATCTATTTTTGTTTTATATTTGTTTTATTTTGGGGGAGAGGGAAGGTTGGTGGGACTGGACTCTGTTTTGAACTCTCATTTCCATACTTACATCCTCAACTTTGCCAAAGAATTTTTACCAAGCCATCTTTTTTTTATTCCATAATTATGGATTAATACAATACCATAAAGCTAAAAGTACAATTTTTTAAAATTATTCAACATGTTGAGCATAATCTGAAGTTATATGACTAAATTACCAAGCCAGAAATTTGAAATAAATAAAAATAGAATTGCTCCTTTTAATCAATTAAATAGGCAAGATGGCATATTCATAAGACTGAATAACAGCCCTATTCAGAACTGTTATGATGATCAATTAAACTTGGAAGACAGAGGAACAAGTGACATTCCTTCAAGTACTGGTGTTAGAAGGCATAGTATATCGGAACGGATCAGAAATACTAATAGTCCAACTGCTAAAAATGTTTTGGGGCAAATAGCAGCTAACTCCATAATGAGCAAACCATACATACACATAAAATGCAGTGATGATAGGAATGCTTTTATAGTGCACCAGTACTATATGTATCATAATGAAATTGCAAATAAATCCAACCAGTTACAGATAAGGGCTCTAGTCTACTTTTTCTCAATAATATCCTCAGCTTCAAGTTACATCACAACATATTGCAGATCACTGTGGGGCAATAATAAGAAATAGCTTTATACCAGAATAGATCAAAATATATTGGGAATTGATGAGTGGCCTAAATTTGAAGCTAGAATAGCTAAAAAAAAACAAAAAAAAAACTTGAAAGCATCAAAAATTTGTGCTTTACACAAAATACAGAAATGTTACCTAATAATGAAATAGGACAGAAATAATGCTGGTATCTCCTATGATTTTGAAAGGAATTTGGACATACTTAAAATGGACTTTTGAAAAACCATTTTTTGGATGAAACTAATAGACCAGCTAAAGTAATTCAAAAAAGCTGCTTCTGTCTGCTAGAAACATTATTGACAAATCCATTTAACCACAATATTTAACAGTGTAAAAAATACTTTCGGATATTTTCAATGAGCATTAGCAGACTAAAGACATTGGAGGAAAGGTAGCATGTATAGAGATACTCTTAAGGATAAGTATAAAACATTTCCATGGCAGAAGTGACTTCTGAAGATCGTGGAAGATATGCAGGAACACAATGGAAGATTACATTATTGTCTAGCTATTATTTGAAGCATACAATTTGAACAAATTATTGTTTGATTAAAGGCAACCAAACAATATAACTTGTAGAATGGATCCCATAAAATGAAAATATATCAGAAATTCTTGATACTATTAATGAATAATTAAAAGCAAAAGTCAAAAGGTTAAGGTTATATAAGGAGGCAAAGCAGTACACAGAAGAAAATAAACAATTCAGTATCAATTTAAAACTATACTATGTTAAAAAAAAATTAATGGACAGAGAACACTCCCAAAGGAGGATATGGAAAATTTCCGATTGTCTAAATAGTTAGAAGAAATCCAACACAATGAAAATGTAATCTGGAACAAACATGAAACAGAAAGCTTGTGTTACCATTAATATAATGGATCACAAAAGAATCATATCAAGAGAAGTGATTGAAATTCTAGCTTCTTTACAAAAGAGAAATCAGCAGGTCAAGATAAGATCCATAATTATTTACTTGTGCTTCACAGTAGTACATTAATTAGTAGCAAAATACTTTGACAGATTCCTCTTTGATTCAAGGCTGATCCCATCTTTCTTAACAGAAACCATCATACCTTTAATCCTAAAAGATGAGAATATCATTGCCCTTCAACATATTGATCAGTTATATATATATGTATGTGCCTTATATAAAGCTTTCACAATATGTATTGTTCAAAAAAGTTTATTACACTAAAAAAAACTGGTATATTTGCTGAGGAGCAATAAGGGCATGCTAAAATGGATCAGGGATATAAAGAACAACTCATTATTGATTCAGTAATTATTGAAAAAGCCACCCCAAAGTGCCATATATTGTTGTTGTTGTTGTTGTTGTGGTTCAGTTTTCCAGTCAAATCCAACTTTTCATGATCTCATTTGGGGTTTTCTTGGCAGAGATACTGGAGTGGTTTTCCATTCCCTTCTCTAGCTCATTTTACAGATGAGGAAACTGAGATCAACAGGGTTAGGTGATTTGCCAAAGAACATACAGCTAATAAATGTCTGAGGCCAGATTTAAACTCAGGAAGATAAGTCTTTCTGACTCCAGGTCTGTGTCTTTCCACTGAACCACCTACATTACACCTTTTTTATTGATTATCCACAAAACCTTTTGACTCAGTTCCTTACTCATCACTTGTTTATGTACTTTAGATACACAAATAAATTCAGATATAGTGAAAACAATCAAGTATTTGGTGTCCACATGGAAAATTCTTCTTTATTTAAAACACGTTACCAGTATAATAATGTCAAAAACAATTTACAGAAAATGTTGTATATTCCAGGGAGACAATATGGTCCTGCCCAGCTTTGAACCCATTATTATCATTCCTTAATTGAATTGAGTGTAACTTTCAAGTTAAAGGGACAGTCATAACAAAACATCATGGTAATCACTTATTAGATGACATCAAGTTATATGTGCTAGTTTGTCTTGTGGAAATTTTCTCTAGTAATATCAAAATGTCATTTGGACTCAGTAAGTCTACAATTCTTAATATGTACTGCTGTTGTCAGATGACTTGTTTTTCAATCATATTCGACTATTTGTGACCCTATTTGGGGTTTTCTAAGATACTAGAGTGATTTGCCATTTCCTTCTCTGGCTCATTTTACAGATAAGGAAACTGAAGCAAACATGGTTAAGGGACTTAACCAGGGTCACACAACTAGTAAGTTTCAGATTTGAACTCACTGTGCTACCTAGCTATGCTACAGAAGAATAATGACTGACTGTTTTGAGCTTGAATCCCAAGGTTATATTGAACCACTGAATCAAGACAATGTTTACAGATATCTTGGTCTCTTCAGGCAAATCACATTAAGCAAAAGACTATCAAGGAGAAAGCTGGGTCTTTTTGTCTTAAGAGACCAAGTGGCATTCTACAATCAAAACTTAGTTGGACTTTATATTGTTGTTGTTGAGTCATTCAGTCATGTCCAGCTCTTCATGACCCCCTAGACCAGAGCACATCAGGCCCTTCTGTCCTCCCCCATCCCAAAAAGTTAGTCTAAGTTCATGTTCATTGTTTCTATGACACTATCTATCCATCCTATCCTCTGCCAACATCAAGGTCTTTTCCAGTGTTTCATCTTCTCATTATGTGGCCAAAGTATTTAATCTTCAGCTTCAATATTTGACCTTCCATTGAATAGCCTGAATTAACGTCTTTAAGTATTGACTGATTTGATCTCCTTGCTGTCCCAGGGACTCTCAGGTGTCTTCCCTAGAACCACAATTCAAAAGTGTCAGTTCTTCGGAACTCAGCTTTCAGAACTGTAAGACAAGCAAAGATGGGTCTAGAATAGCATGTCTTTAAGGGGTTAGACCAGGGACAATGGGTAGAAGTTACTGAAAGACAAATTTAGACTTAATGTCAGGAAAAGCTAACAGAACTGTCCGAAAGTGTAATGGACTGCCATGAGAGAGGTGGGTTCTCACCCTTTTTAAATCTTCATGTAGATGGAGGATAACTTGTAGAGTATGTGATAGTGGGCATTCTTCTCATGTATGGATTGTGCAGAATAGTTGCTGAGGTTCTTTCTAACTCTCAAAACTTATGATCCTGTTTTTTCTGCTATTAATGGTTTTAGTCAAATACTCTTGTATACTTGATTTAAAATAGTGAAGTTTAAAGAGAGACTAAAGCAAAAGGGCTATTAAATCAAGACTTTGATGAGGAAACAAATATTCATGAACCTGTGCATAAAAGATGACAGTATTAATAATGGCCATCTATAAATTTGGTTAACTTTTAGTGAACCTAATCCTGAGGAGCCAGGCTTTAAAAAAGATTAATAATAATTCTAAAATCCAGATCTTTGGTTTCAGCAAAATTCCAAAGTAGATATTGAAAACTAAAAAAGCAAAATTTCTTGATTTTTAAAATGGAAAATATGAAGAACCTTCATGGTTCTGTGAACTAAAACAAATTCAAGTAATAATGACTTAAGTTAATAAAAATAGGTGAAAATGAAAATTGTTGTGACACATTTTATAAGGTGACTGCTAAATGTCCAGAGTTGTCCACAATTATAAAACTTTTATTGGTCAAAAACATTCATCTCCTTAGTCATTTGTTCATTATATTGTTAGATTGGGAATAAGATTGATATGAAAATATGCTGTCTAGTTATTTATTATATAAGCCTCAGTAAAGGTATAGAAAACTTCCTTGTTAATTTGCAGATTATGCAAAACAGAGTCAATTTCCAAGTGGATCTTGATAGATTAAGATCTTCTGCTTAATCTAATTAGATGGGATTTCATAGGAATAAATGGGAAGTCTTACTTCTGAGTTCAAAAGTATTAAATGGGGGCAGCTAGGTGGTACAGTGAGTAGAGCACCAGCCCTGGAGTCAGAAGGACCTGAGTTCAGATCTGGCCTCAGACACTTAACACACACAAACAATAACCTAGCCATGTGACCTTGGGCAAGTTACTTAACCCCAGTTGCCCTCCAAAAACCGGGGACGGGGGGAGTATTAAATGGACAAGTCTAAGATTGGAGAGATGTGACTGGAAAGCATTTCAATTGAAAAGATTTAAGAGGTGGTTTTATTTGTTGTTGTGTTGTTTTGTTTTGTTTTTTGCTTTTTGTTTTGGAGGGTGGAGACATGGCATTTGGGGCTAAGTGACTTGCCCAAGGTCATACAGCTAGTAAGTGTTAAATGTCAGAGACCAGATTTGAACTCAGATCCTCTTGACTCTGGGTTGGTGCTCTATTCACTGTCAATTTAGTGGACTAAAACATCAGTCTGCAGTGCAATATAGCAGTCAACAATGCTAATGCTATCCTAAGGTGACTTCACCACCACATCCTGTCCTGATCAGCTCACATATGAATTTGTCATATTCAGTTCTGGTTGCCAAAATTCTAAAAAGATGGTTATGATCTAGAGAACTTCAGGATGAGAGTGGTCAGGATGCTGAAGGTCTTTGAGTTTATATCATGTGAAAATTATAAGAAATAGAAATGTTTAACTTGAAGAACAGGAAATTAAGCAGGGGATGGAGGGAAAGATACATTGCATTTATTCAGATGACTGAAGGTCTATTACTTGTCAGAGGGCTAAGATTTTTTTTTTTTTGCTTGACCACAGTGGGCAGACCTAGGAACATTGTGTTGCAATCATAAAGGGCAAGTTTAGACTTAGGATCCGAGGTCATAGACCTGCTTGCTGTTAGGACCAATTACAGCTGTCATAACAAAGGACACACCAGTTTTTCTCAGGAAGTCATGGATTCTCCTTCACAGCAGATCTCCTAGAAATGTCTGGGTCACCATTTGTCTAGTAGAGGAACTTCTTATTTAGGTATCAAGTAGTACTCAATAACCACTGAGATCCCTTTCAACTTTTCTGTGAAATTCTGTTTAAAGTGAATGCGGCTGCCATGTTCAAAAACTTGGAGAATATCTTCTTAAAAGGTTCATTCTCTATATAGGTCAATATATCTACTCAAATGAGGCAGATTTTACATAGGTAGGACAAAGAAGGGAAGTAGATTTCTTTTTTTTTCCATCCAGGTATTTATTTGGTTTAATCAGAAGTTAGATCCCTTTTTAAATACTTGAGAGTACTTTGTCTTATAACCCTCGTTTACTGCTTCTTTTGCTGTTATTGGTATGGTGTTATATATGGTAACACTCTAATTACAAATACTTTGCTGTTTTAAATAAGTAGCTCTGTGTTGTTACCATAGTCATTTATAAAGTAAGCTTTGTTTTTCTTATAAACAGATATGATGCCTACACCTAGCCTGGATTTTATTCCCTCTTTCCTACCAGGAGATGTGTTTTTTCTACCCTGTGAAAGGTGGAGCTACAGGTTATCCATTCACAAAACAACATTTAGAGTATATTAAGAGGAAGAAATGCAATGTGTGGTTGGGTTTATTATTCTTCCTTTGTTTCCTAATTTATTCCTTCTCTCAACCCCAGTCTCTGGCTAGTGTTACTATGGCACCTTAGTTGTGGCATGGAAAACAAGCTAATTAGTTTCTTTGGAACAGACAATAGTGGCACATCTTGAGGCACAAGCATCTGGCGCTCTCAGCCCCCATCCATGCTTGCCTGAGGAGGAGTGGGGCCCTGGGCTTGTCTCACAGTTTTCCAAATATTTTCCTGGTATGACACAGCCTTCTTTATGTTTCCCTTTGCTTCTGTGAATGGTTATTTGTGTGGTTTTTCTTAAAAAATCACTAATCCCCCACTCAGCTGGTTCCTTTCTGTCTTCTCTCTCCACACAGTCAGTGGCACAGAGTAATTTGGTGCTATTTCTGCCCTCTTACTTCTCTGACCAGGGTTCTTCACTCTCTGTAAGCAATGTTTATATTCTTTATTTTAGTCAGAAATTTCTGGTTTTTAAAGAAAGAAGAATATTTTTCAGAACCAAAGGGTATTCCTTATCAACAAGCCTGATGGTTTGTTTTGTTTGCTACATTTAGTAGACACACCTTATTTGTCATATCGCTGTTATCTACCTGTGATTGCTCATATATCAGATTTACTGCAAAGAGCTGTGATCACTAAAGCCTCTATTTTTACACCTAATTTTCTTTTCTGTATGGGGAAGACACAGGGATCCAATAGATTAGTCGCTATTCTGTACCTGACAGTCTTTTTTTAAATATATTTTTATTTATTTCATTAAATATTTCCAAATTACTTGTAAAAAATTTAAGTCATTTTTAAAAACTTTGAGTTCCAAATTTTGTCTCCCTCCCCCACCTTGAGAAGACAAAGCAGTTTGCTATGCATCTGAAGTCATACAAAATGTTTCTGTATTAGCCATATTGCAAAAGAAAAGAGACCATAAGAAAAAGTTTTTAAAAGTATTCTTCAGTCTGCATTCAGAGCTCATCAGTTCTCTCCCTAGAGGAGTATGGCAGTTTTCATCATGGGTCCTTTGGAATTGCCTTGGAACATCATCTTGATCAGAGTATCAAGTCTTTCACAGGTGATCATCCTTACAATATTTGTACCTGAGAGTTTTAAAGAGTTTCCTGGATCCCTGAGAGTTTGTGACTTACTTGCCCATGTACACATAGCCATTATCCACAGAACATTTAAACCCACATATTCCTGACTTGGAGGCTGAATCTCCACCCACTACATCACGTTAAGTGGATTTTTGAAAAAGTATCCAAGTGTAATGAATATTGGATACAGATTAGCACACAAATGATCACATGTAAAATAAATTATCAGTTAAGTCTTTATTATTGCTATAATAGATGCCCTTGGAGAACAAAGGACTTCTTTTTATTTTGTTGAATTATAATCATGGCATCCCATCACATGCGATCTAGGAAAGTGCTCTGGGAAATCCATGGAGAATGGTGCCCTATTGCTGTTAGCTGGACTCTGGTGAAGTGCCTTTTTGTGATGACTCACTTCACTGATAAACTGGAATTATATTTATATATAATCCATACTTCCATCCAGCAGATGAAATGCAGCTTGCTTTTCTTTTCATCAGCGTTCCCAAAAGAGTGACATGAATAATTTTGTCTAGAGCCAGATCATTCCCTTTTGTTGACAGTGTTGCCTAAGAATCTTCAGTTAAACAAAGTTCTTTTTAAAGTACTAAGGGGTGAGACCACTAATAGGGTCTCATTTATTAAACTCATAAAGACTAGAATATCTTAGCCGCAAACTTGGCACCCCTTTTTCCAATAATATTGCATGCCTTTTATTGTTTTATTTTGAGTTTTCCTGTAGTCTGGAACATATAGCTTAGTAAGACTAGATATATCAAAGAAAAATATGGTTGGCATCTATTTTTAAAATCTTTCCAATAAAACATAACACAAATCTCAAAATATTTAAATATTGAATATTTACTTACAAAAGAAAAACGAGATAAGTCAAAAATAGGATGAATTCAAATTGTGAACTTGCTTCATTTTTTAAAAGCCTGTTGTTTTTGTAAGTTCATGGCCTTCGGTACAGAGAACCAAAATGCATGTCATAATATCTGCATCATAATACCCTTGTGGCACATTTTAAAGAAAAATATACACAGACACATATCTTGGAACTGGGCCAGTGTTACTCTCCAGGGGAATAATGTTCTGCACCTTAAATTACAATCAGATGGATTTTAGCACAGATCAAGTTTTCAGTCTAAAATTGGTGAGAAGCCTAATTATTTGACCAGGTTACTATTTATATAGACTGCTCCACAGCTATCTGTGGTTTATCCACAGCTGGCAATGTGCTAGCTCTGGAAGGTTTTTATTTTATGCTGGAATTTTTTTTTAAAGGAAAGAAAAGAAAAAAGCTTTAAATTCTGCTCATTAAATGAAACACTAAAAGCCAGTACATATTACTATGGAGACAAGATGTTATATAAACTGTTCACTTTAATTCTACAAGTTACCAAAATAGCAAAGGAAGCAGCTTGTATGCTCGTTGTTTTCAAGTGACATGGTATTTGGTGGACTAGGGGATGAAAACATTTTTTAAATACTTTGGTTCCCATGACCATTACTCTTTACTTTCAAGAACATCTAAACTTATTTTAAATAAATTATAAAGTAGATCATGAGTATAGTGATAAAATGATTTTATATATAATAGCAGTAAAAAAAACTTTTATCTTAATGGTTATTAGAAATAATATTAATGCTGTTATAGCTTAAGACTATTACTTCTATTATAAAATCTCTTGTCAATTTCTTGGCATTTGTGAGACATTAAATTCTTCAAAGGATTGGCACAAATGACCTCTTCATATGAATGAGCTCCTGTAATTCAGAAAAATAAAGATTCTAAACAGCAAAGGGAATCTCATTCTTCCTACTTCAGTACTTTGATCATCAATAGACTATTTTATTGACATTTTAAAAGAATTGTTCCTGCTCCTCCCACTGCTTTTTATTTGATTTTGTGAACTTATTGGGTATATTACAAAAAACAACATATAGACTCTGTCATAACAAAAAAGAAACCACTGGTCACCAATCTCAATCATTACAATAACTTCCTAGTTTCCAAGCCTAATTCTCTCCCCCTCCCATCCTTTACTTTGGGTGTTGCATCATCCTAGACCTTTCTGCAGCTCTCATTTTCACCCTCTACTAGTCCCTACTGCTCTGGTTTCTGAGACACCACCCTGTATGGTTTCTCTTCTTACCTCTTCAACTGTTTCTTCTCCAACCATTCTGCTAAGGCTTCATTTTCTTCCCAATTTGTTGATATATTGGTTGTTCCACAAAGATCTGTTCAGGTCCCTTTTCTCTTTAAATTCCCCTTCCTTGGGAATTTTATTTACTCCTGTGCCTTCAAATGGCTATCTCAACAGTCTCCCTCATCCTTACCTCAAGTCCTGACATCTCTTCTGGACTTCATTCTCAAATTGGTAACTGCCAGGATGGGGAACATCTCCATCAGCATGTCTGTACCAGCACCTCAGATTCAGTATGTACCTAACCTAGCTCATCATCTTTCCTCTTAAGCCTGCTCCTCCTTCTGACTTTATCAGTGCTCTTTGTCACATTGCCAACCAACCTCTCTTTCAGTCTCTAAACGTCAGTTTATCTTTGACTTCTCTCTCCTTTTTAAAAATAAATTTTGTTGACGTCTTTTATTTTTACATCACCTACATTCTCCAGTGTTTACCATCCCCTTTCCAGAAAACCATCTTTAATAACAAAGAATAAAAAAGAGGGGAAGACAGTTTAGTGTAACAGATACATTGATGGTTGAACTTTATATGCAGTGTTCCACACCCATGTAAAGAAGTAGAAGGAGGTACTTTCTCCTTCTTATTAATAATTAAGGTGGCATAGTGATATTTTAAATTAATATAGTGCTTTAAAGTTTGCAGAGTGATTTATGTGCATTGTTTCACTTAACCCTCAACAACAGCCAAGTCGGCTAAGTATTAGTTATTTTTTGCCCTGTTTTACAGATAAGGAAATTGAGTCTTTAATGAGGTTCTGTGACTTCCCATGATCACACCACTAGCAATTTCAAGGGTAGGATTTGAATCCAGGCTTTCCTGACCACATTTTCGACACTATGCATTATGTCACAGTACCTTTCATATCTAGGCAGTTACCAAGACCTGTTAATTCTATCTCTGTAAAATTTCTCTTATCTTGCCACTCTTTTTTTGCTCCTATCCTGACACAGACCCTACTTTGTACCTGTCTGGCTCCTTATAAATCCTCCTGCCTTGACTGTCCCATCCCCACTCTTCTACCCTCCCCCCTCCCCATCCTTTCCCATTTATCCTTCATACCACTTTCAGTTATGGTTATGTCATTACTTTGTTCATATGTGTTCAGGAGCTCTCGCTTGTTTACCAGGCAGCTCTAATACTCTTCTGCATGGTATAGAAGGCTTGCCATGTTCTGGCACAAACTTTCTTTTCCAACTTTATGTGATAATTTTTGTCCATGTACTCCATGCTCTAGCCAAACCAAACTACATTTTCCTCTCCCAAATACATTCTGAACCCTCCTGTCTCTTTGCCTATGTTTGTGCTCCTTCATTTTCCTAGAATACTCTCCCTACCCTTCTTTCCTTATTTAATTCCTAGTCATAACTTACTTTAAAGAATTTTTTCAATTAATAAAAATCTACCTTTCTTCTACCATCCTCCCTATTGAGAAAAAAAAAACACACCCTTGTAATAAATACTCATAGTCAAGTAAAGCATACTTCTAATAAGTTTTTCTCCAAATTCTCATTTATTCTGCATCAATTCATCCAAGTCATCCTAGGTTTCTCTAAAAATATTTCCTTTATACTTTCTAATAGCACAGAAATATATTCCATCACATTCATATACCATATTTTGTTCAGCTGTTCCCTAGTTGATGGACATCGCGTTAATTTCCAATTCCTTGCCACCCAAAAGAGCTGTTATAAATATTTGTGAACCTGTGGGTCTTTTTATTCCTTCTTTGATTCCGTTGGAGTCTAGGCCTAGTTTTGGTATCTCTGGGTCAAAATTCCATAACTTTTTGGGTATTGTTCCATATTATTCCAGAATGTTTAGACCTGGTTACAGCCCAGTACATTAGTGTGTGTGTTTACTCACATTCTCTTCAGCATTTTTCATTTTCTCTTTTGTTTCAACTCTGCTCATCTGATCCATCATGATGTGTGCCAACCCAAGCACATCCAAAACCTTTCTTAATCATATCACACAAAACACTGTGTTAACAGATTTCTTAAGTAATATTATCTACTGTAGCTGTTTGTTAGCATGTCCAGTCCTATGAGCTTCAAGAAGACTGGGAACAAGCCACTTTAAAAATGTTTATTGAATTGAATCTTTGCCATTTCGTACTTTTGTGCTCTCTGCAAAGTAGGTATTTAATAAATGTTTTTTGGCTATTTTTATACCTGTAGCTTCTCCACTACCTATTTGGATTCAGGACTATGACACAGAATGCTATTTACATTAAGTAATATGCACTGGTTTAGTGGTTTTTTGCTTTTTCACTTTTGCTTTTTTTGGAGAGGGGAAGTTAGGGCAGTTGGGGTTAAGTGACTTGCCCAAAGTCACACAGCTAGTTTTGTGTTAAGTGTCTAAGGCCAAATTTGAACTCGGGTCCTCCTGATTCCAGGGCCAGTAATCTATTCACTGCTCCACCTAGCCACCCTGGTTTAGTGTTTCTTATAGTTCATTGTTGTATAATTTTTTTTCAAGAAAGTTGGCGCATACCTGTGATTTCTTTTGCTATAGGGACTTCCCAGTGAGGAAATTCCCTCTACCAGTAATTGTTCTTCACTTTTATTTTTAGTATGTTTCCTGGAGTACTGAGAGGTTAATGACTTACCTTTAGTTACTTAGCCAGTATGGCTAGCACAATATTCCTTATACTATATTGCCTCTCAAAATAATTGCAAGAGGACCTTTAATAAGAAGGAGGGTTTCCCATCTCTAGTTTCCTAGTTACTGACCTATAAAACAAAGTGAAAAGCTGTGTCAAGTTTGGTTGACCTAGATGGTTGGCTCTGTGACTTACACTTGCTATCTTTCTGGTTTCAAAATTTATAGCTAATTCCTACTTCAAATTGAACATTACAAAATTTTTATGTTTCTTGTATTTCAACCAAACACTTCGGACCCCAGCCACATTTTAACCAATATAGTAAAGAAGAAAGGTTTTATATTATGATCCTGGGTTATGGAAAGATTTTGTCCATATAGGAGTCAGGTGTTGTAATCTACTACCAGCTTTGATTTCCCTATAACTGACATTGCAATGTGGTTTTGAAATGTTTTGTCTTTTGCATAGGCTATGAGTCTAGTGGCTCATTCGTTTATTGGAAGTTGCATTCTTCAAGTTGTGGTTTCTAACTTTTTTCCCTGCTTTTTTTTTTTTAATCTACAGGGCTTTTTTCTTACTGTTTCACCAGAATCTATACTAAAAATAGCTCGCCAAGCTTCTGAAAGCAACAAGATCTTCATTTTGAATCTTTCTGCACCATTTATTAGTCAGTTCTTCAAAGAACCAATGATGAAAGTTATGCCTTACGTTGACATCCTATTTGGAAATGAAACCGTAAGTTATCTCTTTTTTTATAAGTCTGTTGGTTTGTTTTTTTTAAGTTGTCCTTCAGAATTCTTGGTCTGTTAAAGGCTACCTCCTTACAAAAAGTATAATTACAGTCTTGAGTGTGCTGTGGTAAATTTACCTAATTTAGTCTTTGATATTTCAAAATTTTCAACATTTTTTAATGCTTCCTAAGTCCTTTATCTGTGTGTCTGTGTGCATGTGTGCACACACGTGCATGTGTGTATAAATGCCATTTTTATTTGGTACTTGTTAAATTCAGAATACAGAAAAATCACTTTTTTTTTTTCAGTTTAAACAAAGTAATTTCAATAGGGAGAGAACACAAGCCAACTATAAGGGAACAAGAAAAGCCTCATGCAGAGAGTGACCCCTAACCACTTCTTAGAAGGCAGACAGACATCCTCTGAGTTGGAGGTGAGGAGAAGAGAGCATTTTAGACATGGGGAATTGGCTGCCTGTGTAAAGGCACACAGTTGAGGGAAATGAAAAGTCAGTACAGGGAACATCTTACAGGCCAGGCAGACCAATACAGAGAGTGTTCAAAGGAGAGTAATATGAAGCTGGAAACATAGTTGGGAGTGTGGCAGAGCTTTTCTGCATTTCATCCTGGGGGCAATAGGGAACCACTGAAGATTTTTGAGAAGGCCTCTGAGGAGGTCAGACCCTTGCAGTCCTAGCTCCATGGAAATTGGGCTAGAGAGCAGGAAGAACAGTAGAAAGCTATTCCAAGACTTCAAGAAGGGAGTGATTAGGGCTTGAAGTAAGTTAGAGGTCTAAGTGGAGAGAAGATGGTGACTGTAAGATGTCGTTAAAGGACAAACTGAAAAGACAACTCTTTATCATGAGTTTTCAGGAAATTCCTCGTAGGTAAGGGCTCATGGAATCATAAGTTCACATATTTAGATATAGAAGTTAGTCCACTCCCATCATTTTGTAGATGAGGAAACTAATGCCCAGAGACATGTGACTTGTCCAAGGTAAAACCAGTAGAAAGTGTCAAAGCCAGGATTCAAACCCACGCTCTTTAGCTCCAAATCCAACCCACTTTTCTGCTCAACTATACTGCCAGTAGAAATCATCTACCTCTAGGCTAAAATTTGTTGGGTGTTTATTTTGCTGCTATTAATATGAGGTTTTCCAACTTTTTAATCTAACCATTTTGGTTTTATGTATGTTTGTAAATTAATTCAGCACCAGGGGAACCTAACAGCTTGTATCTTTGAGGCAAAACCTTCAAGAGCTCATGGTCCTGAGGGAGGATTCTGGGAAGATCGTACAGAAGGTCAGAAAATTCCAGGCTCTCAAGATTTTCCCCCACAAAAGCAATAAAATAGCACCTCAGGGTGAACATAAAGTGGTAAAAATAAATAAGAGTAGGAACGGAACAGGGGTCCTCCTGGCACACTCAGTGAAGATTTGAAGAAAAATCCCAGGATAAGGTTTGATCCCTGTGAAAAGCAAACACCTCCAGACCAGGACCACTTAAACAAAAAGTGGCAAGCCTGTTAACTGGGTTGGGACATTGCCTCAGCCCTAGCCACAGGAACTTTGACCCCTGGGACAGGGAGGAGAGTAGAGTGTCAGAACTAGGGAAGATCAAGGGAACCTCTGCTGACAAGAAATGTGACAGAGAGAAGGAACCAACACTCAAAACAGTGGGGTGGGGATGCTACTGGCTATGGGCACTTACAAGAGGGTGTAGTTCTTGGTTTCTGTTCCAGTCCAGAGTGGAGAACTGAAGGAGGATTTGAGGCCAGAGGCACCATCCCCCATGCCCTAGGACTAGAGGTGATTAGAAAAACTAAGCTACTACAAATTTTTTTTTTAAAAAGTACAGGCAAAGGAGAAAGAACCCAACCATGAAGAGTTACTGTGGGTAGAAAGAAGACCAGGGTTCATCTTCAGAGGAGGATACTGAAACAAAGAAACTCTCTTCCACCCCAAAGAGTAGAATCAAATGGTCACCTCCACCAAAAGAATTCACAGAAGAACTTTTAAAAGACTTTAATAATCAAATGAGAGAAATTGAGGAAAAACTATTAAAAAAAAACAATCTAAGAAAAACAAGATTATGAAAAGTCAGCCAATTAGAAAAGGAGATCCAGAATCTTAAGGAAGAAAATGACTCTTTTTTTTTTTTTTTTTTTAAGCAATTGGGGTTAAGTAACTTGCTCAAGGTTACACGGCTAGTCATTTGATTTATGCGTGGGTGCTCATTTTCTGAGGCCGGATCTGATCTCGGGTCATCCAAACTCCGAGGCCGACGCTCTTACTCACTGCGCCACCTAGCCGCCCCTTTCGGGCAATTGGGGTTAAGTAACTTGCCCAAGGTTACACGGCTAGGTTTTTTTGTTTGTGCGGATTAAGTGTCTGAGGCCGGCTCCGAACTCAGGTCCTTTTGATTCCAGGGCCGGCGCTCTATTCACTGTGCCACCTAGCCGCCCCGAAAATGACTCTTTTAAAGTTAGAATTGGACAAGGGGAAGCCAGTCAAGTTATAAGAGATTAAGAAATAAAACAAAATATAAAGAATGAAAAAAGTAGAAGAGAATGTGAAATCTCTCATAAGAAAAACAACTGATCTGGAAAAGAAGAGAAAACATAAGAATAACCAAGATCAAAAACAAATCTTGATACAGTAACACAAGAAATAATTAAAGATAAGTGTCCTGAAGCTTTAGAAAAAGAGGGGAAAGTAGAAATAGAAAAAAATCCACTGATCACCACCTTAAAGAGATCCTATGAGGAAAACCCACTGAAATATTATATAGTCAAATTCTGAAACCCCCATTTCAAGGATAAAATGTTACAAGCAACAAGAAAAAAAAAAACAGTTTAAAGATGGTGGTGCCACAATTAGAATCACACAAGATGTACCAGTGGCAACACTAAAAAATTCAGATCTTGGAACACTATATATTGAAGAACAAAAGAGCTGGGGGTTCTGACTAAAAATATCATACCCAGCAAAGTAGAGTGTAATTCTGAATGGAAAAAAGGGATATTTAATGAATTGTCAGACTTTCAGTACTTTATTTTAAAAAAAGAAAGAGAAAAAGGAACAACCTCAACATAATAGAATATTTGACATACAAGAGCCAAGAGAAATACAAGGTACATACAAAAGACTTATTTCAAGTTACTCGATAAGGACAGTCTTTTTGTGTTTGTAAAATGTAAAACATATGTCTAGGATTGTTAGTAGTAGTTGGTTAGTTTTTAAGAAAGATTGGGGTAGACCAAAGTATGATATGATTTTGAAAACTAAAACTATATAGGAACAGCTAAAAAAAAGAGTAATTATCTTATACAAATGAGGTGCAAAAGGAAGAACCAACACAGAGGAATTAGATGGGGGAGGAGGGCTGGTAGTTCTGGAAACCTACTTTCATCAGGAATGGAGTCAAGAGGGAATATATATCTAGAAGAGTATAAAAGTCTAAATTCAGAAAGAAAATGCTTAGGGGATAGGGAGGGCAGAAGGGTAAGGGAAGGATCTCTAGAGGGGAGGGGGAGGGAATAGATTAAAGGGGGGTATAGAAGGGTCTTTAGATTAATGAGAATGGGAGGATAAGGGAGGGGTCTTTGGAGAGGGGTTCAGTTAGCTAATAGGAAGGCAAAGTAGTAGATAGAAGTAAAGTAGAGGAGTCAGGAGGGATAGAAGAAAAGAGATATATGCACAAACATAAAAACAAAGATCAGGAGCAGAATTTGTTAGGGAAAATGTATGTCTATATATGTATGTATGTATCTGTACATAAATCTATCCGTACTTAATTGTATCCTTCTGGCATAGTGGTTGAGGGGGAGAGGAAGGTGGAGAAAAGAACAAGGTAAAAAGCAAGAAAACTTATAAGGAAGCAAACAAAAAATGAACAGCTCAACCCAATGCATAGTATTTATTATATAGGCTTTCTTGAAATGGAAATTTATTTCTATATAGCTAAATATTTTTTGAATCCTCTCTTATGTTCTGGTTTTTTTCTTTTCTTATTTTGTATTTAAGTTTATTTTTCTTTTTCTTTTCTCTATTGTGTATTTAAGTCTAAAATAAAAAGCAAAAGAGTTCATGGTCCTCTTCCATGTTTTGATGAGGCCTCCATATGAGACTGGGGAGTTTATGAAATGTTGACCTATTTTGAATTCCCATTAAATTTCCTTATTTTATTTATTAGTAAGCATTTGTGCCTGAGTTCGAATAGTATATCTGAAAGTAATAAAACTGAATTTCTTTTCATGCTGATTTTACCTAAATCAGACTAGATTTTCTCTACTATTTCTGATAACAAGTGGGCAGAATGTATTTTGTTTGTTTTAGAGTTCATATTTAGATGATAGGTGGTGTGGCATGCTGAAAAGAGCATAGGTCTATGTTGGGCCCTGCCTACTACCAGGAGGCAGCCAGTTTGTTCCACTGAGCCCCAGCTACCTTTAAAGTGAGGCACTTGGTCTTATATGATCTCTAAGAGTCGTCCTGGATTTAAAATGCTATGATTCTTAAATTTGTATCTTCTGTGTGATGTCTTATGTCAAATTAATGTTTATTAAAAATGGTTTGTTTTCCCTTTGGGGTTTTCTTAGATGCAGCTTTAAAAACCCCATTTTGGAATAAGTAGCATAATTATTCAAAGATTTGAGTTATGACAAAACTTGCTATTTCTCTAGAAATATTACATTACTCTTCCTTTCCCTCCTACCTGGTTCTGCCTTCAGTTTCCCCAGAACAATAAATATAAATGGTCGCTCTTTAATTTATATTCTAGACATTTTTTTCTGCTAACCTTGGGATGAGGGATATTGGGTGTCATGAACTTTTATCTTAAAGATTGCTACAAAGTCATACCAACCTCAGAGAAGTGGTGGTAGGACATAACTGGTGTTGCTAATTAGTACAAATGATAAAGAAGTATCACTGGGCTTTGCCTGTTAGTTCAACTGATAACTGAGATGTTTTAGGCAAGTACCTGGGAACCATATATAAAGAGCAAGTAAAGACCCAATATTTTTGTCTTAAGTTGTCAAATTTTCTTCCCAACTTCTCTATTATTATTGAAGCTACCCCATCCTCCCAGTCCTCTAGGCTTGCAACCTCGATGTTACCCTCAGCTCCTAGCTCTCATTTACTTCATATATCCAAGCTATTGTCATATCTTGTCCCTTCTACCTTTACAGTATCTCATATATAAGATGGGCCCCCCTCACCTCTGGACTATTGCAGTAGCTGCTGATGGCTCTGCCTGCCTTAGGTCTGTCCCCCATGCTCCACTCAGCTGTCACATTATAACTCTGACAATGTCACCACATACTCAGAATGGAATAGAAGCCTCTCTTTTTGTATGTAAAGCCCTTCCCAACTTTACCCCTTCCCATATTTCCAGTCTAATACTTCATCCCCTTTCCCAAATGCCACAATACAGCATAGCCTCCTAGCTGATCTCCACCCATGATATTCCATCTGTTTTTTGCACTGGCAGTCCTTTGTGCCTGCAGGGCTTTCCTCATCTTTACAAGAATGAATTCAGATCCCCTCTACTGTCCAAGACCTGTTCCAGTCTTCCCCACTTCAGAGAGCATCTTCCAATACATTGTCAACTGTTTAACAGCAGGCCTTATCTAGGCCTTCTTACACCCAGTGTCTGGTCCATATTAATAGTACACATGGAATATATGTTGCATAGAGTTATGTTTGTGTTGGATCTTCCATTACAATGTGGATTCCTTGAGGGCACAGACTATGTCTTTTGCCTTTCTTTGCGTTTTTAGAACTTAACACAGTTTCTGGCATATTATAAGCATTCACACACATTATAAGCTTGTTGACTAAATGAACAGTTCTGTATAACTCTTCATTTTTATTTTATATCCTTGCAAATAAGTTTTCATTTTGTTTTGTTTTCAAGAGCTACAGGTTGTAGATATCTGTTAAGTTTTTTAAAAGTGCCCTCCAAATATTATTAAAATAGAGATGTGCCCATTTTTAGTATTATCAAAAAATCAGAGCAGTCTTCATTTGATTTCCACAAAGGATCTTTTTAATAAAATAATTAAATTTAAATTACAGGCTTACAGAGGTGGGAAGTAAACATGATATTATGCAAAGAATTTAGGTGATGTGGATTCTAATGTGTCACTAATCAGTTGTGTAATTTTATGTGCATGCCTGTATTTAAACCTGTCTTCTCATCTGTATAACATGACCTGAAATTATTTCCAACATTAAAAGTTCATTATGCTAAGTAATCATTTACTCAGAAAACCCAAGACCTAGAAAATCATTACCTCATAGTATTGTCTATGAGCAGACTGCATATTCATTATTTTCTCACAGTCACTCCTTAATTCATTCTTTTGCTTTGTTTTGTTCTCTCCTGCACTTTGAAGACATTCGCACAGCATCCACCCCCATCTTACTTGTTTTTGCCAGCATTCCTCCTGTGATCTGTGATTAGGTGGCCAAAGGTGGAAAAGCTGTCTTTCCTAGGGAATTTCTGAGCACAGAGAGACTTTTTGTTGGTAATACTCTGAGTCAGATCTGAAGTAGCCCCAGGGAAAATAGATATTGAACTCTATTCATTAATGTTCTATCAAATTTGAACATTTGCTACATATTAAATAGTTTACTGTTTAAATTCTGTATGTCACAAAAAAAGAACATTCAAGTACTGCAATATGACCCAATCCATAAATTATCATGTAAGAAAAACATATGGGAAACCATATCCATAGTAGGTGCTTAATTGATGCCTGTCAAGTTGAACTAAAGAGTGATGGTCACATTCAGCCTCTGTATTAATGATTCGTTATTCTGGATTAAGCTTTAGCTGTCATCGTACTTGGACTAGGTACAAAGATGAGGAAAAACAGACACAGGTTTTTGATTTGTCTTATGTCTTTGTAATTCATAGCCCAAATTTACTTAGCCACAAGTCACCCACTTCCTAACTAAATGCCCGTATAATAAATTTCCTTGAGGACATTCAGCACACCTACAGGGAATTATATTTCCATTGGTGCCAAGAAGGTAACACAGCTATGCAGTCATTACCCAGTAATACATGACTAGAGAACTTGATTATTTTCCTTGCCTTTAATTTTTATTAAATTAAGAAGTTTTTTCAGGAGTCTCATTTTGTAAATGGTTCTTAGCAGTAATACCTTTCAAAGCACTGTAATCACTAGATAATTAACCTGCCTGGATTAAGTACACTCAACTTTGCCTCAGGATGCTTAAGTCTCAAATAAGGTCAATTATCTCATGATAATAACTGCTTTGTCACGAGTTAGTACTTAATTCCTCAGTGAAAGTTCACCTTACAATGCACTTTTAAATAGTTTGACTAATAAAATATGGTCAAAATTGGAAAGAGGAATTAACTTTAAGTGTTCCGAGTAAATGGAGAGTGATAGGTTGTGTGGAAGCCCTCTTCTTACAGAGCTGGTACAATGAGTTTCACAAATTAATCCATGTTGTAAAGATGATGTGTGGCCCTAGTTCATCTGTCCTTTTTTTCTGGCAGCATTCCCATTCATTTAATATGGGAAATTTTCTTGCCAAAATCCTATTAAAAGCCTTTTTAACCTCAAAAAAGGACCCAGTTTATAAGAACATCAGCAGTACTGTTCAAGGATACCGAAATGACTACATCCTTGAGTAATGCTTTCACTTTTCTTTAATGTATAGTTTATGAAGAAATTAATTAGGACCCTGTGAACTGGTTTCTGCAATTACATTCAGTACAACACCAGTCTTATTGGGACAGTGATGCCATTTGTGTAGCGGCATGAGCTAAAAAGAAAGGAGGTTACTTGACAGATTGGTACATTTGAAAAAGCAGCAACAATGGCTTTAATAATGGTTCTGCCATCATGTATCTTGAGCTTTAATGAATGGGTGTCTCTGTCTGCAAATACAAAACAATCCTATATCATTTTTATTGTACCTAACAGTCATCCCAAGGTGGTAGAGTCTGCTTCAAATTTTACAGAGTATTAAATAACATTCTACAAAATCGGCTTCCCTAGTTTTCACAAAGTGGCCTGAAAGTCTTCATTTAAGTCTCTCTTAAGAAGGAAGGAAGGAAGGACAAGTTTCTCCTTTTTAATAACTCCTTTTTCTTTTTGTTTTTGTTTTTTTGTTGTTGTTGTTGTTGTTGTTTGTTTGTTTTTTTGCTTTTTGGAGGCGGGGAGGATAGGGTAATTGGGGTTAAGTCACTTGCCCAAGGTCACACGGCTAGTTTTTTTGTGTGTATCAAGTGTCTGAGGCTGGATCTGAACCCAGGTCCTCCTGACTCCAGGGCTGGTGCTCAACTCACTGCACCACCTAGCCACCCCATAACTCCTTTTTCAATCTCTTCAATGACAAAACTAAACTCATTTTAAAACTATGACTAGCTTTTAGTTGTAATGACTGGTAGTCTCTCATTTGCTTAATTGCTGATTGGCTGGCTTTTATCAAAGCACTCATTTTAACTGGTATTTATAGATAAATTTTCCTAATATCTTTTAGCATAAAACTAAGTAGAGTAAAAATCATGTATAAATAATTTTCTCTTACTCTCAGTCATGAATGATTCTTCAAATAATCTTTATGCTATATTATGTCAAAAGTGGTTCACAATTTCAACTCAGCCTATCAAATATTAATCGCTTTTATTTTTGACATGAAAATGTATATAAACTAATCTGTAAGTTAAGATGTATGCAGAATACAGTGGGTTTTACCTGTAGACATACCCAGATAGAGGTAGTCCTTATTTGGTTCTTTGTGCATGCCTTTTGTTTATTAATAATATGTTTTATTCCTATGTATTTAGTATTTAAACAGTGAGGGTACGTAGCCATAAAACATAGAATACCATCATCTCTGAAGAATTAAAGTTGCAGTTCCCTGCCATAGGCAATAGAGGGACATTTGGTGGGCAGAAGTAGATTACAGCATATTTCTACTAAAGAATTGTGCAGGAGAATCAGAATGGAAATCTAATCAAAGAGATGTCGTGGGGCAAGTGCTGCCTTCATACCTAGAGCAGGGACCTCGCTCAGCACATGGAGTAAATCCCTTACGCTGTACTGAAAGGCAGACCTACATAGAATGAGAAGGTAAGGATGTGTGGCAAGTGCTTACTGCTCATCATTGAGCTGACAGAGCATCTCTAGCAATTGAAAATAATTTTTCCTACTTATTAGGAATAGTTTTGGGTTGTGTGATGTATTAACGTGTATGTGTTCAGGAGCTTTTCCCTCCTGAAACTATATATAGACCTCCAGTAGCCCACGGTCTTTTGGCACCACTGGATAATATGTACTTGGTTTAAATCATATCTTTTCTTAGGGTCTGCTTTGCATCTACCAAGTCATTGTAAATAATCTCTAGTATGCACAAATATGCTAGGCTGACACTGAGATCTATATTCTGCTACTTCAAGAAAGAAAGAGATGGTATTTCCCTTTTCCTTTGGTCACAGTATCACAGCTTATCTTTAAGGAATAGGAGTGGGGGAGAACGTTAGACTCAGAGGAAAAAGTTGTCCCCTTCTGAGACTATTCAAAGGCCTTGTTTTGAACCTCTTCCATAAGTAAGAAGTTTGCCCAGAGACTAGATTTAAGGGTCTTATAAGATCCATTACCAAGTTTTTGGAGAGGGGAGACAGTAGAGAATAGATTTCAAAGTAATTTCAAGGTAGGAGGGGCCTGCTAATATAAAAACAACTTATGTCTTCTCTCAAAAGCTTAACATTTTTTCAGAAGAGGATATTGAAATTTCAATTATAACACAGCTATGGCATCACAATATTGCTGCTAAACTCATGAAATTAACTTCCTCCTCAGGGCCTGACTATCTGATAAATTGTACTTGAATGAAAAAAAATTAGTTTCACCATAGCACAAGGGACATTTTTAATGTCAGTGGCATGTTACAAAGATGTTTTGTAGGAAGGATTCAGAAATAGCTGAAGGCTATTTTAGCTCCATGCTTTGAGTCTTTCTCCTCTTCTAATTCCTCTCCTTTTCACCACCTCTCTGTCTCTTTCCTCCTTTCTCCCTCCTTTTTTTTTTTTTTTTTTTGTAAGTTGCAATGGCTTTCTGAGGACGAAATTCTTCAAATCATTTCCTAGCCTAGCTTCCATCATGGGAAAACACCCTGTTGTTTGAAACTATTTGAATTGCTATGGACTTGATCAGACTTTACACTGTAACATTTTGGGGTGTGAATCATTGTTTCCCTTAATCTTATGTATCTTCTACATTGTGTCAGCTGCTGCATTGCAAATTCATAAGTAACTGTTTTACTGCTTGACTAGTATATCATGAATGGAAAAGTATTTGGTAATATTTAGCTCACTAAGTATTTTTAAATTTACCAGTCATTAAAATAATTTATCAGTATCAGGTTCACCTTGGAAATAAAAAATGTAATTCTTGAGGTCAAAATGTTGAAATCTAAATTCCAATTGCTGCTCCACCTACACATATGTAGTTGTTTGCATGTTGTCTGCTCCATTAGAATGTGAACTTTTTGAGGCCTGAAGCTGCACATTTGCCTTTCTTTGCAGTTGAGGGTTACATCTTTTCCAGTATCGATGGTGGATTTGATTTGGATTCTTGTAGAGGTTGTTAAGGGCAGTGGAAAGGGAAAGTTAAGAATAGGGCAGGCAAATTTCAAAATGCCCATACTATATAGGCCTTAGTTTCCAGGGAAATAACTAGAACGCATATAATTACATATTGTAATATAGTATGTATCCACATCACCTAGCACACATGGGAATAAGTGTTTACTGATTGATTAGAGACCCTTTTTCAACAAAGTGTCTCCCTTGTTTGGAAGAAAAGGCTTGGACCCAGCTAGATGTATAGTGAGTTATCTGAGTTTTTGCTCATCCACATATCAATAAGGAAAGCTGAACTGCAGAACAGAATACCAGAGCAGAGTGAATTTAGTCCCCCAGAATTGGTTAGGGGTAGGGGGAGAGTTTGGGGGCGGAGTTGATCATTCATTGATTCATTCATTGATTCGTTTGTTTATTTTATGAAACTCTAGTTAGCAGCAGAGCCAGGATCCAGAACTTGAGGTTTCCTAATTCCCAGTCCTGAATTCTTTCTGCTTGAACACACTTGCCTCCATTCTGCATTTGAGAAGAAAGTGCTAGAGACTGTGAAACAGTATGTTATTGACTCAAACTAATTTGAATGAACATTGAATTCTCATGAGCCTATTGTTTATGGTTCACCATTGGTCAGATTTAATTCAATGGAATGCTGTATTTGCTAGCTAAAGGTTCTATCACTCCCAAGAGTCCCTTTTCCTCATCTTTTTTTCACATACAGTAATAAAATAGAAACTTTTTTTTTAGCCCCCACATAACTTTAATACTAGGGCTCATTCATTCACCTTGGAATTTGAATATTGTCACTATGACTGATAGCAAACAAAAACCAATGTTCTTAACCAACAGGAATTTATTAAGTGCCTTCCATGAGCAAGGTTCTCACACTCTCTCTCTCTCTCTCTCTCTCTCTCTCTCTCTCCCTCTTTTTCTCTCTCTCCCTCTCTCTCTCTTTCTCTCTCTCCATACACACACACACACACACACACACACACACACACACACACACACACACACACACACACACATATACACACACTATTCCAGGCATAGGAAGGCAAAACAAAAAGCAACTCTTACCTCATAGAATTTACCTTCTCCTGGAAGCTTCATCTTTGATAGTCAACAAACATTATAAACACATGGAATCCTGTTTCTCTATACTTTTTACTTAGTTGTGTGATCTTAAAGATAGAATTTTCCATATACTGCCATTTGTAGAAATGTACTTGATCCCTCCTTAAGCCCTCATCAAATATGTCATTGGTGCACTCCCTTACCACTCTACATTTTAGAGCAGGCAGTAAGACACCTTAGGATTTAGAAATGGAAGGTACCTGAAAGGCATCTAGACCAACCACATCCTTTTACACATGAGAAAACTGAAACTCAGAGAAGTACCATGATTTATATACACACAGCAAAGGTACACATAATAGGTGTCATGAAGAGAATTTGAATCCATGTCTTCTGACTTCATATTTAGTGCTATTTCTCCTGTACCACAATCTGTGGCCAGATATCCTTAAAAAAAAAAAAAAACCTGTCATTTCCAGCACAGACCTCCTCTGAGTATATATAATTGGTCTAATCCAACTATTCTCATTATTATTCTCCAATATTAAACCCCAGAGCACTACAGCTCCTGCTAAATGAGATTTCCCAGAAGAATTTATCCTGACTATTTACATTTGAAAAAACAAGTAGATGGAGAATGTCCATTGTCTAGACATTGACATGCAGGTGAGATGGAAAACACTTAAAAGTGGTCCATCAGTGTATTTATGTTAGACAGACACTGTACATGAAGAATGAAATTGGCCCTCAATTGAATAGGACAGAGAGGGTTGCAGAATTGCCTTTTGGAAATTATGTAGTGATTTTAATGATCCTATATTTATTTAAACAATAATATTCTTCCAGAAGTGTTATATGGCTGCAAATTGTGAAATAGCACAGTCTCTAGAGATTTCAAGTTATGGGTCACCCAAAGGACAATGAAGAGAGTGTTGACTGTTTGTTAGGTGGCTACTTAGTAGGAATTCTGTAAAAGAGACTTTCAATGCCTGGGCCCTCGGATACCGTGTGTGTCTTCTCTTGTGGAATTAACATCTGGTTATTACAGGAGTTTGCCTTTTTTGTTGTTGTGTTTTTACAAATCACTACTCAGATAATACTTTGCAAACTTTTAAACACTACATGAATAGTGCTATTGTTACCAGGTTCAAATCAAATACCCTTAAGTATAAAATGTTGTGTAATTTTATTAAATAAGGAACTAAATGGCATTAAGTAGCTAAAAGTGTGGCCTCTGACCCCTTCCAAGTAAACCAATCCCTCTCTTAGTAAAAAGACATTCTTTTTTTCTTTACCTAGTGACTTTGAATCATTATAGGTAAATTATATTGCTCGTCCCCTACATGTCATTACAGTTCACTGAAAATAAAAATTGGAGTCAATATTGCCCTTTTTTTGTTTTAAGCCTGACTCTAAACTGAATTTTCTTACTTCTTTTATTGCCCCTTTCCCCTCAAATATATTTTCTATTGGCAATGAATTTTTGACATCCTTCTCTCTTTTTGTAGCACAACCCCAGAACATAGGTAACCAATGGTTAAACATGTGACTGTGATTCTGCCAGCTGAATCCCAACCTTCATTTTCCCCTCATAAAAACAGAGCTTTGGACATTACAGGCAGCTGCAGAAATATATCTCAATGACAACTATAACAATTGCACCTTTTGCTACAAATCAAAAATTCATGGGGGAGGGGAAGGCTGGAAGATACCTACTCTTTTTCATAATATCCTAAGTTGTAGACCTTTCCTCTAGTGATTGGTACTGTAATGGAGAGAGGGGGGGGGGAGGGAGAGGGAGAGAGACAGGGGCAGAGAGAGAGAGAGAGAGAGAGAGAGAGTGTGTGTGTGTGTGTGTGTGCATGAGGGGGGGCTTCATATTTTTTTATAAATATTTATTTTGGGTTCGAAGTTATGGATTTTATGTGATCCACAGTGAATGGGTTGTTTGTTACTGTAATTAAACTCAGCTTATGAGTAGATTTTCCAGTAGAGAGGATATGATTCCTAGGAGGTTTCGAATAGCAAGGGAGAGGGGTTTGACTGGGTGTTTTGCTATGGGACAAGACTAGATGGGGCAAAAGTATATTGAGCCAAGGTAACCCAAGATGCTGTTATTGCTGTTGTGTATTGCATAAATGGGATGATTTAGCTCTAAGATAGAGACAAAGAAAAAAGGGCAAGGACTAGAACCATGATTTCCTGACTATGAGGAACTTCCAGTCCATATCTGTTCCTTTTCCTCGACGTAGAGCCTTTGAGAGCTTCCCAGAGCACTGAATGGTAAAGTGACTTGTGCTGACTCACACAGCCAGTGTGTGTCACAGGTGAGGCTTGAACACAAGTCCTCCTCGTGTCAAGGTCAGCTTTCTATAAACTATGCCATGCTGCCTCTCTAGGGGAAAAACAGTCATCAAACTTACATACACACACGTAGTTATTTATAGTTAACAAAAATTTTCACTCACAACATTGTGAAATAATCTGTCCAAATATTATTCCCTTTTCATAGATAAAGAGACTGGAGCTCCCAGAGAATAATAACTTGTCTAGAATCACTATTAAGAGGCAAAGGTAGGATTCAAATCCAGGTCTAATGATTACATATTTGTTGTTCTTTATGCTACATCACACTGAAGATGTTATGGTGGAGAATGATGTATTTAGTGTGGGAAGAAAGGAAAGGAAAGCCAGGCAACAAGCCTTTATTAAGTGCCTTCAGTGTCCGAAGCACTCTGCTAAACACTGGAGATAGAGATACGAGAAAAAGAAAGTCAAGGCGCTTTCATCCTCATGATGGGAGAGACACACAAAAAGGACTTGAAAAGAGTCACTGGTTGGAGGAGGCATGATATGGAAGCATGAAAATTCAGAACCAGAGCCAGAGGGGAATGAAGTTTGGCCAGCCCAGGGTCTTCTAAAAATGGAGGCCCTAGGAAGAACTCCACATTAAGAGAAGGAGGGGAGCATGGCAGAAGGATGTGCCAAGGGTGAAGAGGCCCCAAGTGCACAGGGAAGTTCTGCCTGAGACCACAGTTGAGCTATGCTGGCAAATCCAGAAATTCAGAAAGCAAAGCTTCTGTAAGGTTTGTTTAAACTGGTTGGAACATTGAGAGCTTCCTTGAATCCATTTACAAAAACATGCATAAATGGAATAGAATTGAAAATTATGTTGATTCCATGATGATGGCACCAAGAGGAACTGTGTTAAAGTCTGGAGCCTTCACATGGTTGACAAATCTACATAGAAACCACTGCTGTTGGTGGAGACAGATTATGCAGTTACCTGTAGCTCTACTAAGAATTTTTGGAGTTTTTCTTTCAAAAGATTAATTGCCTCATTACTTTTAGGTGTTTCTGCTACCAACCAATGCAAATTGCAACTCTTTTTCCACTTAGTACATAAATTGTTTTTAGGAGTTGCTGCAGCAGGGCGTAGCAGGCAACAGGTGGATCGTTTGAGCACAGGAGTTCTGAGCTGCAGTTTAAGCCAGTCAGGTATCCACACTGCCCCCAATTGTATGAGCACCCAGTCGCCAAGGGATGCCAGACTGCCTTAAGGAGTAGTAAAGACAGGGTAGGTTAAAGCTTCAGTGCTGAAATGAGGCTGAGGCCTTTGAGGGCCTGTAGCACTTTGGCCTGGGTGAGATGGGAAAATTCACTCTCCTCCCCGCCCCAGCCTCCCACACCCCTCCAAATAAAGCAAAAAGTTGCTATGGCTGAATCTCTCTTAGCAATCCTGGTAATGAGTCTTGAAGAGCTTACCTAGTCTGGTTCTTAGGCCATGCACATGAAATCCTTCCCATTTGGAAGTGTTTGTCCCATACTGGAAGGCTTTCCAGTTTGTTATAGGACCTGCCTGAGTTTAGGTAAAGGACTCTGATTTCCACTCCATCCCCTTTAAGGTGTCAGAGGAAGACCTCAATGGACCAGCTGTGTCTGCTTACACTATAATAGCATTCTACATGTTATCATTTGTACTTAGATTTGTATAGTACTTCCTGTTGCCAGCATTTCAGACTGTGGAGAAGTTAAATATCTCAGCCCAGTCCAGCCTTCCAGCCCACTGTATTTCATCATGGATAATTGATTGGTTTTGCTGACATTTGTTTTATTCCTACTGTTTCCTCAATTGTAGTAGGGGTATGGTTATTGGTTCCTCTTTCTTCCCCGGGAGAGAGAGTCTTCAGAATAGTGAAGGTGCTGGCCTCCAGACTCTCAGAGACCTCAAGTCTCTGTCCAACTCCTTTCATTGTCTTTGGTGAGTCGACCCTGCATCTCAGTGACTTCATCTCTGAAATAAGGACAAACTACTTACTTAATCTTAGGACTAGGAGAAATGTACTTTGTAAACCTTAGATTAATATATAAATGTGAATTATGAAAATGGACCTCTAGACTGAGTCAAGACTCCATCATTTAACCTCTACCCCTGCTTTTTTTGATTGTTGATATCAGAATGAATACCTGTCCTGGCTATCTCAAAGGATTAAAGACCAAATAAGATAATGTATGTGAATATGCTTTGTAAGCATAAAGTGCTCTAACAAACGACTGATTCAATGCAAGTTAAAGACAGTGTTATTATTATGTTATTATCAGTTTATTCTTTGAGATATAGACAGTTCTAAGAGCCAAAAAACTGTTCATAAAAGGTAGTCTGCTTGTAGAGAAGTCTTATCTAGTGAAATGTCATCCCGGTTTTCATTTTTTTATTTTATTTTAAATAACTTTTCTTCATACGTTTTTATCTCAGTCATTGCCAGATATCTCACTCTTCTCCATCCAGCATTGACCCCTCCCCTTTGACCAAGGAAAACAAACTGCTTTAGAGGGCACACCATAGGCAGCACTTGGCATCATAATCTCTCCCCTTTTTGCCTGGGACTTTGGGGGCTGAGTGAGGGAGGTGATTCTGTAGATTTCATTCATCTATTCTCTAGGAACAAGATCAAGCATTCCTATCATTTGGAGTTTGGCTGTCTTTTAGTGTCCTTTTCATTTATATTATGGTGTTTGGGGGGCTGGAGGAGAGAAGGTAGAATGTGAGTGTGCATATTTCTGGTCGGCTTGCTTAACTTTGCATTATTTCATAGAATTCTTCCCATCTTTCTCTGAATTCTTCATATCCCTTTTCTTACTGCACAGTAACATTCCAGGCTTATATTCCAGTTGGTTGAGTCAGTCCTGAATGAGCACCACTTTGTTTTCAGCTCTTTGTTACCATAAAGAGTGCTACTATGAAGAATTCAGTAAATGTGGGGCCTTTCTTTCTGTCTAACCTCCTTGGGATATGTGCCAAGAGAGAGATCACTTGGACAAAGACCATAGATAGTTTAGTCACTTTTCTTGCCTAAATCCAAATTGTTTTCCAGAAAGTTTGAATTGGTCCACAGCTCCACCCATAGAATATTGTTTCTGTGTTCCCACAACCCATCAGGCATTGCCATAGTCATTCTTTTTTTTTCATCTCTGTTTCTTGGATTTGATGGAATACCTCAGATTTATTTTATTTGCATTTCTTATTATGAGTGCTTCAAAACATTTTTACATGTTGATTGCATTTTTTTTCTTTTAGAAACTTAGATTCTTTGACCACTGATCTATTTAAGGGCATATTTTATTGAAAAAACAGAGGCCATTTGACAACAGATGCCTTTTACCACTAACTCTTCACCCATCTCACAAGAGCTGGTCTCCCATATTAAGGCAAACTTCTCTACATAAACAAGCAATCTCATTGTATCCTATCTTCAGCAGATTGCCCTTCTTTCATTTCCCCCCCCCCACTAATCTGCAATCTTTACCCCTCAGCTATCTGCTTCTCTACTACCTGCAAATATGCCCGTGTCTCCCCCTTAAAAACAACCTGCACTTGATCCATCTTGTCCTTGCTAACTCGCATCTCTCCTTCCTTTTGTGATTAAACTCTCTGCAAGGGCCGTTTACATCAGATACCTCCACCTACCCTCCTCTCACTCTTTTCCTAACTCTACGTTTTGGCTTTTGACCTCATCATTTAACTGAACTGCTCCCTGCAAAGTGACCCGTGATATTTTGATTGAAAAATTGAATAGCCTTTTCTCAGTCCTCATCCTTCTTGATCTCACTGCAACTTTGGACTCTGTTGATCTCCATCTTCCCCTTGATTCTCAATAGAAGTCTCATTCTGCTCCCTTCCTCCTAAAGTAGGACCTTGGAATGTTGCTCATGTGTATTGGCAAATTTTGCATTCCCATTTTTTTCCTTAACATTTTACTCCTCTTCAGTATAGAAATCTGAATCTTTTCTTCTCTCTTCTCTGGTCAGGCATTTGGACTTCAACTAGTTTGAGTAATTCTGAATGTCTCAGCTTTCTAGTGTTACTTGGCTAATTTAGCAAGGCCAGGGAAGTCAAATGTGGATTCCACCAAAAACACTTTGATCTCATTTAAATGTTTTTAAAAGTGATTTCCATCTCTCTCTTACTTGCAGGAAGTGAATATTTCCTCTCTTGCACATTTCTGATGGTACAAAAATATTTTTAAATAGAAATCACTAAAAGCATTCATGTTTTGTCTCTGTTATACCTTGCAGAAGTATAATGCTATCGAGCTCTTTTGATCTGTTTCAAAAAATAGAACTGACAATTTCCTTAGACTGGATACGCCCACATTCCTACAGAGAATGAATTCCCCTCCTCAAGAAAACATATGCACAGCTTTTTAAATAAAATGTTTTATCCATTTATGCCACGTGCTTTCCTCAAATAGCTAAATTTTCTCATTTTTCAAGTGTTGAAGATTGGAATCCGAGTTTGGCTTCAAATACAACTTTTTATGAACCTTTTCCATTTCAAAGGGCAAAGTTTAGCCTTTTCTTCACCGTTTTCTTCACCTTCCTCTGGCCTCCTGCTTTATTTCTTTGACCAGGCAAAGGTAATCCAGGTGCCTGTGACAGTTTTCACTGTCCCAGCATGGCCATTTAGCCCAGGGTCTGCTGGAAAACGAGGGATTTTTATTTCTTAAAATTTGTGTTTCAGATCTCATATTGATATTACCATAATCCAACCGGGAGCCCTTAGAGAGCTCTGAGCTCTGTCTGTCTGTGCCATCACACTCCCTTGTTCTGACTCAAAAATCATTTTAAAGAAATTCCAACGAGAATCATTTTATATCACCAGAAAAATACAAACAGGCTCTGCTTCATAAAAACTTCTTGTGAAGTTTAGAACAATAGTAACATAAGCAGTGAAAATTAATGTAGTATTTTGGATGTTACTGAGTAGAGAGAAGCCATGAATGTAAGGCAAAGGCAGGGCACAAGACACCAGTCACTGCACAGTAGGCCATGGTATTGTCGGTTTTCCTATAAATTCCTGCAGGTTTCTATGATAGGGAATAGGATGTTGGGTATGGCATTCATTAGTTGTTTTTCTAGACTCTTGGTAGTAGCAAAGAACAACTTCTCTTTTGAAGCCTGTCAGCTCTCTTCCCCTCTGGTCTCATTCCAAGAGTGAGAGAATGAAAAACCAGGAGATCTGGCCCCCCAGTATTGTGAAATTCTCTTTCCTAGGAAATGAAAGAATAGAATTCATGATCCTTTACATACTCAACATAAGTATTCAGGAGTTGGGTGATTTCCCTACTTTCTAATTCCTTTCCCTTGCTGGCAGATTTAGAAGGGTGTTGTCTAGTTTTGGCTCAGAAAGAACCCTTCTCTCAGCATTTCCCTTCTGTTGAGTTGGTTTCAAGGCCAATTGGTATTCACACCATTAGTTTATAAGTGAATTACTCTTTCCTTTGAGTGTTAATTAATAGCTCAATGTATGGACAGATATTTATATATGCACATATGTATGCAAAATACACATAGATAACATATGGCTACACATACATGTGTTCATATATGTATGTGCATATGTATTTATTACCTGGCCACATTGAAACACAAATCAGCCTTTGGTGTTAAATATTTGCACTCATTTGTTCAATTTAGGATGGATTCTGGTGTTCACTGAAAAACTCTTTATATCATGCTAATGTGAAAAGACTGGTATTCTATGTTCTTTTTTCTCATAGGGTACATAATGTTTTTCTTTCAGACAGCACTGTATTAAGATAAAACTGACCAGTGTGGTTTCTGCCTCCTCCAAGGAAGAGCACACTAGTTGGGAGATGAATTCAGTGACACCTTCTTAATCAAGGTTCAGAGCCATTATTCTTAAATCAGAGTTTCTCTTTCTTGTTATGTGGAGCCTGGAAGCGACTCCGTGGAATCCTACTCTGCAGCATAAATGAGCCGAGAGCCACCGCTGGCTGCAAGAGGTCATTTAGATCGTGGTGGAGAGAGGGGGAGAGAGAGGGAGGGCAGAAGAGTATAATCAGGTCCAGCAGAATGCTATCACACTGGGAACATGCTTAATTTGGTGGGGAATTATGCAAGCATTCCTCTACTACTTTAAAAAATAATGAATAGAAGAAGCAGAAGATTCATGAAGCTTGCCTGCCTTTTAAAAGAGAGTGATTTTAATGAGTTAAAAACTACTGTGTGTGGTAGGGTCATGGTAAGGGATGGGCCACTTCCAGATATAAATATTCTTGCCTCCATCTTCCCAGTCCTTACAGAGATTTTTTAATAGGATATGCATTTTTATTGCTCCTTTTAGCCTAAACAATAGAAAAGACTATGCAGGTGGGGCCACTAGCTTAATTCTTCGATTTAGCTTTCCTCTCTGGGTCTGGTGATTGAATTTTTCCTCTGAAGTAACTCTTGAGATGATGTTCTTTCCAGCCAAACCTCACAACTAGACCAATTCCAAGCTATCAAATCCTTCAAAATACTGTCCTTGTACACTATTTGAATTCTCAGGAGAAAGGTGGTGAGGTCCAGAGTAGGACAGAGAGGGAGAAGGTGCATGTCTAGGGAAATCGAATTGGCACTTACCATTGAATACCTACCATCTGGAAAGAGAAAGATAAGAACAGGGTGAGGTGAAAGGAAATATGAAAGCTGAAGGGAATTTATTTCCTACAACCCAAAGAAATTCTATAACTGGCATCCAAAGAACATTGGGAACCCAGAAGGGATCTGACCCCATATGTAGAACTTTTTTTCCCTTTGCCTCTCTTAACTGTCTTTAGTGAATGCAGATTTTAAAGTATAGTAAAATCTCACTAAATAAGAATTTTTTTTATCTTTCAGGTAAGGTTTAGCTGATTTGTATTTTTAGCAAAGTATTTAAAGTCCATTCTTTTTCTACATATTTTCAGGGTATTGAACATAAGTTGCTTTTTTAAACCAAAAAGGCAAGAAATTAAGACCCCTATCAATTTGCTGAGAGTTTCTGAGCAGTCACTCAATTAAGGATTCACTGTTTGCTTACTGTATGTCCACCACTATGCTAAGTATCCTTGGGGATGTAATTGGAAGAGCTGGTAGTATTGTGGATGCTTAGTGAATAAAGGTCCAGTAGAATCCAGTAAGCCTTTGTTAACTACCTGCTTTGTCCCAGGCACTGTGCTGAATGCTAGGGATACAATTAATGAAAAGATAGCCCCTGACCTCAAGGAATGTATACTTTAATGGGAGAGAGAACACAAAAAGGTGGCCACTGAGGTGAAGAGGGAAAGAGACTAAGGGATGTTTTGTTTCATGGAATTGAAAGCAGGTGGAACCACAGCTACCTAGTGGAATGAACTGAATGTAGAATCTTGGCTTCTGCCTTCTATCAGGAAAGCCCTGGGAGGAGTTTGGTGCTCCACCCTCTCTAGGGGAGAGCCACCTGAGGGAGGTGGTGTCAGTCAAGGCTTGAGTTAGCTTCTGACAATGAGATTTGGGGTGATAAGCTTACTTTGGGAGGGGCATCTTGTTCTAGGGAGCTGAAACCAGGCAAAGCAGCAGGTGCAGAGTTGGAGACACACACATACTCCTATTTGTGTGAGTCACTTAGCTCTTCCTCCCTGCTTTCAGCTCTCAAAAGACAGTAAGTTACACAATACTTGTTGCCTTGAATCTTTGTCCCCACTGCCAATGAAATCCTAGATTTGGAACTAAAATAAATTCAAAACTTACATATATACAGCAATTAGAAGTCGAGGAAGTGTTTTCTCTTCCTTGACACCCCATACTATATGGTTCATGAGGCCTGGGAATCTAACTTTTCTTTCCCGTTTATACTGTCCCCACTCCCACCCACCCCCACTTCCTGTGCTCCACACAAAGTAGTAATGATTGTTGCTGAAGGGTGGTACTAACTCTTAAGTACCACCCAAGTCAGAGAAGGAAGAGGTTCTGTTAGGGCAAGTGGACAGGGAAAGTCATACTTTGCACCCAGGCCTTGAAGATAAGTAGGACCTGGCTAGGTGAAGGATAGAACAGTGGCATTAAGGGCATAGTGTGGCCCAGTAGGAAGTGTATTGGGCTGGAAATAAGACCTAGGTCTTGATTCTCAGCTCACATACTCACTAGCTAGGGGCTGTGAGAAAGCCATGTAAACTTTCTGAACCTTGATTTTCATATCTGGAAAATGGGGGTGATGATTCTATTTCTATAATCTATCACTCAGGGTTGTTGTAAGAAAAATATTCTGTTAATCATAAAGTGGCCTCTTGCCTCCAAGATCAAATACAAACTCCTTTGTTTGGTGTTCAAAGCCTTTCATAACCTGGCCTCTTCCTCTTGGTCCAGTTTTCTTACACTTGACCCCACACCCCATACTCTGTGATCCATTGACACTGACCTCCTGGCTGTTTCTCACCCATAGCCTTGTGCACTTTCACTGATGATCTCTCCTGCCTGGACTTCTTTCACTCTTCATCTCCACCTCTTCCCTGACTTCCTTCAAGTCTCAGCCAAGGACATACCTTCTAGAGAAACTTTCCCCAGTCTTTCTTAATTTTAGTGTCTTCCATCTGAGACTGTTTTCCATTTATCTTCTCTATGTCTTGTTTATATGTAGTTGTTTCCATATTGTCTCCCGCTGTACATTCTGAGCTCCCAGAGATTATTTTTTCCCTTTTTTTGTATCCTCGGCTCTTAGCCCAGTGCCTGAAGTAGACTAGGTGCTTAATACCAAACTGATTGACTAACTGCTCTGTAAATCATCGTTTTTTAAGTGTTTATGGATTCCTTTTATTTTTTTATATCACATTCACTTCTGAATCCACCAACCCACTCCACTATCCAGCAAGTATTCATTGTTAATGGTCTCAATTAGATTGGGGAAAAGGGAGAGGTAAATTGAACAGAGACATTTGGACATGATGGGTTAGACAGTTAGTTACTATTCCTCTTAACTCTTCTGTTCCCCATCCCTTTACTTTGTATGTATTTTGAATTTATATAGATTATTTTCCCAAAGAGAATGTTAGGTTCCTCAAGGGTCCTCAGTGCCCACCACAGTGCCTGACATAATAAATGTTGGTGAATAAATGAATAAATTGGTAGTAGAGAGGAGTTGTCAAAATCCAGTAATTAGCACTTAGAGGCAACTATATGGTATGGTGCATAGTGTGCTGGAGAGACCTGAATTCAGATCCAGCAGCAGACACTTACTAGCTCTGCAGTCGTGGGCAAGTCACTTTACCTCTCTCTTCCTTAGTTTGCTTATCTGTAAAATTCGGTTAATAATAACACATATCTCTCAGGATTATTGAAAGGAAAAAATGAGATAATATTTGTAAAATGCTTTGCAAACTTTAAAGCTTAATATAAATGTATTATTATTATATTAAGGGTCTTTTAGTTTCTGATATTTATCAAGTTGAGTATATTTGTAAGAATCCAAATTTCTATCTTAGTCCATAATTATATATCATTCTTAGTAACCAGTGGTAACATAGCTGTCTTTATTTTAGAACTTTCTATCATTCAGTCTAATTCAGGCCCTTTGTTTACAAGCCTTTGCTGTCTCATCTTCTTTCTCCTATTCCTGAAACCCCTTTAAGTCATTATTCCAAACTAGGAGGTTTAAATGTAATTGATATGTGTCTAGATAAAGGGGCCATGACCATAAGTGTGGGAGGTTAGTGCTCTTGGAAAGAGGATGCTAATCTTGAAGAAGCTTGCTCAGGGTACTTGACTTTAAAGGTTTTTAATGAAGATGACCAATTTGAATTCTTCATTCAGGAGAATCTAGATTAAATGTTGGATGGACAGTAATAGTAGTCAGGTAGCCTAAGATTTAAGATCACATGAGAAAGTAACAAATGGCACAGTGCCTTACAAACTGTACAATGCCTTTTAAGTCCACATTATTATCATTATTAAGGCTCTCATGGAGAAGGAAATCTCGCTTAATGGAGCAGTTAAAGTATCCTCCTATCAGTGTACCTTTCTGTATTTTAAAAGAATAATCCTTTGAAAATGTTCCTCACAGGTGTATACTGATTGATAAGAATGTCCTCTTAGCATCTGACCTTGCTGATTCCTTAGGTACATATTCAAAATGCACTCTCTGGTACACCTAAAGTTGCAACTGCTGTTAGTTGATTTCTTCTTTTTATCAGTCAATTACTCAACAAGCATTGATTGAACACCAGCTGTGTGCCAAGCATTGTGCAGACCAGGATGCAAATACAAAATGTACTCCCAATTATCTCTACAAATAGCAGAGAGAAGTAACACAAATCTCATTAGATAATGGACAACCCCAAGATAGTTTTTATTAGATTTTTAAATATGGTTAGAGGTTTAAATTGTCAGACTATTAAATCCCATATTTAGTATAAAGAAATTACCCTAGGCAGGAAGAAGAAATAGCAATCTCAGTTGAACCCCAGGCCCATCTTTCCTGTGGTTTTCCCTTCGCTCCAGTAAACCTGTATCTCAGAATTGTTTTTGAAACTGACAGCAGTCTTTCCTCTTGTCACCAGTTCAAGCCTGGTCTCAGTGTATTCCAAATATCCCTATCTCAAGTTTAGCCTTGGATAAACCTATTCTGAAGTCACAGAATAATTGTTTAGTTCTTCAAATATGTGTGTTGGGGGGTAGAGGAGTGCTTACTAGCAGCCATGAGGGGAAAGTCTCATATGTGCAAAGGACAGAGCTCAGAAACCCCATCCTGAGTTAGCCACAATCTAGCCAAGCCCAACTGACAGCTTTCAGTGGAAGACATTGTGAGTGCCCATCTACTTTCCATTTTGGTTTTCTGTTGTTATGTGACCCATCTTCTTACATCCCGGAAGAAGGCTATACTAGCTCCCTTCTTAGAGACTCCAGCCCCATTGCCCCTTTCTCTTTCCAAATCAAAGCTATCTCCTTAGTTAGGTCCCTTTTTCTAGATTCCTGATGCAGGGCGCTTCCAGTTCACACACCAACTCCATTTGTCAAGCCAAGAAGACTTGTGTGGATCTATTATCCAGGCCAGCTGCCACGTCACCCACTTTTCTGTTCACAAGGTGATGAGTCCTTTTGTCAGGTAGCCCACATTAGAAGTGTTCGGGCTGTCACTGGTTTGTTGAAACCCTGCTATAAGCACAGTAACTAGAAATAAAATTATCTGATACCTCTCCAGACCGACTGGGCAAGACTAGATCTGATATCACAACTTTGTCATCACTTGCCCCTCAAAGTGGAATGTGCTGGGGTAGGAGAAGAAAGCACTAAGGAGCAATAGCAGGTGTGACCTGGACTGACACAGACTTTCTTCCCTTCCATTACAGTGACTCCACAAGGCCAAGGTGCATAGTCCCTGTCTTTCCCTTCTTCCCAAACCTCCCAGCCTCTGTCAGTCTTCCCTCCCAACATGCTTCTCACCAGATGAGCTGCTTATACGAAATAGTACACCCACCACTTAACCAGTCCTCCACAACCAAAAAGCAGCCAGTCTTTGCCACTCCTACAGCAGCCATCATACCACAGCCCCAAGAGAAAATGCCAGAGCCCAAATGGGAACTGCTCCATCCCCTTCTTCCTGCCAATCTCCTGATGTTGCTGACCCCATCCAGAACCTGCATTATTTGCACAATATCCTGAATAGTTACTTTGATATCATTGCTAGTATATGTAAAGAGAAATTTCATTTCATCACATTTACATTGTGTTTTCTAAAAAATGTTTGTATTAATTTCACAACACCTTTAAAAGGACATCCTGGTGAGGGGAGAGGGTACATTCCTGAGTCCTTTAGTATTAGGGATCAAAAATTGTCAGGATCCTTATCAGAATTATTAGAAATATTTAAGCATGATTTTTATCCTGCAGGACAATTTTATCCAATATGATATTAAGAGTAGGAAATTCTGCATTTGACTAAAGGCAGAAACAGTGCAGACCCCAATTTGTCATGATTTCATGCCCTTTTACAAACTGCTTAAACATCTTTTTATCATATGTGCATATTTTTAGGGTCATTTATGGAAAATGAATAGCTTTCCCAAACCTGTTTTTTTTTTTTCATTTATAATGAACGATTAAATGTGCCACTTTCACACTAATGAGCCTGTGAAATTTATTTTCCTTTTCCAAACAAACTGTACAAAATCAGATTCATGAGACCGCTTAGTGAGGGGCAAAAGCTAGACAGTGACAGACCAACATGGAAGGGAGCAGAAGACAGACCGCCATCCTTTCCATAAAGTAGGGTCTTTCCTTTCCATTTGATACTTTTTGTAACATGAAAAAATGTCTAGATTACATGTTCATCTGTGTGCACACACACACACATACACACATATCCCTCTTTAGAGGAGATTTCCTTCTTTTACTCATGCACCACACAGGTAATAGAGCAACAGATGGGAAACAAAACCAGGGGACTTGGGACTAAGATGGACATGAAGCCTGGTGCACAAGAAGGGGCATAGACAGACTGAAGGTAGGATGAAAAGAGGACAAAGGAAACCGTGAAGAAGGATAGAAGTATGCTTCATGTGTCTGGATGCCCATGATCCCAGATGCCTTGTGAAGGAAATATTGGATTGAAGTTAGAAAGTTTATTCTCCTACTGGCACCATTATTTAACATGTGTCACTATGTATACATAATTTCATCGCTTCATAGAATTAGAGCTGAAAGGGACCATAGATGTCATGTAATCCAAATCCTTCACTCCTCCACTTTATAGATAAGGAAATGAAGGCACAGAAAGGTTAAATCACTATACTGAAGTCACACAGGTAACAAACAGCAGCACTACGGTTTGGGCAGCTAGGTAGTACAGTGGATAGAGTGCCAGGCCTAGAGTCAGAAAGACTCATCTTTCTGAGTTCGAATTCGGGCTCAGACATTTCCTAGCTATGTGACCCTGCGCAAATCCCTTAGCCCTGTTGGCCTCGAGGTTCCTTATCAGTAAAAGGAGATGGAAAAGGAAATGGCAAACCTGCCAGTATCTTTACCCAGAAAACACCAAATGGGTTTTGAAGAGTTGGACACCATTGAAACGACTCAGCAACAACAAAAGATTGAAGCCAAGACCCTTTGGCCTTTTGTCTTAGCTTTTCCCCCATGCCTCCCTGCTTCTCTAAGGGCATCCACATCCAGTATGTAGACAGATTGGCAGAAACACCCCCAAGGGAGGGAAAATCAGTGAGGGGCCTCTTTTAAAATCATTCTGTATGATGTTAAAGATGACACTGCTGATAGAGATTCCAGGAATGACTTCATGATGCCCTCTTTGTGCTGGGACAGCAGCGTTCAGCCACGTCTTCTCTCCCCGTCCCTACTTGTAGCTTCTAAGAAGGGGACTGGCTTTAGCAAAGGTGACTAGGAAAGATACTATTAAAATTGTTTTTCCTTGAGTATTTAAAGGCATAATTGGATTTTTTAAATTTAGGATATTTATTATATTCTTATGACAGCTGCAGGATGGAAAGTTTTAACACACTAGAGTGAGATATATCTTGGACACATTCTTGGTATCTTAAGTTCAACATGCTCCATATGGTGCCACTGAACCAGTGATTTTAAAGGAAACACTGTAAGACTGCTGAAGCAGCATAAAGGACAAATTATTCTTCCTTACATAAGTAAAAATCTGCTGTCAATCTTTGTAACTTACTTTCTGCATGGATACTTCTGAAGTATGTTTTGTAAAGGAAAGTACATATGCATATCTATAAATATACATATATAGACGTACTGTTTATAAATATTATATATACACATACACATATGCTATGTACACATGAAAAGCAGTATAACTTAGTGGATAGGGAACCAGCCTCAGGCAGACCTAGGTTCTATCTGGCTATGTGACCCTGGACAAGTCACTTAACTTTTCAGTGTCCCAGAAGGTTCTTGAAGACCATAACTTAACACATAAAGACACAAGAGCAAGTGATTTTATGAATTGGTAGAGTGTGTTCCTCACCAGGATCTTCCTAGAAATCACAGGTCTGATATAATATTTATATTTATACACACACACTCTTTGTAACATCAGTACTTCAAGGAACTATATTTTCAGGAGTGTGAGTACCCCTCCACTAATGCACATAGCAATCCCTTTATAATTTGGTAGATGATCTTCAATAGTGGACCTGGCTGAAAAACTTATCAGTTATTACTTAAGCCAGTAAACATGGTCCCACACTCAAATAGTCCCACACTCAAATCTAGGCCCAGGGGCAGCTAGGTGACACAGAGGATAGAGCCCTGGGCATGAAATCAGAAGGACCTGAGTTCAGATTTGAGCTTCAATACTTAACTAGCTATGTGACCCTGGTCAAGTCACTCAACCTTAGCTTCCTTATTTACAAAATGGGAATAATAATTATAATAATATCTACCTCCCAGTGTTATTGTGAGGATCAGATGAGATAATGTTTGTAAAATTCTTTGCTCTTAAAGCTCTACATAAAATACAAGTCTTGTTGTTATTATCTAGTTTGTTCTCTGCTAGCATAACCTTGAAGAACTCAGGATTAGACCCAGACCACAATTATTCTGATGTAAGAGAATGTCCCTCCAAATACAGTTTTAAATCATAAAACACCTTACTATATCTGCAGACTTTAGTGGCAGTCACAGTCCAGGGCCCAGTATAGGCATAACGCTATAGGGCCACAATAAAGACTTAGGACAATACGACCATTTACAATTTTGTACCAGCTAGCAGGAGCAGCAGTTCTCCTGCTTTCACTAAAAAGGTGGTTGTCTGATTGATTACTGGTTCTGATGTAAAAATGTGCTTTTCCTAAAGGACCTGGTTCATTCTATAGAAACTTGCTGTTGTGCACAGACAGATTGATTTTATTCCAAATCTGAAAATTGAATGTTATTCCCCACAATAATCAGGAGAGTTGTTAGTGTACAAGTTCAGGTTAATACAAACTTCAGATTTGATAATAGCTTTTTAGAAAGGTGACTTCAAGCTGACATTTTCCAAGAAAACTTTCAACTTGGCTTTTTTTTTTTAATGGTGACAGTGAAGCTTGGATCTATTCATCTATCTTATTAGTTGGATAAATGGGGAGGGAGAATTGAAAGCCCCACCAATTTCAAACAATAGGAATTCATTTACTTTTCTTGCTCTCTGCCAGAGGAGATTGCCAGGTTCTTTCCTCCTATTCGATAACATGCTAAAATTGAACTAAATGCAAGAAAATTATAAATGTTCTCTTGAAATACAGTGTAACTAGAGACTGTGCTTTTTTTGTGAGTTCAGATGAGGGTGGTCCAGACTGCCGCAAATCCATCCTATATTGGGTCTCAACTAGTCCCAAGTCATTCCTTTTCCACAGAGCATCTAGGTGATAGGGAAATGCTTCTGGGACCAAACAAGATATTTGAATCTATTTGAAAGCATTCTGTTATCAAGTTGAATGTGCCCTGAAAGGATCCTCAGACTCCTAGGGAAGTGTTGGTGTCCCCATTATTCTATGTCATATACGTATATAAATATTCTTTCAATACCCACATATTAGTTTCCAGCCATATCAAGTCCTCTGCATGAGTGCGGTATCTAGTCTGTTGAATTGGAATGGTTCTTCTGCTGGTTGTTAGTGAATTGAGGGGAGTATAAGGAGAGAGGTGGCAAACAGAGATCTTGATCATTTGGGGTGGGGGATAACTTGGTAGACCTGAATGTGAGAGGCAATGTGGTGCAGAGATTAAAAAAAAGAAAGAAAGAAAGAAAAGAAACAAGATTCAGAATCCAGAGAAAGGGGCATTGGAATCCTAGCTCAAATACTATGTTCTCATGGGCAGGTCTTTTCATCTCTTTGAGCTTCTGTTTCCTTATCTGAGAAATGGGAATAATTATACTTCTTTTACTTATAGCACAACATTATTTTGAGAAAAGACCTTTGTAAACCTTAAAGCCCTGTATAAATTTGTTTTTATCATTGTTACTCTTCATTTATTAAACTCCTAATGTGGACAAAGCACTGGGCTAGGTGTTGTGGATACAAAGGTACAAAATAACACAGGTATTTGACCCTGGTGAACTGAACTCAACCTATTCCCCACCCCCATACCTTCATTTCCATTTTATAAGCATTTATTAATCATTGTGTTGGTTCTGGGACAAGAAGACAAAAAGTAAACAGCCCCTCCCTCCCCACCTTAGAGCTTCCACAAGGATGGGATTGATGTTCTCATTAATGTGTCATTTCCACAGTTCTCCTTGGAGGATCTACCAAATACACCAGAGACCACCTTGGTCCTTTATTATCTTAAAATTCCCGTTGTTGGTACAAATTTTGTGTACTCCTTTTGTTCTTCTTCATTCTCATTAAATGCTTGGCCCTCTTCCTTAAAAAAAATTAAAGTTTCTTGCACCATTTCCTGCATTCGTGTCATCCTTAACAAAATACTGCAACTTGCTTAGTCCCACCATGCTCAATCTAATTATTTATAATTTTTAAAAATTGATTTGTGTTGGGCAGCTAGGTGGTACAGTGAACGGAACACTGGCCCAGAAGTCAGGAGGACTTGAGTTCAAATGTGGCCTCAGACACCTGACACTTAGCTAGCTATGTGACCTTGGGCAAGTAATTTCACCCCAATTACCTTGCTCTTCCCCCTCAAAAAAAAAAAAACCAACCCAAAATATTTGATTTGTATTTACATACCACTAAGAGAATATGGTATAAAAGTTAGATAATTTTGTAACCACGAGCTATTTGGAATTACTGAAAATGCCAATCAGTTTTCCAAATATGTTTTAGCTGAATTCCCTTTTCTTGCTCAGTTTTTGATTCGGCTCATTTCCATTCCTCAGTGTATGCTATGTCCATCCATCTGAAGAGGTGTTTTTTGTATCCCTTCTGTTTTTTAAATGTGGATGGTTAGATGAATCTTTTTTACTTTGCATTAGATTTCCCTGAGGAGTTTTTACAGTGCCCCAAGACTCAAACTGCTCTTGATTAGTTATTATTATAATAACTAATGTTTGCATAACTCTTTGGAATTTGTAGTGCACTTTATCCCATTCTACACGTGTATTGTCTCATTCTATCTTCACAAGAACTGTTAGAGGTAGGTGCTATCACTATCCTTTTATCTGCTATCACAGATAGAGAAAGTTATTACACAGAGATTATGCAGTGACTCACTCAGCACCTCACAGCCAGTAACTGCTTTCGTTGGGATTCAGACTCAGATCTTCATGACTCTTAAGTCCAGTGGTTTCTTAACTACAACCACTTAGCTGCCTCACTGCAGGCATCATTGGTGAAGAAAATCATTTGTAGAATTTCTCCATTAACACCTAATATCCTTTTTGTAGTTGTTTAGACTGTGCACAGGATATTTTCCATGGCAGTGGTGAATACCTTATATGAATAAGTCAGCTTGTTTGATATTTCTCTTGATGTCAGTACCTGGCTAATCATTGAACGATATTATCTCTATTGTCAAAACTGATATATAGCTAGACTTGTGTAATTTTAATGTACCTAGGGGAGAAACCTTTTCTCAGAAGTGTCTTTGAGTCAGCATTTTGTTTTACAAACTCAAATCCTTTTTTTAAAAAAATCAATATTAAGATCAGTAGGATCTTATGTTTTCTATATCTTTCAGCCAGTTGTGTCTTTCACTGGAAAAATATGATCTAATATAGATAATCATGTGTAAAAGCCTGCCTCTTTTCTCGTATCATTGATTTACTAATTTTTATTTTCACCTACATATGTAGGTGACAGTTTTGTCACCATTGTGCCATTGGATGACAGCTTTTTTTTTTTTTACAAAATGTTTTATTGATGCATTTTTTTTTTTTTTTGCTTTTTGGAGGGCAATTGGGGTTAAGTAACTTGCCCAAGGTCACACGGCTAGGTTTTTGTTTGTGTGAGCATTAAGTGTCTGAGGCCAGATCCAAACTCAGGTCCTTCTGACTCCAGGGCCGGCGCTATACTCACTGCACCACCTAGCCGCCCCCTTTCATTTTTCATAATATCATTACTTCCCAGTTGCCCACCTCTCCCTCTCTTTCATGGTATCCTCCCTTACCAACCAACAAATAAATAGTTAAGCAAACTGTCCAAAACAATGACTTCTATTTACAGATTCTTTTCATTGTTTCACATATCACTTTCGGTCCAGAGTTGGAAGAGTTCGAATATAGTGAATCCTATAATCAAGGATGATAATAGATTGCTACTGAAATGCTGCCAGATCTACTCCATTTCATGACTCTTTGTGGTCCTCATGCATTTTGATTTAAAAATGCTTTGGGAATGATCTGCATTTCCCAGGTCTTATACAAACTTCCCTAAAGACTCATTTCTTCCTGTCTCTGCTTTTTGCTGTTTGAGGAGATACTGTTTCATCTTATCTTTTAACATCTGCTTCCTTAATATTGTACAAATGAGTTTGTCCTCAGAATTGGAACTGCCCTTTCCTACACAAGAGAAGCCTCTACTCATTGAGATCATGTTTGTGGACCGAAGTGGTTTCTTGGCTTTTAAAATTTTTTTTAAAAGATGTGTTGATTGGTGGGGAATCCCGTTCTAGTAAGCTCAGTTCCTTCCTATTGTCATTGCTTTTGATTTGAATTCTGTTATCCTTAACGATTGTCTTCAGTACTAATTTCATATTAATTTTTTAATCATTGTGTTTGTTGTTTTCCTGGTTCTGTTTTCTTTGCTCTGCATCAGTTCAATAAGCCCACCTGAATTGAATTGAATTCTTCATCTTCATTGTTCATTATGAAATAATAATATTCATTTGCTACATTTTATGTAACCATTCTTGAATTTATGGACATATACTTTTTTCTCAGTTTTTGGCAACTACAAAGAATCTGTAAACATTTTATATATAATAGAACCTTTCTGTCTAATCTCCTTGGGTACCTAGTGGTGTGGAATAGATACAAGGTATTAGCAGATTAGTAATATCTTTCTTATAATGCCAAATTGTTTTTCAGAATGGTTGGACCAATTCATAGCTCCACCAACAATATCTTAACATGCCTTTCTTTCTGTAACACCTCCAGCACAGACTATTCCTGTTGTTAATTTGCTAGGTGTGAAGTAAAACTTTAAAGTTGGTTTTATTGGTATTTCTCTTGTTATGAGTAATTTGGAGCAATATTCCATGTAGTTGTTAATAATTTCAATTACTTTGAAAGCTATTTATTTATCTACTTTGCTGGTAGCTTAAGTATTAAATGTTCCTTTAGTGTTTGATAACATTCACTTGTAAATCCATCTGGACAAGATCTTTTCCTGTAATAGTTCATTTTTGCTTTATTTGATTTCCCTTTCTGAGATTAAGATTTTTTTAGGTTCCCTATTGCCTGTCTTACCAGTTTGAGTATATTTTTGTAGCTATTCCTATATTTCACTTAACTTTTCAGATTTCTTAGGTGTAATTGTGTATGAAATTTCTGATGATTCCCTTAATTTCCCATTCATTTTAAATTTGCCTTGTTCATCTTTTACTTCAGCATTTTGTTTTCTAGTTTATCCTTATAAATTTGTCCATATGTGTTGGAGGAATGGTTTAAAAAATTTTATAGTTGTCAGATTGTCTTGCCTTTTTGTATTTCAGTTAACTTTTCATTTGAGAATTTGGATATTGTGCCATTTGATGAACCTGTAGACTTAATAATAATAATGCTTAATTGTTTATGATATCTTTAAGGATAATTTGTGTTCCTCTGTTTTATCTTTTTGATGACAGCTATCATCATCTTTTTTTTCCTTTTCTTTTTTTCTGGAGAGGGGAAGGCAGGGCAATTGGGGTTAAGTGACTTGCCCAAGGTCACAGGGCTAGAAAGTGTTAAGTATCTGGGACTGGATTTGAACTCAGGTCCTCCTGATTCTAGGGCTGGTGCTCTATTCACTGCACCACCTAGCCACCCCCAACTATCATCATCCTTATTAGCATTTTATATGTATGTATATATATATATATATATATATATATATATATATATATATATATACCTATTTTGTGTGCAGAAAATTACTGGGCTTCATTTTCTTGTCCATTTTATCATTCTCTTTCTGTCTCTCTGTTAATTTTGTTAAATTAAATGTTAAAATTTTGTTTTCTTCTGTTAAATTTGGTTGTGTTGTCTCCCCCCACATTTTTTTCCTTTTTGGAGGGGAGAGGGCAGGGCAATTAGGGTTAAATAACTTTCCCAACCAAGGTCACAAGGCTATTAACTGTTAAGTGTCTGAGATCAGATTTTGAAACCAGGTCCTCCAGATTCCAGGGCTGGTGCTCTATTAACTGAGCCACCTAACCACCCTATGGCCCCATTGTTTTTAAACTCTGCTAGCTAGGTCCTTGAAATTTGTTTACGATCATCTGATTCCTATTTCATACCATACAGCTTCTCCAACACCTTCCCATTCTCCTCAGATACTTGAGACTATCTGTATTGTGTTCCTCTTCCCTTCCTGATCTCAGGATTCACATGGGAAAGAGTAAGTGGATGAAGAAAGTTTGTTGCCCAGACTGACATGCTATTAGCTGGTCAGCTTACAGATCTTATCTATCAATATTTATATCTGAGGGGGCGGAGTCAAGATGGCAGAGTAGAAACAGCTCTTCCGCACAGCTCTTGCTCCCACAACCTCCAAATTTATATAAAAGGGGACTCTGAACAACCTCTGGAGCTCCAGAACCCACAAAATGACATAGAGAAGCTAACTTCCCTCTGAGGACAGCCCGGCAGCCCAGCATGGAATGGCCAGCGCAGCACTCTGGGAGCCAAGCCCAGGCCTGTGTGAGTTGGAGGTTTTAGCTCCAGGGCAGCTTGACCAGCAACCAGCTGGAGAGACCCCAGAACACCAGCAGCGGTGGCATTTCCAGAATTGCCAACACATAGATGCCAACTACAAAGTGAGAAGTTAGTTCAGTATGGACTTTGGGACTCATTAGTGGGGACAGCTCATCAGCCTCTTTCCTTGGGGGCAAGAAGCTGCTGAGACACTTCAGTGAACATCCACACACACAGCAGCTTCAGTTCCTGGCTTGTGAACTGTAGGGGGATCTGGCAATCAGTCTGGGGGGGTAATCGCTTTTGCTTTACCCTTCTTGGATCTGTATTGCAGATGGGGTGGAGGTCTTGTGTGTGTGACCAGCTTGCCAGAGCATGTGGAGGCTTCAGAGACGCCACCCAACTAATACTTCAGCAGTTAGGAAAACCCCAGCGTTTGGGACAGAAGCTCCCCTGGCTGCTGGCAGTGTCCTACTGTGGCAACAAGCCCAAAAGTCAAGTAATTGAGTGGCAACATGCCTAGGCAAAGGAAACAAAATAAACAGAAAAATTCAACATTAGACTCCTATTTTGGGGGCAAAGAGGATCAAAGCATGCAACAAACAGGAGGAGAACTGTGGCGTCAGAAATCCTGCACCTAAAGCCCCAAATGAAAATATGAGCTGTTAACAGGCCATAAAGGACCTTAAGAAGCAGATAAGAGAAATGGAGGAAAAACTGGGAAGAGAAATGAGAAAGATGCAAGAAAAGTATGAAATGAGAGTCAACAGCCTGACTGAGGAAAATAACACCTTAAAAAATAGACTAACTCAAATGCAAAAGAGGCTCAAAAAGGCTATGAGGAGAAGAATGCCTTAAAAAGCCAAATTTGCCAGATGGAAAAAGAATCTCAAAAGCTCACTGAGGAGAATCATTCCTTCAGAATTAGACTGGAGCAAATGGAAGCTAGTGACTTTATGTGAAATCAAAATGCTATCAAGCATATTCAAACAAATGAAAGAATAGAAGGCAGTGTGAAATATCTCATGGGAAAAACGACTGACCTGGAAAATAGATCCAGGAGAGATAATTTAAAAATTATTGGACGGGGCAGCTAGGTGGCGCAGTGAGTAAGAGCACCGGCCTCTGAGTTGGGATGACCCGAGATCGAAACCGGCCTCAGAAAATGAGCACCCACACATAAATAATGACTGGCCGTGTAACCTTGAGCAAGTTACTTAACCCCAATTGCTTTACAAAAAAAAATTATGGACTACCTGAAAGCCATGATCAAAGAAAGAACCTAGTAATCACTCTTCAAGAAATTCTCAAGGAAAATTACCCTAATATTTTAGAACCAGAGAGCAAAATGGAAGTTGAAAGAATCCAAAGATCACCTTCTGAAAAAGATCCCAAAAAGAAAACTCCTAGGAATATTATAGCCAGGTTCCAGAATTCCCAGATCAAGGAGAAAATATTACAAGCAGCCAGGAAGAAACCATTTGAATACTGTGGATATCAGTATGTCCTGCAATCAGGATAGCACAGGATCTGGCAGCTTCTACACTGAGGCATCGAAGGGCTTGGAATATGATATTCTGGAGGGCAGAGGAGCTGGGATTAAGACCAAGAATCACCTACCCAGCAAAACTGAGTATCATGTTTCAGGGGGGAAATATGGTCATTCAGTGGAATAGAGGACTTTCAAGCATTCTTGAGGAAAAAAACAGAATTGAATAGAAAATTTGACGTTCAGATACAAGAATCAAGAGATGCTTGAGAAGGTAAACAGGGAAAAGAAATCATAAGGAACTTATCAAAGTTGAACTGTTTACATTCCTACATGGAAAAACAATAACTGTAACTGATGAAACTTTTCTCCATATAAAAATAGTTGAAGAAGGGTATATGGGCATATGAATACATATGTGAATGTGTGTATATATGTTTACAGGTATACATGGATAGAGGACACAGGTCAAATGTAATAGGAAGGGATGATACTTAAAAAGTGAAATTAAGAGGTGAGAGGGAAATATAATGAGATGGGGAGAGACAGAATGGGGTAAACTATTTCATATATAAGAGGCAAGGGGAAATGGTTACAAGGGAGGGGAAGAACAGGAAGGCAAAAAGGCAAAACCTTATTCTCGTTGAATTTGGCTCAGGGAGAGAATGACATACATACTAAATAGGATATTTTGCCCTACAGGAGAGTAGGGGGTTAGGGGATCAGAGGGGGGATGATGGAAGGCAGGGCAGGTGGGAAGGGAGTAAGGGAAGTTGGAAGCACCTACTTCTGAAAAGGGACAGGATCAAAGGGAATAGACCAAGTGGGAAGTCAGATAGGAGGGAGGGAAATATAGTCAGTCGTTTACAACATACCTACTATGGTAACGTTTTGCATTAGCTATACATGTACAACCTATACTGAACTGCTTATCTTCCCAGTAAGGGTGGGTGACTATGGAGGAAGGGAATGAATCTGTAATTCAAAGTTTTAAAGTCAAGTGTGTAAAAATATATAAATACTATGACTAATACTATTTTACAATAATTGGGAAATAGGATGTGCAGGCTTTGGGGCACAGAAATTCACCTTTCCCTACTGAAAAAGTTGAAGGGGGTATGGGAGAAGATATGGGAGAGAGCAGATGGGAGAAGGGGTTATCCTGTGGGACTGCTATTCCGGGGTGGGAGGTAGGGAAAAATGGGGGGAAAATTCTAACTCAAAATCTGGCAGAAATGAGTGGTGTAAACCAGAATTTAATAAAGCATTTGGGAAAAAATATATTTATATCTGAGACACAAAGTACCTATTGACAGTGCATTGGGTCTACACCTCAACAGGTGGACAGGAGCACACTAGATAGCCCTCAGAAAATTGCAGCTCAGGGCAGCTAGGTGATGCAGTAAATAGAGCATTGGTCCTAGAGTCAGGAGGACCTGTTTTCAAATCAGGCCTCAGTCACTTAACACACATTAGCCCTGTGACCTTGGACAAGTCACTTAACCCCAGTTGCCCTGCCCTTCCCACCTCCAAAAAACAGGGGGGAAAAATTGCAGCTCTTTTAATAGCCCAAAACATCATCCAGAAATAAAGGCCTGTCTTTTTAACACCAATATCCTACCTGTATTATATTCTAACTCTGGACAGGTAGCAGAGCAGTGTGTAAAGAACTGAAACTGAATATTATACAGAGAAGTGTGAGAAGGCTGCCATGTATAACTAATGAGGGCCTTGATAAGTGAACAAGAGTGAAAGTGGTCTTCAGGAATCCTACAGGAAGAGAAGATGATGGACTTGCCATGTGGCCAGGACACAGTGTGACAGGTAGACAGTGATATCCTCTCAGTGTCAAAAGAAATCAAAGAATACCTGAGCACATTGGGTGAACCCTGTGGTAGAGCTATGAGAGAGTGTGGACAAGAATCATTTAAGATAGACAGACATGGATGAGCTGTTGGCAGCATCAAATCAGATAACAGTTGAACCAAGCTGGCACAGTGCGTGGCACATAGTGCTCTCTAAGTGTTGGCTGTTGTTATTATTTAGAACAAAAGCCATAGAGTTGTATTGGAAGTGTCCTGAGAATTAAGCTCAGAGCTCCTTCGACATTGGCATCTCCAGCACAGAGAATCCATATGTGTTTGGTCATTTCCAAGCCCCTCTTCCTGATTTCATCTTCTTGAGTGCTGTTGTCTCATTCTCACATCTTAGATTTGGTACTGCAGTGGCTGTAGATTCCAAATTAATCGTAACTATGAGATGTTTCCTAAATCAGAGCTATTCATGTGGAGAAAAGTGTAGAATGGCCTCAAGTTACATAGGAAGCACTTTTGTAGGAAATAGAGCTGCTGATGTCACCCATAAGAATACCTCCCTGGTTAAAAAAATTCAGCAGATCTGTTCCATCTGTTTTTTGCATCTTTTTGTTGTCCCTTTTCTGGTTTTATCTGCATATAACCCTGGGATGATCTCACTTAGCTGCATCTCATCCCTAACCTCTCTGCAGGCTTGTTTTCTCTTTAATTGCTTTGGATAATTTAGAAAGTAAAACAATTTATAGTCTTCCATTATCATCCAAGATGTTTGCAAATGTGCTTATTAGACTCTAAACAGAATTAACTGTTTGCTGCCTCAGGAGCTTTCTTGCTGGCCATTTCTAGCCTTTGCCCTCTGCCCTCCTGTCATTGTCCTCATTCTCCTCCTCATGTTCCCAGCAGCCTTCTGGGCTCTGCCACTCTCTACTAGGTAAGCTTCTGCCTTTTCTTTCCCAGAACGAGGCTGACACAGTGCTGCTCTCTGTACATGTCACCTCCCTCTCCATTTTAGCTTTCCTTTATGTGTTATTATCTCCTGCTAGAGTGTAAGCTCCTTGAGGGCAGAGGCTGTTTTGCTTCCTTATATTTGTATCCCCACACACTTAATAAAGTGCTATAATTCATCGTAGGCTGTGTCTCCCCTCCATGTATGGCAAGTGTTTTGCATTAGTTTAACAATGAAATGGTGATAGAGTCAATGTCTTTATTTCTGTTCATTTTGCAGTTTGCAGGCTTGATCGCTTGTTTAAACAGATCAGATTGGAGATACTGTAATTGTGCTCCTTGTCATCTTCTCATCATAACCTTTCTCCTAATTTGGTCTTTATTTTGACCTTTATAAACATTTGGCTCAAACATTTATAAAGGTCAAAGGTCAAAGCAGTGGCCTAAGTATCCCAGAGTACTAAGGACCATTTTGTGTTTGTATTTGATTCATAGGCTTGCTGTGGCTAAACGTATCTATGTGTTTATCTATCCTAATTTAAGAATAGCAAGCATAAATTGGTGCTAGGCCCTTCATCAAGATCTTTCTCCTCTTCTCAATGCTACTGTGGCTTGCAGAATCCAGTGACATAGACTTCCAGAACGGCATCAGAGAACAGTCCTATACATGTTTTTAACCTTAGACAAGGAAAAACAAATTGGAGAGGGAAATAACCTTCATTCCAATGATTTATGTGACGATTTAACTCTTAAGAGGTGGAGCGGAATGCAAGTTATTACGGCTCCCGGGCAGCAGTTACTTACACACAGACAACTTATACATGTTTTACGGGCCAATTTGCTCCACTGTTCACTACTGAAGTGTAGTTACCATAGCAATGGACATACCACATGGTCCCTGTACTGGTTCTAAAATAGAGAACAGCAGCATGCTGTATAGACAATGTTTATTTTCTACACAAGGACTACATATACAACTTGAGGCTGCTCCACACTCTTCTCAGCATGGATAGCCATCATTGATTTTAAAAACATTTCAAAGTGAAAAGCACTTGGTGGGAGTAGATCTCTGTTCTCCAACTTCCCTTGTACTGTGTGCTGTGAATTCCATGCCACTGAGCTAAAAGAACAGCTTCACTAGCTCTGACCAGCAGGGACTCTGTGACTGTATATTTAACCAAATATCTTCCATAGAATATCAGTGCCATTCAGGAGCCTACCCAGGGGGGATGGGAGAGAACGTGGACTGCATTCATAGAAACATTTTCTTGGCTATATTGACCAATTTTTAACCAATCCTAGATTTTCCTCCTACTGTCTTCCTTTATGTATTAAAGAAAAAAAAAAATACAGGCTTCTATTCTAAAAATTTAGGAGCGGTAGATGCCAGACACAGCTGGAGGCTTGCTATTAGTTTCCTTTTAGGACCATTACTGCTCTTTAAGACTTAAGGGTAGGCTGCACAACAGTCTATCTGTCTGTAGCAGCCAGGACTTCAGGTTTCTTTGATCATTGCTATCCGGGCCTTCCTTCTTCTTTTGTGTTTTCAAGAACCTAGCACATTGTCAACCCTCCAAAAACAGAACAGGAACACACCCTTTTCTTTCTGTGGTTCCTATGAGACGTGTTCCTGAAACAGCCTAAACACTATGGCATGCAGAGAAATGCTACCCTATGCCCATTTTAGAGGACATTTAAAATGCTGAACTAGTATCTATTCCTTATCTTTTGTGGGGAAAAAAACCTGGGAATTCTGCCATCTAACTCAAATTATTAGGATCACCTATATTACAGTTGAGAAATCTGGTGGTTTGCTCCCCTGCCCCCTTGGGAGGTCTGGATTTGAGACGATCACAGGTCAGCTATATCTTTTAAATCACAAAGCTGAGAAGTGAAATGTTCCCAGTAGGTGGGACATCTGGTTGGCTGTTGTTGACAGTGCCTTGGACTTTGTGGCATCTGTAACCAGCCTTGGGTTATTTTGGGTTTTTTCTTCTAATGCCATTTTAAAGAAATAAATTTACCGTATATTTTTAACCATTTGTAACAGTATTGAAAAAGTGACTGGATAATGGATATGGGGCTACCAGCTTGTGCTTCTTTTCATGATATTTAAGCCTGTCTGCATAACTATTACATGTGAAACTGCACTGTCTGCAGGGTAGAAGCATAGAGGCAGTGGATACAATCTTAAGAGATTAGTAGCTGCTGGGGTGGCTAGGTGGTGCAGTGAATAGAGCACAAGCCCTGGATTCAGGAGGACCTGAGTTCAAATCCAGCCTCAGACACTTGACACACTTACTAGCTGTGTGACCTTGGGCAAGTCACTTAACCCCAATTGCCCTCCAAAAAAAAAAAGATATTAGTAGCTGCTTCTGGATATTTTTGTCCAACATTTTGTTTCTTTAATCTCTAAAGATACTTACTTTGAATAGATTAATTTAGGTCTCTTGCATACCTTTGAATTTCCTGCATTTTCATTCTCATGGTCAAAATGTGTACATACCACAAGCCAATACCTTTTTGTTATTTTGAAGTCCAGCATTATTCTGGTTTTTGTAATACTTGACTTCCATGAGATAATGGATGGATACCTCGCTCACCACTGATTCCCAGGGACTGTCTGGAGATCTAGAAGAAAGCTAGATGGGCTCCTGTAGAAGATTTATGGGAGGAAATAGAAGTTGCACAGGATGAGAAGGCATGGACAAGTCACCATCACTCCTTGATGCACTGCCCACATCAATCAGATTATAGATCCATCAAACTAATTTAGTGCTAGTATCAGTTATGGAGCCTAGGATTCAACATAGCAGGAAGTCAGACACTCTAACTTCATTCCACTTTCTTCACCCTGACTCTTATTAGTTAAAGAGATGCTGGTCAATCAGAAGATGTCCATTGGGAATTTACTGTGTGCCAGACACTGTGCTAGGCACTAGGGATACAAAGACACAAAATGAAAACATTGCTGCTTGCTGGGAATTTTTTTATGGAAAAATATATTTATAGGAAAGACAACAAAGACATATACAAGTATGTAGAGAATAAATATAAAGTGAATAAATTATGTCATTTGGGAGGGAAGGCACTAGCAGTTGAGAAAAACAGAATGATACCGAAGATGCTATTTGAGCAGCATCTTGAAGGAATATAGAAGGACTATATGAAGGCAGAGGTTAAGAGAGAAGACATTCCAGGTGGAGAGGAGAGGGGCAGGGAAGATGGGGGTCTAATGCCAACATGCAGAGATGGGAGAATAATCGAGTGTCATATGTCTGAGAAATGGAAAGCTGATTTTGCCAGATCACAGAACATAGGTCGGGGAGTAATATCCACTGAGTTTGAGACGGTTTGGGACTGGGACATGAAAGATTTTCAAAGTGAAAAATTTATATTGTTTCCTAGAGGCAACAATAAGCTATTGATTGAGTAGGGGATTCTCATAGTCGACCCTTAAGGAAAATTCCTTTGGTCTATGAAGTGAAGTGGTCAGAGACTAGTGTAAGGAAGACCGGCTGGGAGGCTGCTACAGTAATTTAAGCAATAAGTAATGAACTAAGGTGCTAGTAAAATTTCTTTCAGGAGTTGGAGGAGACTCAGACACAGTTGAAGGCACTAGGGAAGGATCCAGTAGATAGAAAGAAGTTGAAAATTCTAGAGATGGAATGATTGAGGATGCAATTTGTGGAGGAGTTGGACTGAAGTGTATATGTAAAAGGTTAGCCTGGGCAACACATGTCAGGCAGTTGTTTTTTGTTAGAGACTGGGGGAAAGTAAGAGAATAGGAGATTATGTCAAAGAGTTTTAGAATAAAGAGATAGAGCTCATGTTGAATGGCCTTGATTTTTCCTAGTAAGGAAATTGGCAGGGTCCTGCTTTTGTAGAAGATGTGTACTGTGAGCCCTGTGGAGAATTCCAAAGTGCAGGACTTTAGTCTCTACCTTCAAGGAGTTTGAGGTCTGTTTGGTGAGACAAAGAATAAGTACCTGGAAAATTCAAAAATAGAGGACAATATAAGAGAAACCGTGAAAATGGTTTTCTTTCTACAGTCTCTCTTGGCTGTATAGCCAAAGAAGACGTGCATTGGTGTCAGAATCCTTTTACTGCTGCTCACAGTACCAGAGGGGCTTCATTCCTGATCCTTTTATAATCTGGAGAGCTATAATGAACAAGCATACAGAGGATCCCATCTGTAATCTAGAGCAAAGAACTTGATTTTCTGCTACTAGAAGAAAAAATGCTAGAGTAGAAGGTTCTGCCGCTTCCCTAGGTAGCTAGGTATTAAATAGGTTCATATTACTGCATGATGAACTTTTTCTATCCTCAGTGTTTTCCTTTTGCCTTCTGAAGAAAGATAGTTGAATCTAAGTGCAAAGAAATAATCATCATAGTCTCATTAATTGTCTGTCTATAGGGCCAGCCTTGTGAGAGAGTAGCCAATTTCAGGTTTAGTTGAGTTGTACCCTAACCAAAAAGTACGCTGTTCTAATTCTCCATGCATATGAATACGACAATCAGAAAGTTCTTCCTTTGGCTTCTGATTTTGCCCCCATTACATACAGTCTAAATGCCCCATCGAAGTGATATTAAACTTTCTCAGTCATTTATGCCATAGCATACGTGAATTTGGTATCCTTTTTTGACAGCAACTGTGAATTGGAGGGGAAGGAAGCTGGAGGGTAGAAAAGAGTATAAGGGATGAGGACCAGTAAGCGTGTTCTTGAAGAAGGTCTAGAACTTTGCACTAGTAGTCACATTAAGGCACTAAGTAAATTGGGCACTGAGGGTCGTGAATAGGAGAGGAGGGAGGAAAGGGAAGCCAGGAAACCAGGCATCAGTTTGGCCTACTTCTCAAGGGCCAACTCTATCTAATGTGTAACTCAGACCCAAAATTCGTTCATGTTCTGTTCAATTCCAAAATAAGGTAAAAAATATATATATGTGTATATATATATATATATATATATATATATATATATATATATATAGATGTATAAAACACTTAAGTATTTCAAATCAGACTTTCAAATTTCAAAGATAATTCTTTCAAGTGATAGATCCCTTATGCCTGACCTTTAGGAAAGCAGTTGATGTAGTGTAAGAAGTCAGAAGACCTGAATTCAAATCCAGCCTCCTAGACTTATTCTCTTTGTGACCCTGAGGAAGCGGCTTAACCTCTGGCAAGGTGAAATAGTATTTGTAAAACTCTTTGCAAACTTTATGATTAAATTACATTGTCATCCTCTTCCTCCTCATCATTATCATCATCTGAACAATACATGGCCACTGGATTTGTTGGGCCTGATTATGCTTATTTGATTACAAAGTGTCTTTATTCTTTCCGATTTTTTTTTTTTTATTCAGGGAGTTTTGCTGGGGAGAGAAGAGGGTTAATGTGACTCATGGGGAAAAAAAGGCTACTGAAATGTTTTAAAAATTCACAGAAGGGGGTGGCTAGGTGGCGCAGTGAGTAGAGCGTCGGCCCTGGAGTCAGAAGGACCTGAGTTCGGATCCGGCCTCAGACACTTAATGCACACACAAACAAAAAACCTAGCTGTGTGACCTTGGGCAAGTTACTTAACCCCAATTGCCCTCCAAAAAGAAAAAAAAATCGCAGAAGGCGGGGAGGCTTGGTGGTGCAGTGAATAGAGCACTGGCCCTGGAGTCAGGAGGACCTGAATTCAAATCTGGCCTCAGATGCTTAACACAAAAAACTAGCCATGTGACCTTTGGCAAGTCACTTAACTCCAATTGCCCTCCAAAAAGCACCCCAAAAAAAAATCAAAGAAGGAAGCATAATCAAGACAGTTTTAAAAGAGTGTAGAATTTGTTAGGCATCTTTTTTTAAAAGGTATGAAAGTGAGCTTCATAGAGGAGGAGAAGTAGTAGTAATGGAGAAGGAGGATGACAGTAAGAAGACTGCCAGCTTTAGCCAAATCCTTATAGCTGTCATTCAAAGTCTTCTGGAAGCAGCAATCAACTCATCAATAATTAGTTGAGCATCCAGATCTCTTTAAGCAGATTAAGCTGGTCCATTTGGCATTAAGAAGCAGACAAACATGATTTGCTCACCAAAAAATCAGCGAGGTAAAAGTGAATCTTAGTTTAACTGTAATCACTCTTCTCACAAAATCTTGTTTGCTATCCTTCGTTGTGATGCCCATATCATTTTCTGTTAATTATATTCTTCTCTCCAACCCTACTTAAAGAAGAAGCTATATATCAGGACACAGGTCTTTGCACATTAAGAAATTACCTCATGCCAACCTCTTTATTTTACTGAAAAGGAAACTAAAGCTGAGAGAAGCTGTGACTTAGAAAAGGTCATCCAGCCACTAAACGCAGGCTCCCGCCCTCCCGGTCCAGCATTATCTGCCTTATACCACTCGGCCATGTCTAGAGCACAGGGTCATTCAGGGAGGGAGAGGTCAGCATGCCACACTGTACATGAGAACACAAATTGTCAAATACAAAAGAGAAATGTGTAGTGTACATTTTTATTTTATCATTCCTTGGCTGCCTCACCCCCCTTCGTGTTTTTATTCATTCACACATTGTAGTTTAAAGGCAGAAGTACGGACTGTGAAGTCAGCAGGCATGTATTCACATATCTGTGACCCAGTGGCTTCACTTTCCTGGGCCCAGCTTTCCTCATCTATAAAAGGAGGAGTTGAGACTGGCTGACCTCTAAGGTCCACTCCAGCTCTAAATCTATGGTAGAGTATTGTGGAAGGCAAAAGAAAAGTTCAAGAATTTATTTTATTTCTCATTACTATTCATATGGATGCTGGAGAAGAAAAATAATTGTATAAGGCCTTCCATGAATTGCGGCACAGTTGATTCCAAGTAATTAAATTAAATTAAATCTCAATTCATATATATTTAGTGCCACTTTCATGCCCTTCTTTTATGGGTGAGTGAATATGGGAATGTGCTGAAGAGTGTGGGGGTGTATAAGGCATGTTTAGGACTAAGGCCTGAACTAGAAGCAGTAAAGCCAGGAAATTTATAGACTTTGTAATAAAGTGATCTTCCTTTGTATACTTTCTTATAAAGATGTCTTTTTTAGGAACCAGGGTGTGTTGTAGATTCATAACCAATAGAATTGTAATATGAAGAATATGAGTTGGAAGGGAATTATCTAATTTAATACCCAACCAAACAATGAATCCCCTCCATAGCACTCCACTCAAGTGGTCAGCCAGCCTCTACTTAAACACCTCCAATTAAGGAAAATTCATTATGCCCTTGAGGAAGCCCATTACATTTTTGGATAGCTCTAATTCTTAAAGGGTTTTTATTAGGTTTTTCCCTTCTGACAGCCTAAAAATGCCCAGGTTCTTCACCTGGTCACTACTGGGCATGGTTTCAAGTCCTCTTTCTCTCCTGGTTGCCCTTCTCTGGGGCACAGAATTTTCCAACTTATCAGCATTCCTTCTAAAATGTAGCACCCTAGACTGGAACCAGCACTCCATGTTTAACAGAGTACAGTAACAGGATTATCTCCTTTCTCTCCCTCTTTGGAAACAGTCATGAAGTTTCAAATGATACTGGCTCTCTTGGCTACTTCTACACACAGCTGACTAAGCTAAACCTGTGGTCCACTAGAATGCCTAGGTATTTTTTCACCTTAATTCCCATCTAAACACTCTACTTTCTCCTCCCTCCCTGTATCCTAGACTTGTGCAGTTAATTTTCTTCAAACCAAGTATACAGCTGTAGAAGCAAGCACTCTATCATACCCAGGACAGCTGCTAGCACAGGTTCTTAGATCTGCTTTTCTAAAGGAAAGCAACCAAAATGGGTTAACAATCTTGCTTTAATCAAACATATGTCATCTCCCTAGTTCAGGGGAGAAAGGTCAGGATCCCAAACTTCAGAGAATACAGACAGAAGTTACAAGCAGACACAAAATACAGACAGAGAAACAGAGCAGAAGACAGGCTTCCAGCTGTCTGACCATTACATCCATACCTAGTCAGTTACAAGAAAGAGAAGCACCAATATCAGGGTTTTCAAAGCCGGGGGGCTCAACGGCTGCCCAGAGTCTCATCTGGTCAAATCACACAACTCTTCTCAAAGTGAGCCCCACAGCAAAACCTCACATCAGGGTATATATAGCTTTCTTCTGTATCAGAAAATGTCACAACCCTCTTGACCCACTGCCCAATCACAAAGTAACAAGGTATGGGCATTCCTGAAAAACAAGCCTCCAGCCACAGGCTCATGTGACCACATCCAGCCTGTTGGGGGCAGGGTATATTTTTAAATCAGGGAATGTTCTCAGAGTCACTTAAGCCCATCAAGGGGCCAAGGGGCAGGGAAGATCTTCAGATTCCCATTCCCATGACATCAGCCTCATGTTTATCTCAGTTCTTTGGGGGGAGGGGGGGTGGTTAAGGGGAGGTATTAACTTTTGCTCATTGTTTCAACCTGTCAACATTTCTTTGGATTCAGATTCTGACATCTGCTAAATTGACTGTCTTGCCCAACTTTATGTCATATGCATTTGATAAGTATGCCACCTCTTCCTTCATTCATAGAGTTCTTAAACAGGAATAGAGACTGAGCTATGAAACATTCTACAAGAGACCTCTGCAGGTTGACACCTAGGCAGTAATCATTAATCAGTTCCATTTCTTTAGAACTTTATGGTTTGCAAAATGCTTTCTTCATGGTAACCCTTTGAATTAGGAATTTTTTTATTATCCCCATATTACAGGTAACTACATGGTCAGATAGGTAGTAAGTGGAGCTTTGATTCATATCCCGGGCTTTTAATTTCAAGTTCAGTACATTTTCCACTGAACCACTCATTGTTTAGATTCAGTCAATCAGCCAGTTCTAAAGCCTCTAAAGTTCTGAAGCCCAGATTAGAGCTCTCTGTCTTGTCCAGATATCATGAAAGATTTTGTTCAATACCTTTCTAAGATGTAGATATACTATATCCATGTCATTCCAGTCACCCTTTTTGGAAAAATTAAGCTGGAGTGACATGGACCCATGTCAACTCCTAATGTTCACCTTTTTTTTTTCTAAGTCTTCATAAATATTCACTTTAAACATTTGTTCTGGAGTGTTAAAATAAATTAAAAAGTTCATGGATGAGTTGTATAAATTAACTACCTTTCGGGGGTGGCTAGGTGGCGCAGTGAGTAGAGCGTTGGTCCTGGAGTCAGAAGGACCTGAGTTCGGATCCGGCCTCAGACACTAACCGTACACACAAACAAAAAACCTAGCTGTGTGACCTTGGGCAAGTTACTTAACCCCAATTGCCCTATAAAGAGCAAAAAAAATAATAATAACTACCTTTCTCTGTCCTTTTGAAAATAAGGAGGTTTGCCCATTTCCAGTCCTGAGGGACCTCTTGGATTCACCAAAGATCAGTTTGAGGATTAGCAGTTCATCTACCATATCTAACAGTTCCCTCAGTACCCTGACATGTAGTTCTTCAAAGCCAGGTGCCTTGAACTCATTTAGGTGCTCTCTTATCATCTCCTCACTTATCTTGACTTTCAGCTCCTTGTTGAAACTGGTTTTTGTTCTTTTTTTTTCCTTTGGTGGAGAAAACAGAAGCAAAGCAAAAGTTTTACTCTATCATGTCCATTAACATCTTCCTAACTCCATCAAGCAATATCTTTTCCCTTCTTTGATTTTCCTCTTGTACCCAGCATAGCTAATAAAATCTTTTTTCTTAAAATAACCCATTGTCTTTTGTATTTATGACAAATCTCTGCTAGTTCTGGTCCTCATCTTTCCTGGTATTTTTCTTATAGGACCTTTGGGAGAACAGCTGAATGGTGCAGTAGATAGAGCTCTGGGCCTGGAGTCAGAAAATGAACTCAGTTCAGATTGTCCTCAGACACACTCACTAGGTGTATGATTCTGGGCAAGTCACTTAACCCCTGTCTGCTTCAATTTCCTCAACTGTAAAGTGAGGAATAATAATATATACTTATATAATAATAATACATGACTACTCCATTCCCAGGGTAGTTGTGAAGATCATATGAGATAATATTTGTAAAGCACTTAACACAATGCCTGGCATATCATAGGTGTTTAATACGTACTTACTCCCTTTCTCTTCCTTTACATTAAATTTAAGTTACTTGCCCTCATTTCTATCTCTTATTTATGTCCTTTTAAAGTCTGAGTTCACCTGTAAATTGCCTTTTCAGTAAACTCTCTCTATTGATGTAAATAAATGTCCAGAAACGCATGCTGAAAATAGATGTATTTGTCGTGTTTTGGCTGCCCTGCCACCCACAATAGATTTTCCCCTCTTCCTACTTTGACAATTAGTGTCTTGGGTCCTTACAGTCCAATATTCTGATATTGCATTCCAAGATTTGATAGAAATACAGTTTGGTTATCAAGGCTTCGGTTTTTGTTTTTGACAAAATGAAAGAGTACAAAAATGTCCCAGCAGGTTAAAACTTTGGGTAGAATTTGATAAGATGAAATTTAATAGGGATAAATATAAGAGCTTGTATTTGGGTTTAAGATTTACAGCTTTACGAGTACAAGATGGTGGAAATGTGACTATATAACCTTGAAGGTCTGGTGAACTGCCAGCTCCATATGAATCAGCAGTATGATCAGAAAGCCAAAAAAAAAGTCTAATTTTTCTCCTCAACTGCATTGATAAACATACTGTTCATAACAAAGGTGGTAATAGTCCTGCTGTCTTTTCCCATAGTCTGGGCTGCTATTTAGTTCTAGGTATCACATAGTAATAAACTATCATGTAACCAGTGGAAGGCAGTCGTCCTGAGACCATCCCATTTGAGGATTGCTTGAAGGAACTGGGAATATAGACCTCAAAACACTTTGCTGGGGGAATATGAAAACTGTATCTTAAGGATGTTACCTGGAAGAGAGATTACATTTTTTCTGGCTGGCCCCATGTGAGTCTGCCAGGAAACTACCAGCAGTGGTGCCCTTGCCCTCTTCTTCAATCCTTCCAGCCGGTCTAACCCTATTCAGGGCAGCCTGGATGGTCAGCATGCCTGCACACATCACTAAATGAGCTGGGAGACCTTCCATTAAAATGGAGGACCATTAGGCCTTCCCATCCACCCTGTGGTTGAATATTTAGGACTTTCAGTTCTTTCTGTCTGCACCATAGCTGAATTTTCTTATATTTATTGCCCTCCCCACCTTCCAAATAGATACAGAGCTCCCTGGGAGTAAGGACTGTTTCTTCTTTTCTTTTTTAAAGTGTATCCTCAGTGCTTAGCATATAGTTTAATAAATTGCTTTTTTATCCTTTTAATAAAATTTTTTATTCATTTAGGAGAAGAACAGTAAGTACAGGTTGCAGAGATAATTTAAATTTGATGACTGTTAGTGTTAACAGTGGGTTTAAGGATAGGAAATTAATATGATTGGGTCACTTAAGCTGGGTACATGTAGATAGATAGATATAGATATATACTTGCAGACATCAGCATTTAGTACACTTTTACTTCATTAATTTTTGCTGCATGTGTGTCAGCATTTACTTCATTTCCTTTTGATTTTCCCCTATTCCTGCCTTTCTTTTCATTAGTGCATCTCTTTGAACTAATCATGATTGCCAGCTATCCACTGAGTGTGACACATTGATATAAATGACAGAAGAATGAGGTCCTTACGATGTGGCTGTTCCATTAACCCCAGGCTTCCAGATGAATGCTAGAAATATAAATTAGGATTGAGTCTCTGGTCAAATCTGGCACATAAAATTTTAGGGTTATTCTTAATGTACCATATGTGCCTTGGATACATGCCATCTTTGAAAACACTCAAATCAATGTTCTTGCTGGATCGCAACACTCATGATATAACTTCCAAACATTGCCCTTTTGTGGAAGGGCATGGGCAAGATCACACTTGCTTCCTGTGTACTTTCATTTTTTATACTTCAGTTCCTTTGCCATTGGTACACATAGCCTTGTGAATAATACAGGAAGTGCTCCATGCTTGCTGTAATGGTTGGGAAGCTGTTACTATCAGCTCCTTTTCCATTTCAGGGTCATCCATAGCCAATTCATTGCCAGGCTTTGCCAACTCTTCCTATGAAATGTCTATCTCTCTGGTTCCTTTTCCATTTACTGCCTCTCTTCTACATCTCTGCACTCTTAGCTGGTCTCCTTCTCTCTAGTCTCCTGACATTTGGTCCTCTCCTTCCAGAGTGATTTTAAAAACACCATGTTTCTCATGGTGTTCCTTGTTCCAGAATCTGTGAGTACATGCCCTATTTCCTAGCACAGCTTTCCAACCACAATATTATGAAATGCAATTTGTATTTGTCACAACACCTTGAGATTTTTTACCTCTCTCCTCAGCATTTCTCTGTGCTACATTTCTAGTTTCTAACAGTCATTTTATTTATGTTCCTGTTTTCCTCAGCTCCTAAACCTGAGCCCATTTGAAAAAAAAAAAAGTTAAATAATACTCTGAAGATTAGGAGAGAGACCACTTGGTCTCCAGCATGGGTCCTTATTTGAAGGTTTTCTTGTAAAGTAGGATCTGTCATGGCTTGTGCTCCAAGAACCCAAGGTCCCCTCCATGTCCTAATGAGACATTAGTGACAGAATAATAGTCATAGTTCACATAGTACCTGAAAGTATACATTGTTCTTTTGATAAGCTACACCATAGGGTACACCTGCCACTCTGTTGCTTTGAAATGATCTTCTTGTTTTCAAATTCAAATATAAAGTTCTTAATGGCAAAGACTCTGTCCTTGTATATCTTTATATTCTTCCATAGCCTTTTTATAGAAATCTATAATGTAATTCAGGCACTAGAATGGAAAATCCTAAGGCCCCAGAATATTTCTCCTCCCTGCCCCCTCCCCCATGACCTGCTGCAGTATCTAAAATTCTACCATGAGAAATTCATTCTTTTAGGTTAAGACTTTGCATCTTTTCTTATATTTAATTTTTTTTTCAAATAACTCAAATGTACCTTCTCTCCCTACTTCCTCTCCCTTCTTCCCCAAGTACCAACAAAAAAGAGAAAAAACATTCCTCATAAAAGATATGTATGATATAGCAATACAGATTAGCATGTTGGCCATGTCCAAAAAATGTATGTCTCAGTCTAAACTCTGAATCCATCCCCTCCCCATCAGGAGGTGAACAGCATGTTTTCTCTAGAGTCCTCTGGAATTGTGATTGGTCATTGTGTTGAACAGACTTCTTAAGTAAGGCATGGAATTAAGGAATCTCCAAATTAAATGTAAATACCTATGGAAAGGTTAACACATTAGCTATTATTATCCTCTCACACTTTAGCATGCATTAGCTTATCATATTTGCCTGGGTCTTTACCTAATGAAACCCAGAACTGGAAAATTTTACTGAAAGGAAGGAAGAAAGAATAGATTTAGGAGCAAGGGGAATCCAAGAACAGGCCTGGTAGAGAACCCCCATGGATACCCAGAAAATCTTTGCACTGGGGACATTAGCACAAAGTTACTAGGCAGACTTAATGATCATTAAGTGGGGGAAGGATCCCATCTTGGGAAGGTAGGAGGGTCTCAAGACAAATCATGCCCCTCATGTTTCTGTGTTGACTTAATTGTATGGATAGTACAGATTGCCACATGCTGGATGTAGTCTGTTAATAAGTGCTTATTGAGTTGATGAAACTACTTTTTCATAACAATACTAATAGAAGGGCAGAATCAAGGCTTTAGACAAAGCTATTCCAATTGACACTGCTTATAGCACAAATGATTTTTTTAAACAATAGAGAAATATTTCAGGGCAGAAAGAGGTTGGGAAATTGAACAACCTAGGGCCTAACCTCAAAGAGTGCTGTTTGTGAATTGCTAGATTTGATTACAAATACGATAGGCTGGAAATCTGAAAAGAAGAATAAATAAAATCCAGTCTAGCCATAGAATCAAGGCCACTCTTATTTTCAAGTAAGTGACATGCATTTCCATATCACTTAGAGATATCCTAATCTTGTATGTAAACTTTTCCTACACAAGTTCTTCTGACATAATTTTCTTCCTTTAAGTAAGAAGTACCTCATATTGTTATAGAATTAAAAATCACAATAGGTTATAAAAAGCACATGGTCCTATAAGATAATTAGTTTAATTATACCACCATTCATGTACAGAGATATAGCTACACAGCTTTCTGTTTCACCTCCAGGCCTCCCTATAACTCCACATTTTAACATTCTTCCTTTTTTCCAATTTAAGGAGCAGACCATTTCTTTGTTACATAACTTTTGTTTTAAAGTAAGAATATGTTTAAATTCTATGTGTAAAATCAGAAATTATTATTGAATTGGAGTTTAATTTTAACTAGGGTTCAGCAACCATTTGAAATAGCAATGTAATTAGTAAATGTGGGTTTTTCTACCGGTGATGATTCACATTTTCCAAAGTCTATATTTTACAATTTGTTTTTCTTGGCAAGAGTTTGTTTTAAGTACCAGTGAATAAGGAGAAAGGTTTCTTAAATTCTGGCTTTTAGAAAGAAATGTTGAATCCTTTCCCCAGTCTTCCCTGAAAAAACAAACTTTACTTTTCATATGCAAACATGTGAAACACAAGCAAATGGTAATCCCTAGCTATGAATTAGTCACTGCATTAATATAGTGGACATTCCTTTGCAAACATTTGAGGAATAGAGGCACTGTGTGGTTAAGTAGAATGTAAGCTCCCTGAGAACAGGCACTGGTTAGTTATCATCTTTGTCTTTATTTCTCAGCACATCCCCCTGTACATAGCAAGTACTTTATACATATCTGTTCAAATGAACTGAATTGAATTGTGCCTTTGCTAAGTTATGTAGCTAGCTAATGGCAGAGCCAAGAGATATTTTGTCTCCTCATTTTGTCTAGTTTTTTTCCCCTTTTCCTTTACGTTCTAGAATATCTGTACAAAATCCCAGAATTGAAAGGAACTGCAGAAGCCGTGTTGTCCAACCAAATGTCAGGTAGATTGCTTACATCTGTTACATTTCACAAGAAATCAGGATGTTTAGAATGGAAAGTGACCTTCATGGTCATGGTGCTCACCCATACATAAACTAGATCCCTCTACCATACTCTCAGAAAGCAATGACCCAGCCTACCCTTGAAGACCTCCAGGAACAGGGAGCCCACTACCTCCAAGGGCAGTTTATTCTACTATTCAATAGCTCTAAATTTTGTCAAGTTTTTCCTCCTCTTGGCAGCTTCCACCCATTGCTCTTGATTCAGCCCTCTTGATTCAGGCCCAAGCAGAATAGAGGCAGATTGCCAGATATTGTTAGAGCTATCGTACTTCTGATAGGCCTCATATTTTCTTCAGTGTTTGTCTTAATTGATAAAATTGAAGAAGTAGATGAAGTTCAGGTATGATCAGAAAGGTGTGTCCAGGTGTTCCATTAACACGCAGGACATGGGAGGACATGGTTCTGTGGGTTCCTAATTTAGTTTTGTTGCAGCAAATGAAAATGGAGTCCTGAAGAGAGGCAATACTCACCATTACTCAAGCATAATATTGAGCCCCTGTAATACAAGTTAAGTAGCTGATTAGTGAGAAAAATAGCACTGAAACTTGGGTCTCCTTCCCAATCTTATACTTTTCTACCACTCTGTCCTTTGGCACATTGTCTGCTGTATGGGATTATGAACTTCTTGGGCAGGAGCTGGCTTTTGCCTTGCTTTGTATTCCCAGTGTTCAATATGGTGCCTGGCACCACAGTAAATGCTGGCTGTTGATGTGACACTACACTGCCTCTTATTTTGTGGATTTTTTCCCCTCTCTTTTATGGAAGAAAAATAAATTGTAACTTGAATTAAAACTATATTATAGTCTGCAATAATGTGGAGGCATGATCAGTATTCTGTAGAAATGGAAAAGTTGGTTGGATTTTTTTGTAACAGTAACTTTTATCATAAAACGTAAAACCTCTCAGAAGTACCAATAAAAAAATCAACAAGAAAATATGGGAGTGGGGAGGGAGAACCCTAACCATTTGCATTATGATTTTTAAAAATCCACATGTAATGTAAGATTTATCATAATAATAACATTGATAATTTATCAAATGGAGGCAGCATGGCATAATGAATAGAGAGCTGGCCTTGGAACTTGGACTCCCTGGATCCATGTCTCACCTTTGACATATACTGGCTATGGAACCCTAGTCCAATCACTTCACCTTCCAGTTCCCTCTGGAAGGTACATTTGTAGAGTGAGGTCCTCACCCTGAGATCCCAATACCAGTAAAATAACAGGTCTGGTTTTAAATGATTGATGATGATGATGATGATAAATTATGTTCCCTTTGTGTCTTTCTCTTATCTCTTTTCTGAGTCCTTGTAAAGTTTTATTGGTGTTATTTCACATGTAGCTAGTTGTATCCATGTAATTACATTTATTTATGATAGACCCAAAAAAAGGGTAATTTTAAAATCCAGACGTGCAGCACAATGGATCATTGTTCATTATAAGCTGGTTTCAACTTACATTAATCTCCTACTCACTGTAGTTTTACTTATTAAATTGTGTGTCAGCAAAGTAAAATAGTAGCCTGTCATAAGTATGCCATTGGTAACCTACCAAGTCTTCATACTGAGTTGAATCTCATTTGTTTACTGTCCTCATTTCATAAGCCAGTTTTGCTGCTGATGCTGTTTTTCCTCCAAACCTTTTGGCTCTTACCCTTTTCATGATGCCATATGTCCTCTTTAAAATTCAGTATCTGTCAGTAGTGTCCATTCTGCACACATCTGTGGAAACATTATTATAATAAAAATTCAGTGCAAAATATTTTTTGTTGGAAAACTGTTATACTGATTATTGCATGCTCTTTGAGAAACAAATGAATGTTACTTCTCTCTGGGATGACTGTACAGAGCAGGCTGACTATAAGCATAGACCCAAGCAGGGATCACACAAATATCTTGAAGGAACAGATCAGAAACTTAGTTCAAATTTTCTGTTAAGTTACAACCATTCAATTCAGTGGTCTTAGACAGAAACACCCCACACACCACTGGCTTCCATGTAGTGTCAAGAGATCAAAGGAAGGAGGGGCAGAACCAAGATGGCAGATTAGGGGCAGCCACCCAGCTGAACTTCTCAAAATTCCCTTTCAAACAACTTTAAAATAACACCTCAAATCAAATTTTGGAGCAGCAGAGCCAACAAAAAGTCAGAGTGAGACATTTTCCCAGCCTAAGAAAACTAAGAGGTTGGCAGGGGGATTCTGTGGCACTGAGGCAGAGGCCTGTCTGGAGCCCACACACAGTGGCAACAATGGCTGTGCAGCAGCAGCAGTTTGGGGAGCTCTCAACTTAGAGACATTCTGGGTCACAGTTCCAGCTCAGAGAGGAGCACGGGTCAGTGCTAAGGGAACAGAGACCCTGGTTACAGTGCCAAAGCAACCTGGTAAAGACTACAGTGTAGACCAGTAGAGCAGTGATCATATCTCCACTGTAGAAGCACCGAAAACTTGTAAACCCCAGAAGTTCTGAAAAGAGCAGCACAAAAACCTGAAGTTTGAGAGAGTACCTCCCCATCCCTAGGTGAACAGAGCCCAACTTTAATATGAAGCTAAAAGTTTTTTGGGTTTTTTTTATGGCCTGGAAAAATTAGCAGACAACAACAACAAAGAGAATTTAACCATAAAAAAGCTATTATGGTGGTAGGGAGGACCAAGATATCAACTCAGAAGACAATAATGTGAAAACAGCTACCACAAAAGCATCCAAAAAATGCTAACTGGACCCACCCAACAACAATTCCTAGAATAGTTAAAGAGATAAGAATGGTAGAGGAAAAACTGGAAAAAGAAATGATAGTGATAACAAAAAAATTATGAAAAGAGAATTAACAGCAACGACAAAAGGCTCTGAATACAATGCATAGTGTTTATTATACAGGCTTTCTTGAAATGGAAATTTATTACTGTATATTTTGAATCCTGTCTTACCTTCTGCTGTACACATGGCAATGCTTTTTTTCCTTATTGTGTGTTTAAGTTTAAAATAAATTAATGAAAAAAGATAATTCCTAGAAGAGTTAAAGAGATAAGTGTGGTAGAGGAAAAACTGAAAAAAGAAATGAGTGATGCAGAATTTAAAAAAAATTTTTTTAATATGAAAAGAGGCATCAAGAGAAAAATACTGAAGAAAACACCTTAAAAATGGAATTGGCCGAATAGTAAAAGAGGCACAAAAATTCACTGAAGAGAACTCCTTAAAAAAACAGAATTGGCCAAATGGAAAAGGAAGTACAAAAGCTCAGTGAAGAGAATTATTCCTTTAAAACTAGAAGTAGGCGGAGGCTAGGTGGCGCAGTGAGTAGAGCGCCAGCCCTGGAGTCAGAAGGACCTGAGTTCGGATCCGGCCTCAGACACTTAACACACACAAACAAACAAACAAAAAAAAACCTAGCTGTGTGACCTTGGGCAAGTTACTTAACCCCAATTGCCCTCCAAAAAGCACACACACAAAAAAAAAAAACAACAACCTCGAAGTGGGCAAGTGAAAGCTAATGACTAAATGAGAAAGAAAAGGGTGGGGGGGAGATATATGTGTGTATATACATATACATGTATATATGTGTGTTTGTGTGTATACATATATATGTATGTATGTATATATTTCTAACAGCTCTTTAATTTTCTCACTTTATTTTTCTTGCTTTTTTTGGAAATATAGTTAAGATGGAAATATGTATAATTAATATATTTCTTGCCATCTTAGAAAGTGGATGAGGGATGGTAGTGAAGGAGAAAATTTGGGGCTCAAGTTTTAAAAATAAAAAAATGTTTAAAAATAAATGATAAATTGGAATGTTACACACAAAAAAAAAAAAGATCAAAGAAAGGTCCCCAGCTCATTGGGTAAACTCCCTGTGTAGGATATATGGAACAGCATGGATAAGGGGTCACACAGGATGAGAAAGCTTGAATAGATTAGGAGCTGAGTCATTGGACATGGTGTCTATATCACTGAGTTACAAATCATTCGACATCTTTTCCTGACAGTATAGCACAATGCATTAAGGTAGATATGTAAAAAGAATTTGTTAGATGATTGAGTCCTAGAAACAATTCTAGGAAGCTATAATGGTACAAAGCCTTAACAATACAGAGAGAGAAGATAGGTCTGCTAAGATCGTAGTTAAAAACTAAAAAAGTGATGTACCATTAAAAAAGATGGAGAAAGGGCGGCTAGATGGCGCAGTGAATAGAGCGCCGGCCCTGGAATCAGAAGGACCTGAGTTCAGAGCCGGCCTCCAACACTTAATCCGCACAAACAAAAACCTAGCCGTGTAACCTTGGACAAGTTACTTAACCCCAATTGCCCTAAAGGGGCGGCTAGGTGGTGCAGTGAGTAAGAGCGCCGGCCTCGGAGTTTGGATGACCCGAGATCAGATCCGGCCTCAGAAAATGAGCCCCCACGCATAAATAATGACTAGCCGTGTAACCTTGAGCAAGTTACTTAACCCCAATTGCTTCTAAAAAAAAAAAAAAAGATGGAGAAAGCCAACTGTGAGCTAGAGGTAAGTCTTGAGCCTCCATAGGAGTCATAGGACCATTGGTTTAGACCAGGAAGGGGCCTTAGAAGTCATCAAGTCTAATGGAAGGGAAAGCTGAGGCCCAGGGGAGTAAGTGACTTGCCCAGGACCATACAACCAGAAGTTAGAGCACTGCCATTTACCAGGTGATATCATCTACCTATGATTCTGTTACTAATGCTCATGATGCCTTTTGTCTTCCTGTTAAGTAAAATTTTCCTGAACATCTGCCTATCATGTGCAAGGTACTTGTTGCAATGGTTTCACAAACTAGGAAGATAAAGTAGCCCTCAGTCCTCACACCTTGAAAAAGCTTATAATCTGGGAGAGGTTAAAATGTGCATTCGTTGAAATACAAGGTGTTAAGTAGCTATGTGTCGTTAGACCAATAGAATGTAACCTGTGGGAGGGTGGAAACAATTTCATTTTTTAAAAATACTACCATCTCCTTACACATAGCAACTTGATAGATACATATTGATTGGAATGACAGGATGCTGCTAAAGCAGTTCAGAGGATTTTAAGAACCCTTTGAGCGAGGAAGAGGGGCTCTGAAGAGGAATAATAGTAGTAACATTTGACTGGATCTTGAAAAATGTGCAGTTTAGACAGAGAGATGGAAAATAAAGAAGTACATTTCAGATGTGATGGAATGAGTACATTGAAGGGAAAGAATAGGGTGTGTTTAGGAAATAATGAGTGGTTCAGTTTGTTGCTGTCAGGGAAGTTGTAGGAAATAATCTGAGCTAGATAGTAGAACAAGAAGTTTGGCCTTTATTCATTAGATACTGGAGAGTCATTGAGATTTTCTTTCTTTCTTTCTTTTTTTAAATAAGGTAGTATTTGATCAGAAAGTAATTGAGGGGGGCAGCTAGGTGGCACAGTGAGTAGAGCGCTGGCCCTGGAGTCAGAAGGACCTGAGTTTGGATCCGGCCTCAGACACTTAATACACACACACACACACACACACACACACACACACACACACAAAACCTAGCCATGTGACCTTGGGCAAGTTACTTAACCCCAATTGCCCTCCAAAAAGCAAAAAAAAAAAGTAATTGAGGGAATTCAAACTCCTGAGAAAACTAGCAGAAATGAGTAGTTGATGTTGCACAGTGGAGGAGCTTTTGATTTAAGAAATCCAGTAGAAAACACATACATATAGGCATCAAATATGTTTATAACCAGTCACAAATATGTTGTACACAACAGTGTATCTTTTATCTGTATCTTTGTACAGATAGTCCCCCTCAGCTCCAAAGAGAATCCTGAGCTTCCTTCAAGCACAGCTCAGATGCCATCTCCTTCTGGAATGTTTTCATGATTTCCCTAGTTGCCCTGGACCTCTATAAATTATTTTTAGTTACATATATAGATGCTTTATCCCTTTTGATACAATTAGGCTCCTTGAAGGCAAGGGATTTTTTGTTCTTGTAGCCCAACTATCTGTCCTGGTACCAAGAGCAAAAATAGGCATTTAATAAATGGACACTTAAATGAATTGAACTGAATCTTTCTTCCCTTGAAAGCACAGCTCAAATTTCATTGTTCTCTATATCCCCATTTCAATCACAATCTCTTTATAATGAAAAGATCTCCCTACTCATCTATTTAAAAGCTATTCTTCATATAGTAAAATTTCAATGCAACATAAGAATTGTTTTTATAGACAGTTTGCCTTCATTCTTCTGTCTGTCCTGTTCATATATTTCATTGAAATTAGATACTTAGTTTCTGGGATTGGTACCTGTGTTGGGTTAAATGCACTGCTGAGCACATGTTGGTGCCAAATAAGTGTTAACCATCTGTCAAGGAGAATACACAGTGCAAACAGACATTAGGACAAGTGACTTTGACTGGTTTGTGTCATTCCGGTCTCAACAAATGTTCGTTTTGACAGCTGGATGGCCTAAATAAGATGTCATGTTGATTAGCCCTGTTTGCAGTCAGGCAGTACAAAACCATGTGACCTTTTCTACCCATCTAGGATATTTAGACTCTTCCAATGTACTTCCTTTTCACAAAAGAAATAATTTCATTCTTTTGATCAGTGTGTTGCATAATTTTGTTAAAGATGCCCAAACATTAGCCTCTAGATGCTTTCTTTTTCTTAGGCTCTGCTATTTCTTTTTTCATATTGTTCATGGAGATTTCTAATATAGATTTCTGTTCATTGCTAATTTCATATTTGACCTTACTATGTCCCCAGTGCCTTTTGTTAAAATTCTGAGCTTCACTGTGCCTGGCTTTGGCAATCTTTCTCAGTCAGCTTCACTACATGTTGTGCACATAGAGGTGGGAGAACCAATAGAGAATGACCTTGTTTTTCTAAAGAGCCTTGTACAAAGGGGTTACCTGCCATAATGTGTAAACATTCATTTATTCATTCTCTAAACATTTATTGCCTGCCTATTTATTAACTCTGGCTCATCTTCTTTTGAACTAGGCTTTTCCAATAGTTAAACCCATGTAGCTAAGGGTCTTCTTTGACTTCTCTATCCTAAGGACGTATCTATTAAACATACCCCTAGAGCTATACAAAAAAACAAAAGCACATGTATACCCTTTGCCATAGCAATATCTACTACCTACTACTAGGTCTGTATCCCAAAAGAGATAAAAAAACAAAAAGGAAAAGGACCTATATGTACAAAAATATTTCTACCACCTCTTTTCTGGGGATAAAGAACTAGAAATTGAGGGGATTCACATCAACTGGGTAATGGTTGAATAAGTTGTGGTATGTAATTACGATGGAATTCTATTGTACTATAAGAAATGATGAGCAGGATACGCACAGAAAAATCTAGAAAGACTTAACCTGGGTTAATGCAAAGTAAAATGTACTGAGTACAAAGTAACAGCAATATTGTAAGATGATCTACTGTGAAGAACTTAACTATTCTTAGCAATATCACAATCCATGACAACTCTGAAGGACTTCTGAAGGAAGATGAAAAATGCTATCTATCCCCAGAGAAAGAACTGATGGTGTCTGAATTCAGATTGAAGCAACTTTTGTTTTGTATTATTTTTCCCTTTACTTTTCTTGAGGTTTTTTAATCTGTTTTTTTTTTTTCCACAACATGACTATTATGGATATGTTTTGCATGACTACACGTATATTACTTACATTCTCAGTGGAGTGGGGGATGAAGAGAGAGAATTTAGAACTCAAAGTTTTTAAAACGAATATTAAAAAATTTTTACTTGTAACTGCACAAAAATTAAATATAAATAAAGAAATCAGAGTATCTAGCATTAAAAAAAAAAACCATACCCCTAAAGTCAAGTCACATTAACCATGCTTATTATGTGCCAGGCACTATGCTAAGAGTTGGGAATACACTTCAAATATAACTAAAAAGTAAATCATCTCCTTCCCTCAAGGAGCTTCCCACATTCTAATATGGAAGACAACACTTAAAAGGGAGCTGAAAAATAAGGGGAGTAAAGATGAAGGTTCTGGTGCAGGGACATGGTAGAGAAAGTCTGTGAGTCAATTGTGCAACCTGGAGAGGAATTAAAACTTGATTGGCCTGGACCTCCTGGGAAGAATCAGCCAATCAGAGAGAAAGCCCTAGGGACAGAGGATATTTCCAGTAGGAGAAGTAGCTGAGAGATAGAATGAGTTTCTAAGGCTAAGAGGGTTCTGAGGCATAAGTCCAGGAGAATCAGGAGTGCTGCCTGGAGATTATTGAATGGGGAGGGGGGAGCCTTCCATTTTCCACTTTCTGGCAACAGAGTTCTTAGTGATGGTGGCAAGGTATGTTTTATGAATGACCCTTTAGGTTGTTCATCCATGGTTTGAAGAAATATCTCAGTAAAAACATCCCCCTTTCTACTTTTCCAGTCTTTTTTTGCACCTTTCTCCTCCCCACTTCCTCTGTGATCCAACTACACTCTTCCACCCCAAGGACACTACAACCCCCAACTCCATCCATTCCCAGAAAACTCTCCTTCTTCACCTCCAGGCTTCCTTCAAGGCTTAGCTCAAGTGCCAGCTTCTGCAGGAGAGCTTTCCTGGCCCTCAATTATAGTCCCCTACTCTCCAAGATTACCTCCCATTTACATTGTCTATATCTTATATATACAAAGTTAGTTCTATGTTGTTTCCACTGTTTAAATACGAGTTACTTGAAAACAGAAATCATGTTTTGTTTCACTTTGTAGCCCATTGCTTACCACAGTGCTAGCACATTAGACTAAGTACTCTAAATGCATCTGACTGACATACTTTGAGAATGCAAATGCCAGTACTCAGGGCTAACCTGATAATGACCCCTTCCCCCAAAGCTTTTGTTTCCTAAGAATTGGTATAATCATATTTGCCTAGAGTTTTGCAAACCTAGTCAGAAGTGTTTTAAACTGAAAAAGAAAGAGAAAGGGAAAAAAATACATAGATTTGACAAACCCAATACGAGAGACATTGGATAAGAATAGCAGAAGAGAAGACTAGCAATAAAACCCCATTGCCTCAGCTATTTATATACAAATGTACAAACTGTGGATCACAAAAAGGACCAACTAGAAATCTTAATATGTAGAGGTAATGGGCGGCTAGGTGGCACAGTGAGTAGAGCGCTGGCCCTGGAGTCAGAAGGACCTGAGTTCGGATCTGGCCTCAGACACTTAACATACACAAAAATCTAGCCGTGTAACCTTGGGCAAGTTACTTAACCCCAATTGCCCTTCAAAAAGTAATATATAGAAGTAAATTTGGCCTCATAAGGACCCCTGAGACTTTGTAGGATTTTTCCTCTGAAAGGGTTTGTACTTTATCCAATAGGAAGAGAACAGATAAAATGAGCATTGTATAGTATGACTATGTAATCATGAGAGAAAATCTGGAAAACAGGAAAAACATGGTGGAAAGCATTATGAGGATGAGCAAAGGAACAAACAGAAGCAATGAAGCATACCACGTGGACAGAAGGAGGAATTAGATGAGGAGCTTGGGAAATAAGTCATAAACCTGCACAAAATACTAGATGTAACTAATATTTACAGTTTTGCAGAGATCTTTACAACTATTATCTCATCTTATCCTCACAAACAATGTAGAAGTAGGTGTTGTTATTATCCCCATTTCACAGTTGAGGAAACTAAGGTAAAGTGACTTGCCTAGCATCCTGCAGTAGAAAGTATCTGAGGGTGTATTTGAACTCCAGGCCCAGCACCCTTTCCATAGCATATCTTCTGCCTGCATACAAAAGCATGAAAGTGTAGCAGTGGGGAGCTTTTAACCATCAGGAAATACACTGGTTCTTTATCTGCCAGAATCAGAGGTGGGGACTACTTTCATGACTTGATTTAAAGAAAATTTCATCTTTCAACAGTTAGAGCAAAAGATGAGGAAAAATGCTATTCTACCCCTGATTCCAACCAGTAAGCATTAGATAGTTGAGAAACAGAAATGACAAGAACCTTTGAGGCAAAGACCATCATTCTCCAATAGAGTTGTTGACAGTGAAGGAGGAAAAAATGGCGTCCAGTCTGACATACATCCTATATCTGAAGAGAATAGATCCCAAAAGGTTTCAAGAGGATAGTCGTGATTCAGTAGCCTAGTACTATGAAAGGGGAAATTGGCCCAAGAGGAACGAGGCATCCTCAGAAATGAAGTCCTAAAGACCCAAGTACAAATTATTTCAGTGAAGAAGAAAAAAGAATTCCCTGAAAAGACTAATAAAGTGCATAAGGAAACCATCAACAAGCTCAGATATTTAAAAGATAATCAAAGACAAAAGTGAAGGTGCATTACTGAGGATAAATATAAAAGCACAGCATTGATCTATAGGGACTCTGTCGTGTATACAGAAGTCTACAATGAGCAGAGTCTGGCAATGAACATGAAGGACAAGGGGAAAACGTGACTTCTTAGTCCAGAGATGAGGATAGATTCTGTAAACAATAAAAAATTAAAATTGAATTTTAATCCAAGTAAAATAAAGTAGATGGGTGTGGCTAGGTGGCACAGTGAGTAGAGCGCCGGCCCTGGAGTCAGAAGGACCTGAGTTCAGATCTGGACTCAGACACTTAACACACACAAACAAATACCTACCCGTGTAACCTTGGGCAAGTTACTTAACCCCAATTGCCCTCCAAAAAGCAAAAAAAAATAAAGTAGATGATAACATGAGTCCAACTTGGGAAAAGGCTCGGTTTTAAAGATGGTAATCAGCTAGTAAATAGGGCTTATTGAGCATCCTCTGTGCAGAGCCTCCTACTGGATGCTCTATAGATGAGACATGGTTACTTTCTGTCTAGAGATTATTAGATAATTGGAGAGCCAGAAAACATTTGTGAAAATGATTTCAGAATGCTTATAAAGCAACATATCAGTTGTAAAATTATTTGCTATGTGAAGTATACAATATTAATAGCTCACATAGAGGCCCTTTGAAGGACTATTTTATTTTCTACTTGGATTCTCAACACCAACACAGTGCTTGGCAGATAGGCTCTTAGTAAAGACATATGGAATTTAACTCAGTACATAGCACTTTAATTCCCAAACTCTTAGGCAAAGAGGTCACGTATTCATATACCCCTTTTACTGATGAGGAAAGTAAGGTTCTGAGAGTTTGTGACACCTTTTAAGTGTTGGAGATGGGACTTGAAAAAATCACAGAGTCAAAAGGAACCTGAGTTATCCAGTCCAATCCATAATGGAACAATGCCCCTAAGAAGTCTGCATCAAGTCTGTGCTGGAGAACTTCTGGTGAATAGGAACTCAAGACTTACTAAGGCAGTTCATTCTATTTAGATAACTCTTAATTGTTTTGAAGATTATCCTCACATCAATCCTAAATTTGCTTTTTTTTCCACTTCCTTCTATTATTCTACTTTTTTCTTAAGAGCCAAGTCAAATCCCTCTTCTTGAAATGTGATAATAATTCTTCAAATTCTTGAAGATAGCTATCTTGCCATCCCTAAGTACTCTTTTTTCAAAATAGATAATCCAAGTTCCTTCAGCCAGTACTGTAATGATACAGTCTTCAGTCCCCTGTTCTCCTGGTTGTTCTCCAGTTTGTCAGGGTGCTTTCTGTATTGTGTTGTTTGAACTTGAACTCACTACTTCAGAAATGAGCAGAATACTTGGACACTAAGATATATAATCTATATTAAACTCTCAGGATCTTTTTCACAAGAACTATTTATTATCTTGCCACACCTCCTTATCCTGTTTATGGAATCAATTTTGACTTAAATGTAGGGCTTTACACTTCTTTTTTTATTAAATTCCATCTAAATAGATTCATATCATCATTCCAACTTGTCAAGTGTTTTATGGATACATATGCTTTATTAAAATGTAGGTATATAAGATTACAGCAGTATATCACAAAGATCATACACTATGACCAGGTAGAATTTATGTCAGGAATGCGAGGCTTATTCAGTATTAGGAAAACTATCCGCATAATTGACCATCTCAATAACAAAAATCACATGATTAGCTCGGTAGGTGCTGGAAAAACTTTTGACAAAATACAACAATCATTCTTATTAAAAAAAAAAAACCAGCACTAGAGTGCACAGGAATAAACGGAGTTTTCTTTAAAATGATAAGTACTATATAGCTAAAATCATCAGCAAACATCTGTAACAGGGATAAGCTAGAAGATCCCAGTAAGATCAGGGGTGAAACAGGTGAAACAGGGGTGAAACAAGGATATCCATTATCACCAGAATTAATCAATATCTTACTAGAAATATTAGCTATAGCAATAAGGCAAGAAAAAGAAATTGAAGGAATTAGAATAGACAGAGGGGAATTAAAACTATCACTCTTTACAAACAATATAATGATATAATTAGAGAATCAACTAAAGAACCGGTTGAAACAATGAACAATTTTAACAGAGTTGCAGGATACAAAATAAATCCACTTAAATCATCAGCATTTCTGCATATTACCAACAAAGTCCAGAAGCAAGAGATTGAAAACATTTAAAATAACTACAGACAACATAAAATACTTGGAGGTCTGTTTACCAAGACAAACACAGGAACTATACGAACAGAATAAAACACTTTTCACACAAAAAACAGATCTAAACAAAATGAGAGAAATGTTAACTGCACATGGGTAGGCTGAGTCCATATAATAAAAGTGATAATTCTACCTAAATTAATTTACTTCTTTAGTGTCATGCCAATCAAAATATCGAAAAGTATTTTATAGAGCTAGAAAAAAAATAATTTAAAAATTCATCTGGAAGAATGAAAGTTCAAGAATATAAAGGGATTTAATGGGGGGCGGGGCGGAAAGTGAAGGAAGGTGGCCTGCCAGTACCAGTACCAGATTTCAAACTGCATTACAAAATGGTTGTCATCAAAACAACCTAATACTGGCTAAGAAGTGGACATACTTCCTTTTTTTTCTTTTGCATCTTTTGCATCACTATCAAAACCCACACCCCCTGCATCATATTAAAGTCTTCCTTTTGCCAATAGGTGAGTTGTAGACTTCATCCTTCATCATCTGGAGTAATGCTTTGTTATTTCATTTATCAGAATTCTTAATTCTTTAATGGGTGTTTTTCTTTATATTATTGTAGTTATCACATAATTTTTTCTAGTTCTGCTCATTTCATTGTGCTCACAGCATTCATAGTTCATACTGAGAAAGAACATGGTATAGTGGACTTGCAATCAGGAAGACCTGGATTCAAATGCCACAGTAAATATTAGATACATGAACCTAGGAAGGGCATTTCCACTTTCTGTGGTCTCATTCTCCTAATCTGTTAAACAAAAGGGGCTTAGACTCATTCATCTCTAAGGTTCCTTCTGGCTCCAAGTCTGCAGTCCTGTGGTCCTATGCATGTCTGCCCACAACTCTCAGAAGTCATGCTTTCGTCATTTCTCATGGCACTATGATATTCTGTAATAGTCATACACCATGCTTTTTTAGCCTACTTTCCTGCATTGGGTGAGCACCTACCTTGTTTCCAATTCTTTGCTACAAAAAAATGCTACTTTAGGTATTTTTATACATGCAAGTTGGTCTTCTCTGTCTTTGAACTTCATTGAATACATGCAGTTTAACAACTTTTTTTATTGTAATTTCAAATTATTTTCCAGAATGGTTGGATCAATTCCTAATTTAACCAACAGTGCATTAGGATGCCTCTTGTTCCAAACTCCTCCAACAATTCTCATTATACCTTTTTCTCATCCTTGCTAACTCATGGGTATAATATAGAACTTCAGAATTGCTTTAATTTGTATTCCTCTTATTGCTATTTATTTGAAGCATTGTTTTTAATATGAATCTTTGTAGGTTGACATTTAAAAATTTCCTGTTCCTTTATTTGAAAATTTTCCTATTCATATCCCTTGACTGTTTCTCTGTTGGGAAATGGCTCTTGTTTGCATATGCATCACTTCCATATATACCTTTAATATCAGACCTATCTTGGAGATTTTTTTTTGCAAAGATTTTCCCCATTTAACTGTTTTTCTTCTAATTCTAACTGCATTGATTTTATTTATGCAAAAGCTTTTCCTTTTTATGTAATAAAAATTGCCTATTTTATATCCTATATTCCTTTTTGTCTCTTATTTAATCAATAACTCTTCCATATCCGTAGTTGTGAATAGTATCTCTTTCTGTTCCCTTCTCTCTAATCTATTTATGATAAGATCTTTTATACTTAACTGACTATATCCATTTGAAATTTATTGTGGTATACTTTGTGAGATGTTCTAAACCTAGTTTATTACTGTTGGTTTTCCATTTTTCCCTGGCAGTTGTTGTCTAATAATGTCTTTATTTCAATAGTTGGTATCTCTGACTTTTATCAAATATTTTGGTAATATGTTTAATTTCTTTTTGTTTTTCTCTGTTCTACTGATCAATTGTTTTTCACCAGGATCAAATAGTTTTGATCATTATATCTGTGTTATGTAATTTGAGATGTGGAACTGCTAGACACTCCCTCCTGTCCTTCTCACATCTCATTTTCCCTTGAGATTCTTGACCTTCTGTTCCTTCAGGTGACTTTATTATTTCATTTAATTGTATAAAGTAAGCCTTCAATCATTTAATTGACATGACACTAAATGTACACATTGATTTAGGTAGTATTGTCCTTTTTATTGTATTAGCACAGCCCAACCATGAGCAATATCTTTCTAGTTTGTCTTCTTTTTTTTCTATAGAGAATGTTTTATAGTTGTATTCATATAATTCCTATGTGTATGTTGGTAGGTGGCCTCCCAGATATTTTCTGTCACATTGGCACTTTAATGGAATTTCTTTTTTTTTATCTTTTCTTGCTGGGTTTTGTTGATAAATAAAAGCAAGTACTAACTTTATCATTTTAAAATCCTGCTATTTTCCTGGCTGTTGTTCCAGCTAATTTCAATTGAATTTCAAGTGTTCTACAATTAACCAATTATATCTATAAAATGCAGGAATGTTGTTTTTTCTTTGCTTATGTTCCTTTCCTCAACTTTTCTCATTCTAACAGTTAGCATCTCTAGAACCATATCAAAGAATAGTGATGGTAAACTGTCCTTTTAAAATCATAGTTTTTTAATAATTTCTATAAGCAGTCATAGGCTCGTCTTTCAGAGTTCTCCTCTTCTTCATCATTGACATTGATGAAGACCCGAGGTGCCCCCAGATCCAAATATAGCACCATTTCCATTACACTGCACTAACTTTCTGAAGGAGACATAGATAAGAAATGAGCCACAGCTGAGTGGGCTTAATCAGGAATTGTAATTGGCAGTTTTTTCATCCTTATGACTAAAGATGGAGAAAATTTAAGGTCTGGTTCAACAGCCTCTATTTAAAGAGCTTCTAGAACAATGTAACCTTCTGGTTATATAAATGATCAACTCCAGAAACTTAATGTCCTTCAGTGACATCATTCATCCCTGCATCTGGTTTTTTCTGAGTTAACTTCAGACATGACCCAGAGGAAAAAAAAAAAACAGATCCAGAAAGATCTCCTTTCTTTTCAGCTAAAATCCAGAGCTAAAACTCTGAATATCTCTTTTGTTTTGTTTTGTTTTTGGAAGGCAGAGCAATTGAGGTTAAGTGACTTGCCCAAGGTCACATGGCTAGTAAGTGTTAAGTGTCTGAGTTTAGATTTGAACTCAGATCCTCCTGACTCCAGGGCAGGTGCTGTATTCACTGTACCACCTAGCCATTTCCTTTGTATGCTGAATCATTTCTGTTTCCCAGAGAAGTTATATAGGAGAAGCTCAAACTCAATATAGCCTATTCACATTTTGATAATGTACTTTCTCCAGCATTTCATTTCCCCTTCTACTTCCTCAAATGTGAAAAGTTTAAAAAAAAATTAAAAATTAAGTATGCAGTAGACCAAGCCTCACTTTTTGGATTTGTGTCTTGGTTATCTGTATAATTTTTATTACAAACCTACTTTATTTACACCACTGTCTTTATATCTATACATCACTGAACATAGTTTTGGCACTCAATAGATGTTAAATAATATTTCTCTTTGGCATCATTTAGACAGGAAATGTGGTAGTAAATGTCAGAGTGCAAAATAAAAATTTCCAAAAAGCTCTCAATTACAAACACTGAAAAATGTAGTATAAACTTTTTTTATATACATGAAATTGTTTGAGGATTTTCCTGGGTCCTTTTTTTCTTCATGAGCTTGCTGTGGTTTTTGTTTATTTTGCTTGATTTTCAAGTTAAATTTTAAAAAATAAATAAAAGAAATAACATTATTAATGCATTCCCACTAGAAAGTATATAAATTGAGTGACATTTTATATGACCAAAAGTTCATCCCAGCTGCGAAATCAAGAATGAGAAAATGTGTTGAAGCCTAGACAGCATATTCCTTCTATCATGGTGTATATAGATCAATGGATAGAGATAATATGATGGGGAGAAATTAACAATAGGTAGTTTTCTTTGTCCATCATAAAATTTCAAAATGACCTGGAGGTATATCATTGCTGCAGCTGTTTGTAATGACATTAGACTTGGAGTCAGTGATTCCTCTTTTCTGGAGGATTCTGATGGAAGCCTAAAACCACTGTTGTTGAGACCAAGACCCTCAGTATGCTATACTATGCTAAACCTGAACTTGTTGCCAAAATAAAATTAAAAAGGCATAGCTCTGAGGGGGAATATTTCCAAATGAATAGAACTTCTGTGGAAGAGATGATTAACCATAATTAGCAATCCAAAAGTATAAAGATAGGGCAGTCAACTCTTAATTATCTTTAGGGCCAGAGAATTATCTGTTTGAAAGCTTGCTTTCACATTCTTTTTTGACATAAAAAAAAAAAATGGAATATCTTTACTGACACCATTCTTTTATTTTTGCTAACAAAAATGTGGCCTGTCAGAGAAATTTTCCAAATAAGATCCTCAAATCCATAGTCTAGTCCAGAAAAGGCATGAGACACAGGTTCAACAAGCTTAGAGAGAGAGAGAGAGGAGTGAAAATCAGAATGATTACTCCACTTAGACTAGACCTTGGCTGAAGTCTTTGAGAGATGGTGCTCTATGTGTAGTATGAAATAGGAAGGCAAGGAAGAATTCTGAAAAGGAAAAAATGTGTTGGCTTTCTGCATCAGATCTTAAAGAAATAGCTCAAGAATCATGCCAGGTACCTAAGACCTTAGATTTGTCTTCTGTATTGAGTACAGAAACAAACTCCAAGGTCAGAAAGAAACAGCTGGCTAGGAAATACACAAGTGCATGTTGAAAGCCTGGGGAGTCTCTGATCATCATTCACCAGTTCCAGGGTCTTCTCTGTTAATAAAATAGTAGAGTTAATTATGTTATCCCCCAAAGCATAGTATCTGACAACTTCACATAGTCTAGTCTTCTATTGTGAGATTTAAAATGTGTGACTCATGTAGTAGTAGTAGTAGTAGTGGTGGTAGTGGTAGTGGTAGTGGTAGTGGTAGTAGTAGTAACATATTCCTTCCAGAAAAAGAACAGTACTTATCTTCTTCAAAGATAAAATCAATCCCCACATTGTTCTTAGGAAATAATAGTTGCTGAAAATAAGGACCACCAGTCGTTTTTATATATTTCCCATACTCAAGAAATTGTTCAAGGTCCTGAACCCAGTTGGTAAGTACCTTCTGGCATTCAAGGCTGTTCGGGAATGGTAAGCCTCAACCCTCCTCTCATCCCTGAACTTGGGCATTTGGAGCAGAGCGTACATCGCAGTTGTAGCAGCTATTAGTAGCTTGTCTTACAGGAAGTTAGTTTAAATAAAATGCAATCCCTGCACTCACTGGTAATGCATATGTTCCTTGGTATTCTCTGGGAAATTTAAATCTTTACCTCCACCAAGGTGATCTGAAATTTCTAGAGGGATATTTCTAAGAAAAACATCGAATGAACCATATTCTAGGGGCCTGACATTTTCTTCTAAAGGAGATCTTATCCCCTTAATTTACTTTATTATAAGCTGCTAAAAGTCAAGGATCCTGTCTTCTTTTGGGGGTAGGAGGGAAGACAAGGTAAATTGGGGTTAAGTGACTCACGCAAGGTCACACAGATAGTAACTGTCACGTGTCTGAGGCTGGATTTGAACTCAGGTCCTCCTGACTCTAGGGCTGGTGCTCTATTCACTGTGCCACCTAGCTGCCCCCATCCTGCCTTCTTTATCCTCATATGTCCTTCAGCCGTAGGATAATTGATACATTTCAGCTAGTTGGCATGTTGGATAGAGTGCTGAATTAGATAGAGTCACTTCTTAGTCTCTTATTGCCCGTATGACTCTGTCCAGGACATGTAAGCTCTTTCTGCATCAGTCATCTTACCTGTCCAAGGAAGTGTTGGGTTTAATAAACTCTATGATTCCTTCTAGGTCAAAATTCAGGAAGTCAGATAATAGTAGGTCTCAACCTGATTCCCCAAAACAGCCACCCTTGCCTTATGGCAGTTTGTACTCCCTGCTCCTGCCAGCACTGCCCAGATGGCATGGTCATGTTCAGGCTCTGAGTCAGTTGCCCTTTGAAGGTATTTGCCTGCTCTTTCACAAGGAGGAGGAGCTCCAGGTAATGAGCTTCCTGTCAGGACCTTGTCTGTAGTTTAGAGTCTTGGAGAGTAGCCTTGGTGCACTGAGAGTGGCTTGCCCATGGTCACAGGCAACAGGGGTCAGAGGCTGGCCTTGAACCTTGGGCTTCCTGAGTCCAAGGCTGGTTTTCTATCCACTACTCTATGCTTCTTCATCTGTGGTGTTTAATTACCAAGCTTTTACAAAAACAAAAAACCTCTAACATAGGAACACATTCACAATCCAGAGCTAAGAGGCTGAGCAGACTTTGGGGTGCACCTCATCTGTGTCACATAGAGTTCTGCTTTTGGAAATAAGCACTTGAGTATTAACTGAAATTCATATAAAAGCAAAAAGAGATGGGTTTTTTCTCCCATTTTATTCTAATAGAAGTTGTCTCTACATTTGTATGTACACACATATATATAATGAAATTATTTCCTTTTCTCTATAAACTGAATGGTTATTATTTAAAAGGATGTGTATTCTATTTAATAGAGGTATGTTAATCCCTTTAAAATAGATTTTTATTTAAGCATGCATATACAGTTTTCACTTACTGTTCATTTTCAGATATCCTCTTTAAGAAAACAATCCCAATACCCACCACCTCAGTTTGGCTGTTCAGAGCCCATGCTTTGTTGTTGGCTCCCCATTGCTATTTTCAGCCTGGTGTCAGAGGCAGCAAACCTACTGTGATGTATAAGTCCTAAATGGTATGGTATAGATGAGGATCTGAGGCATTAATTACATGTCATTTTATTCACAACAACCAATTCCAGAAAGGAAAAAATGTCTCTGTTGTTGTGAAAGACATATTATGGGGACAGCGCTCTTTGTAAACCCCAAATGATACTGTATTATAGCCTAAATGACAATGGGAGCTGATTCCAAAAATGTGACCTGCCTGAGAAAGATGAAATCATAGGGAAAGTTTTCAAAATGGAAAGGAGCTTGAATGTGAAATCCAGCCCCCTAAGAAATTCTCTCCCTGGCCTGCTTGGCTTTGCTGTTGTCGCATGTCACGCATGGATGGAGCTGCTGCTCTCCCAGGGGAGCGAAAGCTTCTGGGAAGCTTGTTTATTTCCTTAATCCCTCCTCCTTTGTGATTTTTTTTTTAATGTCTGATCCAAAATGGAAACCCTTTAAATATAATGATTATCACATGGATAATCACCTCCATTAGGAACCGCCCTGCTTCCCTCTCCTAACCTCAGCTATTCTCCACATGTCACAGCCACTCCAAGGTTGGATTTCGACCTGACTGCTTTATTAGATATGGGAAATTCAGTCTGTGGTGCCCCCGGCAGCACAGATGGGGACAGCTTGCTTCCTTTTCTCACTTTTACTATGGAAAGACACTGGAAAACCCTCTTCATTATGATCTGGTTAATTCTCTTGGAAGTGCCTCTAATGTTTGGAACCTCTCCTTTGCCCAAAGTTACAGCTCCACCCACATCCCCAGTGCTCTTTGACCTTCAATGCTCCAAGATTAAAATTCTGCTTAAAATCATCATTGTGCCAAACTGTCCCAGTGTTGCTGAGTTTGATTGAAAGGGGAAAATAAAATAAATGTTCTTACTTCCCTAAGCCAAAAACACCTTCAGATCAGAGTTAGCTATGGGAAAGTGTGCAGTGATAGGAGCCATCTGCCTTCTCTAATGGAGTGATGAGGGCTCCAGACCCAAGAGCAAAGTAAGGTGGGAGGAAATCCAAAGATAAGATCTTTTGAAGGCACAGAACAAGTGCTTAACCATTCTGATGACAGAGACTATAGTCCTTGCCATTTTAGGGGACTCTGAGATAGAAAATGGAATTAACCTTTTTAAAATTTGTATCACTGTTCCTTAGAATCCTTTGCTGTGACTGTTATAGTAGTTTAGCAGTGCTTAAACAACGCTGCAAGTGACTTGTTGCAATAGGAAAGTTAATGCCATGATACAACTGGTCTCTCTCAATTCACCTGATTTTGTGTGACCTTTGTATGATCCTTTCTTATTGATTTGCTTTTGTGCTTTTGTTTTTTATTACGGTTTTATCCCCCTCCTGACTCCCCAAATTCCTTCTCTTACCCTTGTGTCTCATTCCTCTGGAAGTCTTCCATGCCCATAATGAAGTTCTATGTAAATAAATAGTTCTAATGGGGCCTTTCAAGTTGTCTTTTTATATGAGAATGAGCTTAACTAATCACATGGCAGCTTGGGAAAACATGGCATTGATAGAGTTTGATCCTTACACTCTTCCTTGACAGCTAGGCCAGCAAGTGTCATTGACTGTGTGATGTACGAGAAGGAATGCTATTGTAAATAAATTGTCCAAGTGGCTAACCTTGCCTAGACCCACTTGTCAAGGCTGTGATTCAGTTGTGTTGGGTTTTGGGGGGGGATGGGGGCGGGGTTCCAGCATCAGCTTAGGCTAACCTGGTCAGCCTCATGTTTCTCTAGCAAGCAGCCTGAGGAGTTGTGCTTTTCAGCTTATCACTTTGTATTAACTTCAACGTCCAGCTGTAATCATCCATTTTGCCCTTTCCGAATTCTCAAAATGGCCCTCCAGATCCAATCTGTGTGATTCTACTAGGAGGGAGGGGGTGTGCGTGCACACGTTCCCTCCCACTCAAGGTTTTGCTAGTGTGTTATCTAACACATAGGTAGTACTTAAAGTGGTGGTCGCAACCCAGCCTCTCCTTTCTCCCTTACATGGTTTGGAGAAACAGTTATTTCTGTCGCATTGGATCTACTCACTACCCTGTTAGGCTCAAAGCCCATCCTTCTATTAATATCTCTTGGCAGAGATAATTTGGAGGAATGTAAGTTAAGATGTAAAGGCTCTTGACAGTTGTCTGCAATATTTTTTCATATTAAAGAGAGAAGCAGATTGGGAAGTGAAATTGCTACCATTTTTTATCAGCCTTGGATTTTAAAATATGGGCATGAAACAAACAGGTTAGATCAGTAATAAAAAGAAAGGGGGTTTACTACCTGGATGCATTTCTGCCATTTGTTCTATTGCTTTCACCTGTGATTAAGGTATTTCATATTTAATACTGTCCCTTGGATTGTGCCATTAGCATTAAGATTTTTTTTTAAAGACATGAGACCTCAGGTTATTTTTAGGTTTAACTTCTGGGCATCTGAGGTCACATAGTAAGACCATAGTGGTGGTGTTTGTGATTAAAGGTGTAGCTGTCAGTTCACTGACTGAGGTCAGATCACCTGCACTCAATGTGACATCCACATGAAAACACGTCCTGCATCTTCTTCATTTGAACTTGTGAAGTCCATGGTGGTTATGTTGCCTTGGGCAGGGGTGGGTAGGGGGACAGATCTTTTCAATACCAGCATCAAAATGGCACTCTCTGGGTATATGGAGATAATTGTGTCAAAGGAAGACGGTTTGGACGCGTTTCAGCATGGGTTATTTCTTCATTATCTAGCACTTTATAATTAACTGTTCCTTTTTTTTATTTCAGGAAGCCGCCACTTTTGCTAGAGAGCAAGGCTTCGAGGTGAGTTAACCCACAATTGCACACTAAACAGATCCTAAAGGTTTTTTCTTGCTGATAATGAAGTTCTTTTGGACAGTGATTGATGTGCTATTATACTCCCTGAGCTGCACCGCTGTTGCCATGGAAACCTGGCAGTCGTCATGGTTTCTTTGTTCTGCCAGCACAGTGTTATGACGCACTCTGCTAGGTCTGCACCCAACATCGCCTACAGATGTTATTTATTGAATTTTGAAAAGCCTCTTGGGAAGCCAAGAGGTTGGGCACGATTTCAAGCTGCCTCTGCAGATATGGGGCCTGTCAGTTGGCTCAGTTAAAAAGCTACCTCATTAGCTGCATTACACTCCATGAAGATCCACGGCTGCAGCAGTGGTGGGGCAAGACTAAAGCGCGGAATAGGACGCTGTTTAAATAACTTCAGCCCTGCCACATACGCATTCTCATTATGCAAATTAATTTCAGAAAGGTTGTATTTAAAGTTGTTAGGAACTGATTAATTTAAACCCCCACTTACATAAACTGCCTGTTTGGGGTTTGGGGAGGGGGTAGAAGGTTACATAATATAAAATACACAGAAATAGGATCACTGCCGCCACCCCAATCATAGATTAACTGAAGTAAACACTGGTGCTCAGAAATGATGTACAAAGCCCCAATTCTTCTTGCCTGTGAGTTTTTAATCTTGACGAGATATTCCTTCAAGAGGCTCTGTGGGGTTGTTATTGACTCCAATCAGATTGCAGTCATTGCCAAATGATTAGCTATGGAATATAGCCTCACAATATGATGTTGGAAAACACAGCTCCTAATTTGAAGCCAGGTTAACTGAGGGGGAGGAAATCCATTCTGACTGTCAGATTGAGTGGGCAGGTCTATGTATAATTCTGTGTTCTGTACAATACCTTAGTATGCCATTCAGCCCAAAATGTTAAATAATAAAGAACTTGTTTAAATCTGAGCCATGGTGGGAGAGTAGAGAAGGATACACAAACCCTCACCTTATATTCCTACCACCCAAGGAGGCCAACAGAGAATGACAGAATGCTATTAGCATAGCCCAGTTTGAGCCTCTCAGAAGAAGGTGGTATGTGAATTTGTGGTGATTTTGATATTAAAAGGTAGAAATGGCTAATTGTTTCTGTTCCTGGAAACTGTACTCCAAGGAAGCATACATTTCAGCCATCTCACTACACTTGACAGCCAAACCCGGGACCTTTCACAGATGACAATGATGAGGCCTGGAGTGTAAGTAATCACTTAGATGCCAAAGGTCATACATTAGCACCCTAGAGAACTCCCTGGGGATTCTGGTTCCAAATCCTGGACCCTAGCCCTGGAAGCATGTCTTGTGAGAACCAAAGTGCCACTTTAGTAGGTGTTCGCATATTTGTTTCAAGTAGTCTCCTTGGTGGAGATGAGTATTCGCTCGTTTTCCTTCATATTTTATTTTACTTCATAATTTCTTAAATAGTAATAGACCAGCAAGATTAATGCAGCCAGGAGATTGTTCATCTGAGTAGACAAATGTTTAGATCATAAGAATACAAATATTCCTAATACATTTTTTAAAAATTGAGGTGATGGTGATGATGATGAAAAATTGTCATTAAAAATAGATGTCCTAGGTTGCTACATACATTGGAAATCTTTAATAGATAGAAGCTTGTGGGATACAGATGTCTATTTTTTATCAGGCTCCTTTTCTGCCGAATCTTATGTTTTAAAAATGTACTTGGATTTGTTCTATCAAATAAAACACATTTTATAGATGCTTAGAAATATAATGTGTCGCATAATAAAGGAGCAAGATCCCAAAGTAGCTAGACAATGAAAATGAGGAAATAGTTTATTAAGCTTGCCCATTTTAGATTTTTATTGCCCTCTGGAGCACCAGTTCTGGATGTGCCTGGTTTAAATTCCTCTTTAGTGACACACTCTTCTTGCTGTTGTCTGCTAACCACTATCACATTAGTTTTTCCATTAGTACCTAGAGATGCCAGTGTGGCTTCCTCTGGTCACCTTATGTCTGCCTTATTTGATTACAGCATCCAACAAAGTGCACAATGATTATGATTCTTTACCTGATTAGCTCTTTACAGGGCAAAAACTGACCTGTCAGTTGTGTTGACAGTGACATGTAAGACTGACAGATTTACAGCATTATCAGCGAGTCTTCCTTCTCTTTCTCTCTCTCTCTCTCTCTCTCTCTCTCTCTCTCTCTCTCTCTCGGTTTCAAAAAAAAAATGAATTGTGTAAACATGAGCCACAAGTAGAATAACCTCAATGAGGCATTTCATTAATAACAACACTTACTGCATGTGGGAGAAGCTCCATGATTTCATAACCTCATGTCCAGCAAACAATAACATATGGAAGCATTAGCTTAAGGGCTCAGTATTGCTGAGAAATAAACAAAGCACAGGCCACTTCAGCCAAACAGTCTTAAATACTATGAGACCTTATCATGAGTCTCTGTGGAATCTCCGTCTGAACCCTCCTTTCCTTTTCCTCTGAATTTTGTCAGAGTAAAAAATTGTAACTTGTAGGCTCAAGAAGAAAGGGAAGAAGGAAAGCATTTATCCTTTTCAACACCACTGTCTCTCTATCCTCCTCTTCAATTATAATTTGTATTCACCAAGAATTGGTCCCAATTGGATCCCAAAGCTATTGAGTTTGACTGCCACTGATCTATCTGCTGAGAGAGCCATTCAAATTTAAAAAAGTAACCGATGTTTAATCATCCGGAAATGTCCAGAGTGTTATTGTTCCTGACATTCTACTTAGCATCTTTGTAAATTTGGGATATTGCTTCTTTAAAAAAAAATCTTCAATCTCTAAAATGGATTCAGTAATTTACAGTAAAAAAGAGACAGCTAGCAGGGTACTGGAGAATGAGATAAGAACGGGAGCTGGGTAGAGCAAAAAGCAGAAAAGAGAGAGTATTTTTATGGAAGTGATGGAAAATTGCTTGGTACCTGATTTAAATGACAGCCCTGCTAAGAATTTAAAATGACAATACTTGGGGTAAAGTTTCATAAGGTCTTTTATTATTCTGGAAACTCAGTTCAAATGAGAATGATTTTTAAAATATACCTTATTTCGAGGATGTGATAATTAAAGATTTATATTTTTAGAACTTACATCAGATAAAATTGGGCAATTTAAAAGTATGTTCCATTTATAGAAGCCCTTAAAATCTTTATTAGAAATTGTTTTAAATAAAATGAGAAGAGGGGGAAAGTCCACAAAAGCTCCAGTACAGAAGAAGTACTTGATTTTATCATTGTCTGTGAACTGAGCATGTGTCAGGTGATTAAGAGAGGTCAGATTTTCTCTGCTGGACAGTTTCTCCTGCTCTGGGCCACCTCTGTCTGACTTGGGTGGTGGCAGTGGTGCAGTCGCAGCAGCCTACTTTGTGGATCCCTGGAGTGTATTTTTGTGCCCAGCCCAGAGTCTGTGACCAGAAACCTTCCCACTCATCCACCTGCCTGTACACCTGAAAGAGTACTGGTCAGGAAGATCCAGAGAGAGCCCTGAAGCACTGTGATTCAAAGAATCCTAGAGAATTCCTAAGAAAAGTGTCCTGCTGTCTGAAGTTCCCTCCACAAATAGCAGGAGATGAATGGCCATGCAGAGTGACTCTGTGCCTATAAGATGATGGAGTGAATCCTTCCAACCTCATTTAAATCCACAGAGTGCTTCTTCTCAGGTAGTCCCAATAACCCCATTCTCATTCTCGGTTCTGCTCCATATTCCTTAATGAAACAACCACCGAGGTACTGCTGGAAGACCAGAGTGTTGGATCCTTAGGCAAATTCTTATAGTGTGAAGAAGGATCTATTCAATTCAGAAGAAGTGAAAGGGACATTTGTTTTTTCTGATTCGGTCTACATAAGATGTTCTCTAATATGTCATATTAACATCAGATTTCTTAAGTAGATTCCCATCTTTTTGGAAAATGCCAAGTGTCATGATCCATTGGGGCAGCATTTGGGTAACATCAGAAGTAGCATTCTGTTGGTGTTGGTTTTCAGCCCAGTGGTACTAAGTTTTTTTTATCTGTGACCAAAATAATGGCATGGAAAGGACAATAAGTTTGCAGATGAAATAAAACATAAAAGTGCATATCAGCATATTGAAAGAAGATGTTAAACTTCAGAATGATCTTAATAAATTAGAGAATTATCTAGCAGTCCAAAGAACCTTGCTAATTAAGAAATGTTCAGGCAATGGCATCTGGGCTAGGGCTTCATGGAAATGACTTCTTAGATAGGATTATAACAAAATTAAAAATCATGACTGGTCCAAACTAGACAGGAATTGGCTGGATAGTACTTCACCTTAAAAGAAAAGGGTGTGGGGTGGCTAGGTGGCTCAGTGAGTAGGGCGTTGGCCCTGGAGTCAGAAGGCCCTGAGTTCAGATCTGGCCTCAGACACCTAACACACACAAACAAAAACCTAGCCTGTGACCTTGGGCAAGTTACTTAACCCCAAATTGCCCTCCAAAAAAAAAAGAAAAGGGTGAAGGCAGCATGTTTCTAAGATGAATAAATTCATTTTATTATTCACATTTCATAGGCCAATTCCCAGTCCTCATTACTAATAAGAGACCCTTTCTAGAGTAGAGTTTGGGTACCAAGTTACAGACATGGAGAAGTTGGGGAGAGTTTAAGGAGAAGCTCTGCACCTGTGTAAAGGTCTGAAGAATAACACATATGAGTAAACATTCAGTGAACTGGGATTTGGCCTGGAGAAGGGAAGGCTGTGGAGACCCGTGACAGTACTCTTCGGTTTTATGAAGACTTTTTTATATGACCATAAGTAATGACTGCTTTGTTTGGTTTTTATTCTCAGTTAAGTGGGAGTAGAAGAAATGTTCTGAAGCTTCATTGTGGGGAATGTGAGTTAGGCACTTGTGACAGTTGACATTGTTAGGCCCTAGAATGACTTACTGACAAATGTAAGCATTTTTCTAAATGTCTCTAAATATAAAACAGCAGAAAGCTGCTTGTGAATCTTTTTACATGTTGGCTTATCAACAAGCAGGGGAACAGATTAAATGACCACAAACATTCTTCTAGCCTTGTAGTACCTTTATTCCAAGATTTGTTCTGAGTCCTTTACTGTGACCTAAGTGAAATGACTGATGAGAGAAGACCACTGATATTGGAGTTAGGAGAGACCTGAGGTCAAGGCCTGACAATCATTGTCTAGCTCTCGGACCATGCCAGAGGCAAGTCCCTTACTGTCTGAGCCTCATCTGTAAATGGTGATAATAATACTTACATTCTCTACTTCACAAGCTTGTTGGGAGGAAAAGGTTTTGTCCACTTTTAAGCTCTATATAAATATTAGAATGTAAAGGCCCTGAGGACAGGTAGTAAGTTTTAGCTGAACTTTTCATCTCTCCCAGCACTCAGCATAAGTGCTCTGTACATTCCTAGGCAGCAAAGGGATGCAGCAGATAGACCACTGGAGAATGGGCTTGGAGTCAGGAAGAGCTGAGTTAAAACAGGGCTGTGTGACCATGGACAAATCACTTAACCTCTCTGCCTCAGTTTCCTTATCTGTAAAATGAGGACTATTAATAGCACTCCAGAATTGCTGTGAAGATACAATTAGGTACTATCTATAAAGCCCTTTGTAAACCTTAAAGTACTGTGTAATATTATTATTGGTTGTTTAATAATTGTTTATTGGACGAATGAATGAACTCCTCTAAGCTCCCTCAAGACTTAAAATGATTGATTCATTTTTTTCCCCTCCTCCAAACTGTTGAGGTCAATCTTTCATCTAAAAAAAGAGCCTTAGTCCCTTAGCTGGGTAGTCTTTTCCCTATTATCTCAAGCAGATATTTCAAATAAGGATCAGAGAAAAATCCTCATATTCCAAAGATGAGATTTTAAAAATTTCAATGGGAAAGTCTTCCCTCCTGCTGTGCAGGTATGTTCTCTGTCCTCATTTCATTAGTGGGCCACCATCATATTCTTTTCTGTTTATCCCTTGTTCCTCAATACCGTGGCAATGGGAGTTAACCTTTCCTGTTCTGTTAGCATGTGCACTGACTTTCTAAGGACTGTGGTGTTTTATCTCTAACGAGTGTGCAAGCCATCCAAGAGCCCCAAACTTGTTCCTAAACCCATTCTCAAAATAGTAGCTTCAGACTTTGTGCCAAGCCCACAGCCTGTTGAGAAGATGGAGGGATCTGAATGGATAGCTTTGCATTGTCATTGCAACTCTGGTTTTTGAAAGGAAAATAATGAAGATGATCCTGATTCAGTCCAACACCTGCTCTCCAAAGAACCTAAGGTTAAAGCTCTGTGACCTCTGGAATCTGCTCATAGGCAGCAACTGACGTGAGACTGAGATGGTGCTGAGGCCAGCAGACCTTGCTTCCTTCCCCAGCATCTCTCCCACCCAGGATGAGGAGGCCTGCTTGGAAAGGCACTGGGGCCAAGCACAGCATGGGTTATGCATGTTTGTCATTCTGGCACATCACCCCCACCTCCTTAAGTATCAACATGCAGATGTTTCATCGAGGATTTCCTCCTGCCTTCATTGTCATGGGTCCCCTTCAAAAATGAAGGACTAACAACAACATTGTGCCTCCTTCGTGCTAGGCACTGTGCCAAACACAAGAGGTATAGAAACAAAAGTGGAACATGCCCTGTACATCTGTGTGGCACCCTATAGGGCACCCTACTGCACCAAACACTAGAACTGGAGTGCAGAAGACCTGAGTTCAAATCCAGCCTCAGATACTTAGTAGCTAGTTGTGTGATTCACTGCAAGTCACTTAACTAACCTTTGTCTGCCACAGTTTCCTTATCTATAAAATAGGAATAATGGGTCATTGTGTGGATAAAATTAGAAAATATTTTTAAAACATTTTCCCCCAGTCCTTTGATCTCCTAGGTGTTGGAGAATTCTTGAGGAAGTATCTAGCAGATCTTAAACTGCTTTTCAAACAGTAATTCTTAGAACATTGCCTAAGGCACCGAGATGTTCAGTGATTTCTCTAGGGTCACATAGTATGTTTCCAAGGGCTTGACCCCAGATCCTCCCAACTGCAAGGCTAGCTCTGCATTCAGTAAACCATGTTGCCTTTCAAAATGAAAAATAAATTCAAAACCAATATAAAGATGGGGGAAGGGGAGCATGGGTTTGGAGTACACTGGGGACTGAGAGGATCAGGAAAGGTCTTGTGTATGAAACAGTGCTTGAGTAGAACCTTGAAGGAAGTTAGGGATTTTGCCAGGCCAAGATGAGAAAAGAGTGCATTCCAAGGATGGGGGATTGCCTATTCAGAGGTGGAAATGGGAAGTAAAATGTCATGTTCCAGGTAATAGTAAAGAGACCATTCACCTGGAATGTAGAGTGTGGCTATGCATGAGGTCCACAGAGGGAGGCTGGGGCTGGATTAGGAAGGGCTTTAAAGGACAAACAGATCCTGAAGCTTCTTGAGCAGAGGAGTAACATGGTCAGACCTGAGCTTTGTAGAGTACAGCTTGGGGAGGTATGAAAACTTAATTAGGAGGATGTTAACCCAAGGCAACTGGCCCATTTTGCCTACTTTGCTGCTTCCCAGTCATCTCATCTACAAGTCATCTGCCTTTAATACCTTATTTTTTTTGTTGTTCAGATGAAGTGGTGGGACTGGGAGAGAGAAATAATAAGTCACATGAATAAATAAATAATTTTTAAGTGACTCCTCTTAATTCCCACTGTCCTTCCAACTTTGATCCCCCCTTTCCGAACACGTTAGCTTTGTATTTGGTCTCCTCGCCTCCTGAAATTTCCAGGCCAACAGCCTTTGTGATAGAAAGGGGTGTTTCCATTGGGATGGGGGCAGGGGGAGGGCGTTTGGGGTGGGCAGAAGGCACTGGAACTTCTGAGCTACACATATAACTTTGGGGTTGTAGGCAGCACCACCTGGAGTAAGAGCCCTCCATATTTGGTTGTAGTTATTTCAGTTTCATATTAGAGCAGTTGGTTTAACTACAATATTATTTCCAAAATTAAAGTCAATAGCATCATTATATTGTATAAATCTTAGAAAGAATAAAAGATTCCCTGTCACCTCCCTTTGTAAATCACCTTAATAGATGCCCAATCTATTATATTCTCCTCATAGGCAGCAAAATCCTTGATCTGCTAATAAAGTTCTATTCTCCTGTACCGGTTATAAGAATTTTCTTTTCATTTCTATTAATAGACTGAAGAAATTAAAGAGATAGCCCGGAAGGCACAAGCTCTGCCAAAGGTGAACTTGAAAAGGCAGCGAACTGTCATCTTCACCCAAGGGAAGAACGACACGATCATGGCTACAGGTACATACACATATGTGATATATACCATGTTATAGACATTAATCAGCGGCTTTATCACTTGCCACAAATTTTTATTCTTTCATAAGATATATTCAAAGTAATGTCTACCTTAATTATTTTTATTTTAATAAATAGATCTCACCTTCTGTTTCTCAACAGCAAAGATTTCTTTTTTTCTTACAAAAAGTTATATTTGCAGGGCCAATGCTAAAACTGTGATTCATTTCGATTTTTCTGATGTGCGATTTTTTTTCATCCATCTAAATGTCTTTGCCGAGAACTAGAAACACCCTTTCCTGGTGAAGCAGTCGTTGCTTCTTTAGTGTGGTAAGTTTGAGCTTTTGTGAAAATGAAGGAATTAAATCCAGGACCAAGTGAATTCCCAGACTTGATGCTTTAGAGTCAGAATTCTCACTTGGAGTTTCCTCCACTGTCTGTTTAATAGCATTTTGTAGAGAAGTTGAAAAAGGTACTTTAGCCACATGGCAGTCATTTTTACAGTACCAGGCAGTGAATAGTAATGGCATTGCCTGTGTGACAGTCCTCCTTTTTCATTTGCTTTTGATTAAGCATCTGGGTTCCTGCCATCACTTGATCGAACATGGTCCTCCAGGTGATAAAAAGACCTAGCATTTATGTAGTGCTTTACACTCTACACGGAGCTATACAAATGTTATCTTATTTGGTCCTCACCGCCACCCTGGGAAGGGAGGACATTATTGTCTCCAATTTATAAAAGAGGACACCAAGGCAGACAGAGGTTAAGTGATTTGCCAGGCATCACCCAGCTGGCAGGAATTTAACTCAAGTCTTATGGATACAGAACAAGTGGTTCCTCCCTTCAAGAAGGCTTCAATTTAGTTGGGGAGGGGAGACTTTGGAGGCAGGAATGCTTATCAGGGGGCTGTTATTACCTGTAATATAATGTAATGTGAACTTGCCCATCTTGCCTATTTTGCAAAACAAAATTATGAACAATATAAGATACAAGTTTATAAATAAATGCTGAGTGATATTCACCCAGACTCAGGATACAGAATGAGACATAAGTTGTTCAGACATATCCAATGTTGAGATTTGTTGTTTCAGTATGCATATATGTTACAAGAGGGCTTTTTTTTCTTCTTTTTTTAACGGAGTTGGAGTGGAAAGGTAAGAAAATAACTTTTTTTTCATTTAAAAAAATAAGAATTTAATTTTAAAAATTATCTTTCCCTAAAGTGAGGGAGGCCTAATTCAGGGGCCCCCTGCTTTAGTCAGACTCCGTTGGAGTATCATTTCTGTTTATGGATACCAGATTTTAGTTCAATACTGACAGATAGGAGGACAGCCAGGACAATGAAGGTGGGTCTTTAAAAACTATGCTATATGAGAATCAATGCAAAGATCTGGGAAGCTTTTTTCTAGAGAGAGGATTTTTAGTAGAGACAGATGGAATAAAATGACTCTCTTCAGGTATTTGAAAGTTGTTTCACTTGTTGTGGTTGGCTCCAGGGTATAGAAAGTGAGTGAAAGGAACAAGGAAGACCCCACAGGTCATGTTAAGCAGCCAGAACTTCAGCAGTAGCCCTGATGTGACCTTCTTTTATATTGGGGATCTTTTTCTTTCCAATTAAGAATTAGGCAGTTTTCATTTCATTGACTCAGAGTCAAAGTGGGCTTATGAAAACTTGTTAAATAGCATATGCTAAATGTAAAAGTATCCACCCTCACTTTTAGTTTTCCCTCTTTAAAGGATAAAATGAAAACTTTTCATTGGGTTTTATAGTGACTTTTATGTTTTGCATGGTTTTTGGACAGGAGTTTGAAAGTTGTATACAATTTGTTGCTGATTATAGCTCATGTTCTGCCAGAGTTATCATAATTGTAAAAAACATCTTTTAAAACATTTGGGGAAAAAAACAATCAAGTTTGACTATGTGGCAGAACCCTTCCTAATCATGAGCACTGAACAGCAATGGAATGGGCTTTTCAAAGGAGTGGTTTTCCTGCTGCAGGTTCAGGATCCGCTGTTGGGGATGACCTGTAGGAGATTCCTGGTTTGCTTGGCCTAGATGGCCTGGGAGATCTCTTCCAGCTCTGCTGTTAAGTGCTCTGGGGATTCAGAAAAGGGGGAGATCAATGAAGTGGAAGCTTAAGTGGAGGAAGAAAAATGAAACAGAGGAAGTAAGACTAGCTGGGCTTTCAAGAATGAGTAGGATGCATTGAGCCAGGTGCTAGAGGGGAGGGTGTTTCCATGCCAGAAGAGCATAAGCAAAGTCACTATGTACATATCCTGTTGTCAAGGCATGGGATGAAAACCCTTTTAGTCTGTTGATTCCTGCAATTGAAAGGAAGAATTCACAATGGAAGGCTTTCTATCCCTACCATACTTAGAGATAGAAGAATCTATATTTTTCCCCTTTTCTAAAGTGGCTCACTCCAGTTGTTTAATAAATACTGTTTTAAAAAACAACATTCCCTTTCTAGTCCCACCCTCTTCTGTTTCTCTCTTCCTCACCTATCCAAGTCCACTCTTCATCTCACAGAAGCTATAGTGCTAACTTTTAAAGTCAGTAAAATGCTCTCTGGTTGCTCTATATGAAGACATTCCTGTTAGAGGCTTTGTATACTTGAATGAGGCAAACCACACCAACAGCAGCTTTTCCAGTGTGATTTTGCAAGTCCTTTCCAAAATTGAAACCTTTAAAATTTCACTCTTATCCAGCAATTGAATTTGCCTCATGCACTCATTTTATTCTTTAAACCGATCTTGTTAACAAATCTATTAATCCATCCTTGGAAATGTTTACAACCAGGAGCTTATTTGAAGGACGTTTGCTAATCTTTGCTGTTCTGACCATATGAAAATGAACTTCCATTCGAGGCTGCTGCGTGATAAATATGAGATAGATGGAGAATCTGTGCAGCAATGTCAGCTACAAAAGCAAACATGATAAATGTTAATGCCGTTTGGAGCCCTGGGATAAGCTATTCAGTGCACAAGCAGAGCTGAATCTCTTTGCTATGTTGTTATTCATGGCAGCCAAATAAATGTCAATAATAAAAGAGAATTAAAGATTTTCATTTCCCAGAGGCAGTCCTCTAATACGGCTTGATCTTTCATTTCATTTGTAATTCGTTCTCATGTCAGGATGCAATCATTCGCCAGGCTCTGGGTGTCATGTTAAGTCATTTAATAATGATTAAGAACATAAAAATGCTTGGCCTGTGGGGCAATTCTCCGAAGAGATGCCAATTTGTTATTGTTTTCCCCTCCTCTCCTCCTGAATATGGATCAGCTTTTCCCCACCTCCTACCATTAAAATACTAATGAAATAAGATGGGGGGGGGGGCAGCAAAATGTCCCTTAATTTACCTTACTGTGGTATTCTAGAATGGCACAGGGCAGAGCTAACACACTTATTAAAACACCAATTAGTACTCATGCCTTAAACCTTACACTACAGACTATGTAGTAATCAACACTGCTAAGTTTATTATGTTTAGCAATAATTGTTCAGTGAATCCTTCCCTGTCCCCCACCCCGAATACCTAGCCTAGTACATACAGAGTTGAACTTGATACCTTACAGTTAATATCCCAAGTATCCTTTCTTAGGAGAGAAAGTATTTAAAAATCTCTAGCATCTCTATTCTAACCCCCTGCCCCCATTCCAACCCCAATTTAAACTATGTAAAACTTAAAAAAAAAAACCAACCACAAATAAGTGTAAAGTCTGTGAGGTAGACTGGAGACAGCCTAGCTGACCTCAGGTGACAGGTGACGCTCACTGGGAGTGGCAAGTAGGCCTCAATAGTTGTGCTTGAGGCCAAGCTGGAGAAATGAAGGGCCCCTTTTTCAAGGTTTGCCAGAGGCTTGAGAGGCCGGGCTTCCAGAGCTGTGGATGTTCTGGGATCCGATCCGTGTCTGCTGCCTAGATTCCAGTCGGCATTCTGAGCTTTTGTTGGAATTGAGCCCCCCCCCCCCCTTTCTGACTCCAAGCTGTCCCAGAAGCTCACAGCTGTTCTAGAACATTTTGACTGCATGGCATCAAGACCTCTTTAAGGTATTTGTCCTGTCCACCCTGTTTCATGTCAGCCCACTTCAGCTCAGGACACAACAGTTGCTTGAGCATCCTACTGCCATCCATCATCCAGTGAGTAATACTTTAGTTCAGCATGTTGCCCAAGGACCCGAAGCTTTATGGGGATTGGAGGGAAAGAGGAAAAGAAGGGCTAATAATTCTATTTTACCATTTCTTATTTTCAGTATTGAGCTGCCCGACTAGTCACATGGGGATTTATTTAAGGAGATGCATCCAGTTCTTCCACATGGAAAATTAAGAAGGCCATAGTACTTTACTAGCATATAAAAAGCTTTCCCTACAACAGTTCTGTGAGGCAGGCCTTATCATCTCAACTTTATAAATGAGGAAATTCAAAAGTGTGGGTACTAAGACACTCTAGGTCTTCTGACTTAAAGTTCAGTGATTCTCCTACTAAAATTCACTGATTCTCAAGAGTCTTGCCTTAATCTTTAGTTTAGGGCCATGGTGCTATTCAGTGAGCCTGATGTTCAGGGAGTTAAGATTTCTGTAGCATAACATAGCAAGTGATTAATAAATGCTTTTTCATTCATTCATTTGCTCATCTGCCTGGGCTGATTGAATTGTAGTTCTTAGAAAAGACAGCCTGTGATCACAGCACTTTGTCCCCTTGTGCCCTTATAATTTGTATTAATTTATCTGTGTATGTGTCTTATCTGGCAGGTCAAACTCTTCAAAGAGTAGGGGCAGAGTCTTATCTGTCTTTATCTATAGCTCTCCCATTGCGTTTTGTATACACTGGGCACTTAATAAATGTTTGTAGCATGAATGAATGAGAGGATCTCAAGAGCTTCTTTCAGTTCTTAGGAGAAAGAGGGGGGCCATGGAAATAGCCTTTCTCAGGTATCACAAACTGGCAGAAGAACTCTGTGAGTGTTGCTTAATCAGACAATCAATCAGAAAGTATTAAGCACCAACTTGCTCTGTGGGGTAATCCACTATTCTTGCCAGATGGAAGTGATCCCTGACTTGTAGGAGCTTTATCCTTTGAGGCAGTTGATTTACCATAACCTCTGTCATTGCAGTAAAAATAAACAATGAGAATTTGGCTTGATGTTCCTAGGTCCTCTGGGAAGCTTGCAGCCTATTTACAAAGTGAAGTTGGTACATTATGGTAGAAACCAAATACCAGCATGTTTTACAGGTCCTGGGAGATACAAAGCACAGGAAGCTCCCACCAGAAAATAGAAGTCCTCCAAAACAAAAAGTTTCCATAGGTAAAAGAATAATACCATCCTATCACAATGACTCCTGTTGCTACACAATGTTATTACAGGTCATTCTGAAATCATGTCTACACCACAGTCAAACCAATTCTAAATACTGTTCTTGCTGATAGAGATTGGTGGCAATATCAGTAAACCAAGTATCATTCATCCCAGATGTCTGTATTAAGCATTCATGAAAAAAAAAAAAAGCCATACAAGGCATTTATCAGGTAAGACTTTAAAGAGAAAACCTTCTTTGCCTAGGACTGTTATCATTTTTTTTAGATATCTCACCTCCAGAAAGGCAGTAAATACTCTGCATAGAATGATACATTGAAGAAGTTCTTTTTCTTGTTGAATTGGTGAGCTTGGGAAATGGGCACTGGTGTTGGCACACCCAGAGGCCAGGCTGGACAGCAGAGTCAGTCCTTCTATCTTCTACTTGAGGGTTTCTAGCCATGAGTGAAATGGAAGAGAATCTTCAGTGGGCAGATTTATTGTTATTATCAGCAATAGTAATAAGCTACATTTATAAAGAAGTAAAGAGTTTGTGAAGTACCTGCCTCACAGCAGCTCTGGGTTGGATAATATGGCACTATAGGAAAAGCCCTGACTCTAGAATCAGAAAACCTGGGTTCAGATCTCACCTCTAGGGATCAGACTGGGGGGCCTTGGTTAGTTTACTTCAGCTCCCTAAGCCTCAGTTTCTTCGTCTATAAAATTAGGTTGGATAAGATGATTGATGAGATTCCATCCAGCTCTTGACCTGTGATCTACTCATTGAGTAGAATTAATATCTGAAAAAAAGTCCAGACCAGCTTACCCCCTCATGGGGATCCACAGCCAGAACATTTCAGCCACATTCTGCTTACCATATTAGAGAGACTTAAAAGCAGAAAAGAAATCTCAGCTATGCCAACGTGCATTTCTGGTACAGAGATATAGCTCTAGTAAAAATGGTGCCATGAACTTTAAATTGTATAGCACCTACCTCTAGACTTCTGTTTGGGAGGAAGGCAGGAAGGGCCTTAGGGGGCTCACCACCAAAGAGGGTAATAGATCAGCAGGGGACGTTGGAAATCATTGAGTTCAACTCCTCCATCTTACAGTAAGGAAACTGAGGCCCAGAGAGGTTAAATATTTTCTCATCAAAGCCACCTTGGAAACTAGTGATAGAGTCAAGACTAAATCCCCCATTTTTTCTGGCCAGTATTCTTCCCACTGAACCTTGCTGCCTCCTCTACTCATTGTTCCTCGGGGTATATATTTGAAGGAAAGATGATGGCTTCAAAAGTATAGTCTTGATAGTAGGTGAACAAAGCCCCAGTTAAATAGGTAGAAGTGCTAGCAGAAATATGACTAAAAATCCCCCTTCCTGTAGAAAGACCCTGGAGAATCCCATAAAGACTTTCCCCCCTACAGCCGATGAGCTAATGCCTCATATCCAGTCCAATGAACTTTTCCACTCTCAATATCGCAGAATGCCTTGGGTCTTGTGCCAAAGAGGTTTTCACAAGCTGAGGCTGTTCTGTAGTTAGACTTTCTAAGAATCTGAAAACTTTCTTGTGTCAAAGCATGTCTATGCTCCCATGCAGGCGTGTGTGTAGAAAATTACATGCATCTACACGTGTTTATAAATGTATACACATATTAGCCTAAATTATTCTTAGAGAATTCATTTATTCATTTCATTTTAAAACTCTAAATAATCAATTGCTGCAATTCAATAGCTCTTGAAATTATGGTTATAAATTGATATTTAATTAAAGTGGCACATTACTAACTTTTTGAGGATAATTACTGTTTGTGACTGGTGAGTGTTCCTTCTGCATTTCAATTAGTTGCTAAAATACATCTTTTTTTTTTCAGAGATTTACAACTTGGCTGCATATTTTTCTTTTGGCTGAAACATAGAGTGTTAAGTTTTCAGTCCAGATGAAAATCTTTGGGGGTGTGGTGGAAAAGTCTGATTCAGACAACTGAACAGCTAAAAATTTCCTCCTTTTAAAGGAAAAAAGATATTGCCTACAGATTATTAAATTGAACCAGCCTTGGCCGAATGCAAACCGAACTTTTCTGTTCAGGCTCCAGTCAGAACTGTTGGTCATACTCAGTGGCTTTAAAAGCAGCTCAGATTATCTGTTGGGCAGTTCACTGGGAGCCAAGACTCCAGGGTTTTTCCCTAACCATGGCTGAGTCCCCTAATTTCTCTGCTTTTGTTAGAAAGTTTCTAATTATCTTTATCTTGATACACTTTTTGAATTCCCCAGTGAAGGGTGTTCGACTGGGCAAGATTTCATTATGGCATTATAAGTCACATGTCATTGCAATCAACTCTTAAGGTCCATCTGGATTCTTTTTTGTTTTGTCACTATGCCAATAAGGTAAACAGAGCCTCTGAGACAGGTCAGCTGGTAATTCTGGGTAACCTGCATTGTTATTTATGTACTATTATTCCTAGGCATTTTTACCCTTTGGTTTCTTAAACTGTAAAAGTATAGGCATACTCATCTAGGGATAGAGGATTTTCCCTATGTATGTCCTAAAATCCTCGAACCATGGGATACAGGCTGGAAAAAGCAGCAAGCTCACATTCTCCCCCAAAGTGTTTCCTACCTCTCCTCCCCACCCCTTTCCCTAAGATCATTCACTGTGTGTCCCCAGAGTCTTAAGTACTACAACCACCTCAACAGCCAACATTGGTACAAGACACCAAACATAATGGGAAGGACTGTTCAAAGAGCCCAAGTCATAGATGGTTATTCATTCACTCCATCTTTCATTTATGCATTCATTCATTTAAGTGGCAAGCATCTACTGAGTATGAGGGACAGTGCCAGGTACTTCCTTATGAAGTTCATGTGGGAAAGAGAAGTTCACTGTGCCTTCTCCAGCAAATAAAGAAGGGCATACTTTATTTAGATTAAGGATGTAGCCATGCCCTCAGCCAAGATTTTCAGGAGTCCAGGACTCATCCTAAGTGTAGAAGAAGACATTCCGTAAAGCTTCTTAGGTAAGAGGGTAGGCATGATTCCATCATTTTCTCCAGTGTTTCCCAGAGTGGGCTATAAGAAATCCAGTGGCACATGCAGACATCAGCAGTTGTTGCCAGTGGTGGAAAAAGCAAGGACATCAGACATGGACTGAGAATGGCCCAGCAGTTTGAGGGTGTGATAAGGAGCAGCATCCTCTTCCACAGCTTGTAAAAGGCTTGTCCTTTGCTGTAATTAAACTGGACTTGCTCTAGGCTTTTCTGCTGTTGATTCTGGTTCTTTTATGGCGTGACTGACCTCCTGTGTTATATCCCATCATACTTCTATCAGCTACACCTTGGAACAGAGCCTATGTCTGTGTCATGTGGTCATCCCCAAGCTTGGGTTTTTTCTTTCCATCCTATCTCATGCCCTCAGTCAGCCAATATCAATTAAACACCTACTGTGGGTCAGGCATGGTAGGTACTAAGAAGAGGCACACAAAATAGACAAGCCACGGGTGGGTAGGTGGTGAAGTGAATAGAGTCAGGGGGACCTGAGTTCAAATGTGACCTCAGACATTTAACACAAAAACTAGCTGTGTGACCTTGGGCAAATCACTTAACCCCAATTGCCCTTCAAAAAAGCACAACAAACAAAAAAAAACAAACAAGCCTCTGAACTCAGCAAACTGTCCATCTTCCTTATTAGGGCACAAGGACGGGGGCAGGGTGGAGAGCAAGTGATTCCATTAGCCACCAGCATGGGAAACGCTCATCATCCTGGGCTTTGAGTTGGAGTGTCCTTTGTATCCTCAGATCTGGAATGCTTCATGCTGAGCTCCCTGTTAGAAATGGAGCATCCAGTGGACAGCAGCCCAGGTGATAAAAAGATCTTGAAAAACCTCAGATGAGAAGCAGCTGATAAGAAGACATAATATTCTCCAAAGCACAAGAAAAGCTGCCATGGCAAGATAGACTTAGTCCCTATTACTCCAGAGGGGCAGAGCTGGTGCCAGCAGGTAGGGATAATCTACTACATGAGATGTTAGAATACCTTGGCAGGGCAAGCTCCCAGCACCACTGAGGTAACCTTCTGTAACGGCTGCCACAGAAGGGACAGATGCACTCCTCAGGATTAAGGGTCAGCCAATGACTTCTGAGTTCCCTTCAGCTCTAAGAGTCTGTAAGTTGCACAGCTGGCAAATGTTGGAGGAAGAATTTTAACTCAGGCCTTTGGATTTCAGGTCTCTCATTCTGTCTCCTATGTAACGTCGTTCTCAACAAAAGTGCTAGAGTGATGAGCATTTGTATAGTGCTTTAAGGTTTGCCAAGTACTTTACAAATATCTCATCTGATCCTTACAACAACCTGGGGAAACAAAGTATAATTACTATCCTCATTTTACAGATGGAAAAACTGAAGCAGGCTAGTCACCAAGCTAGTAAGTGTCTGAGGCTGGATTTGAACTCAAATTTTCTTTAAACTCTAGGTCCAGCACCCTATGCGCTGTACAACCCAGCTGCCTTTTATCTCCCTACTACTATGAACAGTGAGTACTATAAGAATTTAGAGGAGAGAGATTTTCTGTTTGAGCTGGAATGCTCAGAGTAGATTTCAGAGAGAATGGAGAGAGTTTGATCTGGGCCCAAATAAACACCCTGGCCAGGAACCTTAGAGATGTCTCCCAACCCCCGTTCAATTGACAGATAAATAAACCAAAGCCTTGTAGAGGCAAAGGAATTCCCCCAAGGTCACACAAGTAATAAGGGACAGTCAGAATTGAACCCAGGTCCTCAGCCTCCAAATCTAACACTCTTTCTCTTACACCTCAGTGACTATGATTCCAAAAAAGAAGTGATTCCATTTTTGGGCTCCAGAGCAGCCCAAAATACCCTGACTCCCTACTTCTCCCTGAAAGAGTCAGGAAAACTAGCAGATATGTAAGAATAGGAATGTGTCTTTCTTAAAGAAAAAAGGAGCAAATACCAAGATAAAGAGCCAAACTTTATACATTATTCTAAAAGATCATTAGCAATAAACCACCCTGTGGAGTTTTAGAGAAATTTTTATTAGGAATAAAAGAACATTGTAGGGAGAAAGAACTACATGTCTCTCAGTGAAATACTAGGGGCAATCCCTTGAAAGATTCAAGATTGGTTTGGTTTAAAGATGATAAATAGAGTAATGCAAAAGGCTAATGAATTCAGTTGAGGAGGAGGTTTGTAGCGTGGTGGCACAGAAGTCAGTGCCGGGTGGAATCTTATTAAGCATCTTTTTTAATGATCAAGAAGAGGGAGTAAATAGCACATTAATGAAATTTGTAGATGATACTAAATTGGGAGATATTACAGTCACTGTTGAAAACACAGGAATACTACTAATGGCCCCTTAGAGGTTAGAAATAGTATTTAGAAAAAAACTGCTACCCTATCCAGGCTGTCAGTATGTGAAATCTGAAATGTGTATCTGTGGGAATGTAAATGTGTATCTGAGTTAATCCACCTACCTTTGGAACTTCTGCCCTGGGGGTGAGCAGTCTTAATTGTTGAGTTAGTAAGAAAGCACAGGGTTCTTTATTTGTAACCAGCCTCAAGTTGGCTTTGCCTCATATCCCATTCAGCTGCCCACCGTGGCCCTCTTTGCCATCTCCCCTGCTCCCACCCTTTTGGTTTTCTACTCACTCTAAGAAAAGAAAGTGGCTTAGTACTACCATTCCTTCTAAAAGGGGGGCTGTGAGTTGGGGGCCAAGCCAAGATGGCAGCATAGAAGCAGGAGAACTCCGTGAGCTCCCCCTATAACCACCTCAAATACCTATAAAATATGACTCTAAACAAATTTTAGATCTACAGAACCCACAGAGTGACAGAGAGGAACAAATCTCCCACTGAAGGCAGCCTGGTAGGTAGACAGAAAGGGTCCATTGAAGCATTCTGGGAGCAGAGCCCAGCCCCAAATATGAGCCCCCAGTTTTAGCCTCACAGTAGCCCCCACCAGCCAGGCTGGAGGAACTTGGGGAGAGTGGATCACCAGCAGCTGTGGTGGTTTCCAGAATATCAACCCATAAATGCCAAAGGCAAAGTAAGAGGTCAGTGTGGACTTTGGGAACAGGGGGACTGAGAGTGCAGTCCAGCCTCTGCCCCCAGAGGGAAAAGTGGCTAAGGGACAGTGGCCATGCAGCTGCCACCACGTAGCTGTTTCAGAGCTCCTGGCCTGCAAATTGTAGGGGGACCAAGCAACAATTCAGGAGGATAATCCTTCTTGCTTTAACCTGCTTGGATCTGGATCTTTGTCCTGGGGTGTGTGACCAAGTGCCAGAGCCTGTGGAGGCTTTGGAGAGCATATCTAACTAGTAGCTCCAACAGCTGCGAAAACCCCAGCAATTTGGGACGAAGCTCTCCTCTCTGGAAGCAGAGTTCTACTGTGGCAAAAAACTCAAAAGTCAACATGAGTGGCAACATGAGCAAGCAAAGCAAGCACAGCAGTCCAACTTTAGATTCCTTTTTTGGGGACAAAAAGGATCAAAGCATGGAACAGGAGGAAGACAAGTCAGAATTCCTGCACCAGAAGCTTCCAAGAAAAATATGAACTGGTTACATGCCATAGAGGAGCTTAAGAAAGATTTTGAAAACCAAAGAAGTGGAGGAAAAATTGGGAAGAGAAATGAGAATGATGCAAGAAAATCATGAAAAGAAAGTCAACAACCTGACTGAAGAAAATAACACCTTGAAAATAGACTAACTCATGGGAAAAGAGGTTCAAAAAGCCAATGAGAAGAAGAATGCCTTTAAAAGCTGAATTTGCCAGATGGAAAAGGAATATCAAAAGCTCTCTAAAGAGAATCATTCCTTCAGAGTTAGAATGGAGCAAATGGAAGCTACTGACTTTATGAGAAATCAAGATACTATTAAACAGATCCAAACAAATGAAAAAATAGAAGGCAATGTGAAATATCTCATTGGAAAAACCACTGACCTGGAAAATAGATCCAGGAGAGATAATTTAAAAATTATTGGACTACGTGAAAACCATGATCAAAAAAAGAACCTAGAAATCATCCTTCAAGAAATTCTCAAGGAAAATTGCCCTGATGTTTTAGAACCAGAGGGCAAAATAGAAATTGAAAGAATTCACCAATCACCTCTTGAAAAAGATCCCAAAAAGAAAAGTCCTAGGAATATTATAGCCAGGTTCCAGAGTTCCCAGGTCAAAGAGAAAATATTACAAGCAGCCAAGAAGAAACAATTTGAATATTGTGGAAACACAATCAGGATAGCACAGAATCTGGCAGCTTCTACATTGAGGGACTGAAGGGCTTGGAATATGATATTCTGGAGGGCAAAGGAGCTGGGATTAAAACCAAGAATCACCTACCCAGCAAAACTGAGTATCATGTTTCAGGGGAAAATATGGTCATTCAATGAAATGGAGGACCTTCAAGTATTCTAGATGAAAAAAAAAAACAGAGTTGAATAGAAAATTTGACATTCAGATACAAGAAGCAAGAGAAGCATGAGAAAGTAAACAGGGAAAAGAAATCATAAGGAACTTATCAAAGTTGAACTGTTTACATTCCTACATGGAAAAATGATAATTGTAACTTAAGAAACTTTTCTTAGTATGAGAATAATTTAAGAGAATAGAAGTGTGTGTGTGTGTGTGTGTGTGTGTGTGTAATATGCACACATATATATGTCTATATAGGAGGGTATATGGGCATATGAATACATATGTAAGTGTGTGTATATATGTGTACAGATATACATAGACAGAGGGCACAGGATCAATTGAATAGGAAGGTATGATACTTAAAAGGTGAAATTGAGAGGTGAGAGAGGAATATAATGAGAGGAGATGAGGAGAGACAGAATGGAATAAATTATCTCATATAGAAGAGACAAGGGTAAATTTTTACAATGGAGGGGAAGAACAGGAAGGCAGAACAGTAAGAGAGTAAGGTCAACCTTACTCTCATTGAATTTGGCTTAGGCAGGGAATAACATACACACTAAATAGGGTATCTCACCCTATAGGAAAGTAGGGGGGAAGGGGATGAGACAGGGAATGATGGAGGGGAGGGCACATTGGTGGGGAGGGAAGTTAGAAGCACCCACTTTTGAAGAGACAGAGTCAAAGTAGAAAATAGAAACATGTTGGGGGGAAGGATAGGAGGGAGGGAAATATAGTCAGTCTTTCACAATATATCCACAATGGAAATGTTTTGCATAGCTACACATGTACAACATATATTGAATTGCTTATCTTCCCAGTAAGGATGGATGACGAGGGAGGAAGGGAAAGGATCCGGAATGCAAAGTTTTAAAATCAGATGCTTAAATATAGATATAGATATTATTTTTACATGCAACTAGGAAATAAGATATACAAGCACTGGGACATAGAGATCCATCTTGCCCTGCTGGGAAGTAGGAGGGGGAATAGGGGAGGATATAGAAGAGAGTAAATTGGGGGAGGGGGTATACAGTGGGATTGCTGTTTTGGAGTGGTGGGTAGGGGAAAGGGAGAAAATTTATAACTCACAATCTTGTGGAAATGAATAATGTAAAATAAAAATAAACATAAAATTTAACTTAAAAGGGGGCTGTGAGTTGTGTCCTTTAGATCTGCTTCACCATACCCATGATTCCCAGACTAAAATACCCTTCCCTGACCACCGCTCTCCTATGTGTATTACCCCTTTCATTAGAATATAAGGTTTTTGAGGACAGGGTCTTGCTTTTTGTATTCAGATCCCCAGAGTTTGGCACACAGTGCCTAGTATATATAGTAAACACATAATAAATGGTTTTCATTTGTTTATTCTTTGGGAGTAGAATTATCCCTACTTCTAAGACTTGAGATCAGGGGTAGGGAGCTTGTGGCCTTGAGGCCACCTGTGGCCCTCCAGGTCCTCAAGTGCAGCCCTTTGACTGAATCCAGACAACCCTCTTGTTCCATGAAGTTTGGATTCAGTCAAAGGGCCACACTTGAGGACCTAGAGGGCCACAGGTGGCCTCAAGGCCACAGGCTGCCCACCCCTGCTCTAGAGTATGGACTTCAGGAAGAAAAAAGTGACAGAAAAGCTGAGGGAGAATTTTCAGGCCAGTGAGATGGAATAAATGTGTGTGAGGCAAGATCCTGCCTCTGTATAATAATATATAATTAAGCCCTTGTGTCAGTTCCTTGTATTGACCCCTATGGCAGACTTAGGAGAGAACACAGACATGGATTACATAGGCCTGGCAGTCATAGAGGAGTTACCATATGGCACAGCAGATAAAGTTGCCCAGTGTAGGGAAATCACTTGGTACCCTTGGAGTGTTGGAGTGGTTATTGTTTTAAAAAAAATCTTTAGAGCAAGTAGTTTAGACTGATTTGGAAAACTCTGTTCCTATAAGAAATTAGAACTACAGAATTATTAGAAAGTTAGCCTGTTTCCTGTCAGTGCAGTGCATACTCTACCAAAGGATATCATATCTTAGGGAAAACTAGATAGCCAGTGAGATGTGGCTTTTGGAACCCAGCTACTTGGCAGTTAGTTGGATCCCTATAGGGTTTTTCTTTGTGTGTGACTATAGTTCTCTAGTCTGGCAGTGGTTTGATCAAGTTTTGATCAATTGAGTCCCCCTTCCACTTTATAAAGTTACAAATAAGCCATTTTCAGCTTTTAAGGGCATCCAATTTTGAGTGACTCTTATGCATTTTTCTGAGAATCAGGAAATACGACTATGTCTTGTTAGACAGTGGATTGTCTCAGTGCCTTTTCTCTGCTCACTCATTTATACTGGCAAAAGGGAAAGATTTAGAGTTTAAAAATAGGGGAATCACTCCAGTGAGTCAGTCACCTTGAGGGAAGAAGCTCTTAGGAGAGCTTCTAACAAGGGCACAGCAAAGTGGTGTGAGATTTTCTCCTCCCCCCACCCCATCTTGCCCTCAGTTAGCAATGGTATCTTCCAGTAGAAGCATATAACTATAGGGTACATGTTCTTAAACACAGCCTGAAAAGAGAATTCAAGGATATTGCTTCCTGAACTTCACCTTCTGTGTAGAGTCAAGAAGTAGTGTAACACTTGGAGCTGGGATACTGCTGGATCTCAGCTGGGAGATAGCAGACCTCAGGGCTGAGACTTCAAGAGGCAGACCTGGAAAAGTTTTCTGCTAGTCCTAGGGCAAGGGGTCTGGGCTCTTGCTGAAGGAGCCAAGCCAAGGGTTTTAGCTTATTTGGAAGCCAAAAGCTGCAAACTGGCTAACTGACGGGAACAACAGAGACGAGACCTAATGAACCCATTCAAGGAATGCACCCACAAAGAAGCAGGATAAGGATATCATGAAAGGACAGCAAGGCTTTTATCACAAATGTGAGTTCCCTGTGTGTTCTCCATATCTAACCCCCCCCCCCCCACCGTGTAATCCTTCCTACTTGTTCACTCAGTCCATGGATGGGTTGTATTTTTGTGGGAGAGCATATTGCCTAAGTTTAATTGAGGCTAGAAGGATGTTATGTAAATCTTTTACTGTGCTATTCCACACGTGCCTTTGCTTTAAGTTAATTGTGTCCTTTGATTAATTATAGGAAGGCAAGCACATTGGTAAGGCCTCATAGGCTATAGTTTTAAGAGCTCAGGCCCACAGAGCATCTTGAGCCTGGAGTAGCTCTCCTCTAGAGAATCTACCCTCATTGTGGAGAGGTACCCCTAAGGACTGCTACATTCAAATGACCTGTTACTCTGCATGGATGGGACTAGCTTCTGGAAGGTAAACATAACTGCAATGTTCTGCACCTCCTTACAATAAGACTCACCATTTACCTCTCAACCCAGTGATTGGTAAAGTCTTCTTGCCATTAGTTCAGCTCCTTATGCAGTTATTTGGAAGTAAGAAACAGAGTAGGTCATAATTGTTTGAGGCAGCTTTGCTCTGAGAGCTGTTAGTGAGTTGGAACCTTAGGCTCCTGTGGCAAATCTCTTAGGGATGTTTTGCAATTCTTTAGACTCCCTTATTTCAGGTTACTTTGAATCCTTGACAGTAAGGCATGCATCAAAGAGTTTTCATCTAAAATGGACTGATATTTATCAGCTTGTATCTTAACACCATTCTACAAAGGATAACTGTGTTCAATTTGGGACACATAAAAGTGTTCCATTTTTAAGTCAACTAAAAGCTACTTATTAGTCTTGCAGCACCAAAAGTAGTTCTTATTAGGTATCATTAGGTTTTCTTTGACAGGTGATACTAAGCACCCAGCCCAGCTAGCCACTTGTGGGCTCATCTATAAAACATAGATTTATCACTATTGGCAGCACTGACTTTTATTCCTGGATCTCTTTGAATTAAGACCACCAAACATAATCATGCATGGAAAACTGTGTTCCACCTTCAGACCATTACTATCTCTTTCCTTCTAGCTTGCTGGATTTTACCTAAATTTTGATATAGTTGGAGAAGCGTATATTAATTAACTAACTTATCCATGTAAGCAAGTAGGACATGGCCTTGGTATTTTCTTGTCCTGTTGTTCTGTCTACCAATCTAGTCAAAAACAAGATTTTGAAAGAGTTATTCTCTATTCTCTGGGAACTCATTCATTGCCTGCTTTACCATCATAGCAATCAGGATCCAGGAAGATACTCCACCCACAGACATTAGAGCCATCCCAAAGTTCCAAAGGGAAATAGAGGGAAACCTACAGATAATTTGAGAAGGATAAATTAGTCAAGGATGAAATACTCAGATTATTGGATTTTAGGAGTTGCCTTTTTCTCTTAAATCACTTTACATTTCCACTTTCATTTGTTCAGCACATTTATTAATTGTTCCAGTTGCTATGGAGATACAAAGATGCACATATGTCATGTTCCTTGTCCTCAAGAAACTTAGAGTCTAGTGGGAGACATAAGATAGGTTATGACTCAGAACAACACAAAGAGGTATTAATGAGTGGCAGATATGTGATACAAATAAGAATTTGGAGAAAGGAATCACTTCCAGCTGGGGGATAACAGAAGACTTAGTAATGTGGGGACTATCAGAGCTGGAATTTGTAAGGAAAGGGAAGCTTTCTATAAGTACAAGGGTCAGAGGGGAGACTTTCTAGGAAGACAGTATGATCAAGGACCAAGAAAGCAAAGTGTTTGGGAAATGTCAAGTGAGCCACTCAGTTTGACTAGAACTGGAGGGTTCTTAGAGGAGAGAAATGGGGATAGTAAGGCTGAAAAAGTCTCTTAGAGGCAGATTATGAAGGACTTTGAATTCCAGGCAGAGGATATTGGACTTTACTCAGTAGGCAATGGGAAGCCCTACAAAGGTTCTGAGAAGGGGAGCTCAATCAAAGATGGACTGCACTGTCAGCCTCTGCTGGGGGAGAAGGTGGAGGGAGGCAGCCCAGCTGTTAAGAGCCTATGGCATATCATCCAGTATTTAGGTAATCTGAGCCTGAAATTGAGTAGTGACTATTGAAAAAGATAGATTCGAGAGATATTTCAGGGAAGGAATTAATAGGATTTGGCAGCTGATTAGGTGCGCAACAAGGAGAAAGTGAAGTCAAAGGCAGCTTTGAGGTTTTGACCCCAGGTAAGTCAGGAGAAGAGGTGTATAAACAATTCAGGGCATAGTGAAAGCATCAATTTGACGCCAGCAGCATCTAGGAAGCCACTTTCAATGTCTGTTTAGAGTGCTACTAGCTTTCCGAACATTCTGGTCTTTAAAATGGATTCTTAAAACCAAAAAATATTCCTATCATTAATTTCTAAGTACTAGGACAGTCTGGTTCAAGATTCGTATCCCCTGAAAGAAAAGCAAAGTCATCTGCATAAAGATTTTTCTGATCTCAGCAGGAAAAAATTCTTACACACATGTAGAACACTCAAGAGGCCCTGTTCTAATTATTTAAATTAATTTCTCTTTCAATTGTTTTAAAATACTGTTGTTTCGGGAACCACCAAGCATCAGCTAATGCCGAAAGTCTATAATTATGTGTTAATGAATGACAAGACTGGCAGTCTCCACACAGGACTGGCATCCGCCAGAAAGCTCTTAGGCTGCTGCTGTTCTACTGAATCACAAGTCCAGGAATTTTCCTAGAAAGTTCCCACTTTGTCAGGCCAAGGCTCCATCTCTTTACAAAGACAGAGACCAGGAGCTTCAGTTAGTGATACCTGATGATCAAGAAACTGATGGATTCCTACTGTTAGTTATAATAATTATATATTCACAATCACCCTTAGGTTCAACAGAACCATATCTGAATCCTGATTTCAAAGTGTATTAAGAACTTATCCTCAGTGTCTCTCCTTCTTCCACTTGTACATAATAGCACCAAACTTGGCTGTCTGGTTTCAGAACTTGGCACAAAAGGGTCCCTTTCCTTTCTCACTAATGTGGCAGCTGAGATCCCTAGGCCAATTGGTTTGGTGAGCCTGAGTGACTGATGGTGTGCTAGAATCTAATAATCACCCATGCTTGTCCCAGATCCCTGAAAACAGAAAGAGACATTGTGGCCTGGAAGACTCTGTCTTTTAATCTGATCACCATACAAAGAGCTGGTATATGAGCAAGATCTCCCAGCCTTAGCCTCTAGTCTGTTAAATCCATTGAGCCACACTACCTTCTTCTGCCACTTCCTAACTGGTGTCTTTGAACATGTCACATCACTTCCTGTGGTCTCATAAATGGGAGTATTGGACAAAGCGACCTTTTAAGGACCTTATGGTTCCAAGATTCCATGAATCTTTGATTCTCATTTTTGAGATGCAAATACATCCATTTAGATTTGGTTTCATTTTGGGCAGCACGGGCCTTGTGCTGATGGCACAGTCGGCATGCTGCCTCCCCAGCCAATTATTTCTGTGCCATATGTCAAGGGTCAGTAAATCTCCTTAAGGCCGGTCAAAGGCAGCTCTCCTGTATTAGTGAGACTGTCACTTTGGAATGGAGTCATAGCAATGAGAATTCCCTAAGGGGTCTCCCTATGAATAAGGACTCTTGACCAATCCAGTCACAGATGCATGGAACATCAGTTCCCTGAAGACCCTCTAACACCTGGGTCACAAGCAGTAGCGCAGATGTCAGTCCCAGCTGCTGCTGGGGAGCACAGCTGGTGGAAAGCCCCTCTCAGTCCTGCTTGTTACCCCTCCAAGGAGGCTCTCCACCTGCTACCCCAACAATCTACTAAATCAGAGACAGGATAAAACTAACTCCACCCACCTACCATTTCCCTGGATGTATCTGGTGCTTCTTGGCCCCCCAGGAAAGGAAAATAGGTTCATTACTTTACAGCTGGAAAGGACTTTCCAGATCTCATGCACGAGTGGCTTGCCCAAGGCCATAGAGGTCAGATATGGAAGAGTTCAGATTTTATTCCAGATGCAGGACTCTTGAAACCTTCAAAGTTCACACCTATATGGAAACAGGGTAATACCTGTCAATTCCAGGCTAACATCTGGGGTTTGCTGAGCTGTCTCTGGAACAGCCCTCTTTAGCCCCTCTGATATCCCCAACAGCATACTTAGGAGAAATGCCTTTGCTGCCTTAAAACTTAACTCCCAGGATAAGACTGCAATCCAGAAGGCTTTTCTGAACCAAGAAAGCAATCCTGGTTCTTTCTGACTTTCTAGTGTTAAAGGCCCGAAGAGATTTTTAATAGCACACAACAGATAAATTTAAAAATACAATGCCACATTCTTTCTAAAATAAGTAAACATCCCCTAATAAGGGATCCTCTTTTCCTTTTTATGATATTCAGAACCCAAAGTGACCTTAATAAACATCACAGGAATACTCATCGATATTGTATCTCATTAAAAAAGGAAACCAGCCTGTGCATGGGTCTTCTGGACACTGTAGCAGCATTCATATTCAGCCAAGCAGTCTTTACAACATTTTTCTTAAAAGGTCAGCCTGGTGTTTTTGGAAATAGTGCATGGTTATCTGAGCTATAGATGGGATCCATACTAAGAGTTGGAACTAGGTGACCTCCCAGGGCCCCCCCCCAATGGTGAGAGTCCATGGCTCAAGCTACTGAACTCTGAGACTCACTGTGCTTGGATCAGACTTCATAAAATTGAATTAGTCATATCTCTGTGTCTGTATGAACATAAATTTGTGCCTATGTATCTGGATCTACATGTAAAAATAGTGTCTATACCCATGCTCATTCTGGATGATGATTATTCTTGAGGTTTGTGCTTCTGAGCTAGCTATTGAGTAGGTTTCACAATAAATCAATACCATGTTGGTTTGAACATTTTTTTCCTTGTGAAGGATGCAAAGAAATCAATGTCTCTGGTGCCCTAGGTCATAATCAATACTTTTAATAAAACTTCCCTTTTTTACCTTTGTACACTCTTGCTCTTATTAATGAGCTTTTCTTTTTGTTTCAGACCATTAATGGCTTTCTGATAATATCATCCTGGCCAAGGTGGAGACTAGTATGAATTTATACCTCTGGTTATCTGTGATTAAATCTATGGCTTGGGCTTGGGCTTGGGCTTGAACCTGTTAGAGGGGAAAAGAATAGGAATACTTGGTGGGACGTTGTACCCAGAAGTTCCAGGAGCAGTGAAACAAGAAGGGGGACGGGGGGGGGGGGTCTGGATCATGCCATCCAGGAGAGTGCCTGGAATGTACTGAGCCTGTCTCGTCACCCTCCTCATCTGGTCTTAAGGAAGGTCTTCTCTGGCTCTCCCCGCCCTTTCTCTAACTCCAAGGACCCTCTCCCATTTTCCCAGAGCACTCTGTCCTCATCTTACCTTTGCTCCTCCACATATTCTACATGTAAATGTTTGTGTTCGGGTCATATTCCCCCATCCCCCCCTCCAGTAGACTGAAAACTCTCAGAAGACAGGCAGTGGTGGGCTTTTCCACTTAATAAATATCTGAATTGACTTGATAATGATATTTGGCAAATGCTTTTTTCCAGAGTCCATCTTCTTTTTTAATAGAGATTTCATCATGTAGGAGATGTAATTTTAACAATATTCTTTCTTGCCTGGGGTAAGTTTTCATATTTTTATGTTTATGAAATATTCCAAAAATGGTCATATTCACTTTCTATTGATAAAGGCTAGTCAAATGTAATAATAATGGCTTACTGTACATCCAAAGCTTCATAGGGAAGAGGGCAGAAGGCACTAGATTTTTGCAATGTTTGTGCCTAAATTACCTGCAGTGGAATGATCTCAGGGTTGCTGGAGGCAAGGAATGAAATGGATCCGGATAGGAATTTGTTAGAACCCTTTGAAGTCACAGAGGTCAGTTCAGCACCCTATTAAATGGCCTGAAAAAACTTGCATACTAGCTTTTTCCCTATAGGAAGGAAATCGCATTCAGTATCAAGTCCATAGCCAGTCTGCCTTGAAAATAGCAGCGCATTTTCCCCATCCTCTGGCTAGAAAAGCAAATTGTTTTTCAGCTCTTATAAAGGCATTGTCCAGGGGAGCAAGAATTGTGGATAATCCCCTATATCTGACTTTGAGTTTTTACTTTATATGTCTTTGAGGACCATGATACTTCACACAAGAGTAAGCAGAGTTTCAGATCCCAGCCTGTTGATCCCCATCCTCCATCCTCCATCAACACCTCCACCATTCAATCAGCAGCACTTATTAAGTGTCCGTTCACTCTTCATCACTGAGCTGGCCCTATAGGAAGCACAAAAAAATGTGACTCCTGTCGTCATAAAATTTGTCAAAGAGACAAAATTTACATATACCAAAAGTGAAAACCAGTAAGTGTTAGACTGGGTTGTACCAATATAAGTGTAGGTGGAATCCAGTGCAACCTTCAGGTCAGAGAGAGAACTTGAAGTGGGGATGATTGAGCAGATAAAGAAGAAGGGGTGAGGAGTCAGCGCAAACACAGGAAAGAGAAGGATCTTTATGGAGAGCAATGTATTGACCTTACTGGGATCTGAAAATGTCTGTTGGGGAACAACCAGAAATGAGATACAAAAAAAGTAATCAGGGGTGGGGAAAAGTAGTGGACCAGTCATAACAAAGAGACAGAATGAGAGTTATGTCAATACTTTAAATTTTAAAAGAAAGAGAGAGAGAGAGAGGGACCCAGAAGGCCTTCAGCTCATAGGTAGATTGTCTGCTGAAGAATGTGGGCAGGAACCAATCCCTCTGGTGTGAAGGTGTGGATGGGTTGTGCTCTAGGTGCTGAGAGATGGCATGCCCATAATGAAATCATGGATCAGTTAGCATACTAAAGCATTTTGCAGTGTCAGGCCTTCCTGGAAAGTCAAAGTGAAGAATTTAGAAGTAAGAGGAAATAATAGAGGACTATTGTAGATTCTTCCAAAGCTCATAGCAGCCTGACCTTGCTGCCCTCTCTTTTTCTCTCTGCCTCATTCAAAGTTTCCCTAGTGGGCAGAAGTCGTAATTAAGGGGAGGTCTTAATGTAAAAAGGCCTTTTCTGGTGGCTGATAATGAGTGGTATAGATAATGAAGCTCCGACCTCCCTTCCTCCTAGGTTCCATTAAGCTACATTTGGAATCCGGTAGGTGGTCATGTTAAGAAAGCAGTTAAAAACAAAGCACTGCTCTCTGGTCTTGTACCCCATTCCTCAATTTAAATATTTCCTCACTCGGTGGGTCCCCAAGTATACTCTTATCCTTACTACCTCCAGATATTCACGCATATTCTTCTGAATTGTTCTTCTTAATTTCATAGCACCACTGTTAAACACTAGGATATCTTATCAAGTGTATTAGCTTTTCTGTTTGGAGTTGACATGGTTCCATTTATAGAGTCAATGCTGGAAATGACTTCATAGGGCAACCTGTTCTGTTTCTGTTGGGGGAGGGGGAGTTTGGTTGAACTGAATTCTGAGTCACCATGATGTGCCCCCATTGGTCTTGGTGATGTCCTCGATTGCTGAAAAGGGAGGGTCTGATTCTTCTATTTCCTGACAGCTCTTCAAAGACTAGAAGAGAAAACCAAGGTGTTTCTCCCAAGGCTTCTCTTGTGGGTAGTTATTTCAATGGTCTTGAGCTGTTGCTTATCCAAGCAGTACAGTTATTTCCCTCAGTGCTCATAAATCAGACTTTCTATTCCCTTAATTACTACTTTTTTTCTGTTGCTCATTTATCATAAGTTCTTGGTATTATGATTGCAAACTCTGTACAGTGTGCCAGCTTATTTCTCGAGGAAGGGAGTGCCGGACTCTACCCTGGTCAAACACATACATTTCCTACAAGACCCCAAGTAGCACTGGCCTTCCTCCTACTATGTCATAGGAGTGTAGAAAGTTAGAGCTGGAAGGTGGGGGGCATTTGGGACTATGTAGTCCAAAACCTTCATTGGATAGAAGAAGAAACAGAGGCTCAGAAGGGTCATACTAATAAATGTCTGAGGGAAGATTTGAACTCTGGCCTTCTTGACTCCATGCCCAGCAGAAAGAATGCCACCTAATTGTACCTTTTTACTTTCTATTACATCTATTTACTTTCACCTTCATCTGGTAATTTGGCAGTGGGGTAGATGGAAAGGGAAGGGGGCAAATTCATCCTTGGGCAGTTTGTTCATGAGTCCATTTTCCTCTTAAAATTTTCTGTATTTTCTCTTACCAAAGTAGTTAGATGCTCCAGGGCATTCACATAGCTTAGAATAGACCCTGTTTTCTCAGAGACCATCACAGCAGAGCACACTCCTTGGCAAGTCTGCCCAAGCTGGAAGAACTTCAAGGTAATAGCTGATATATGAGAACCCACCTTTCTAGTCCACTTCTTGGGGCTCTTATCACCAGAAGGTTGATGAGCTCAGCATGATTTTTTTTTAACCCTCAGCAACATCCAATCTGCATTAGTAGAGGAAAAGATCACTAACTATCCCTGTGCTGATCAAATCACGAATCCTTAAAGTTTCAAGGTTGACTATTATAGAACCAAAATGAAATGTTAATAGATCATATTTACAAATTGAGACATATAGTGAACTGTGAACCAGAAACATAGTGTAAATAGCAGCACTTTGGGTTCAATTCAGTATACTTTTCTACGAACATTAAAAAATACAGGGGTGGCTAGGTGGTACAGTGAATAGAGTACTGGCCCTAGAGTCAGGAGGACCTGAGTTCAAATCCGGCCTCAGACACTTAACACAAAACTAGCTGTGTGACCTTGGACAAGCCACTTAACCCCAATTGCCCTACTTTCCCCCCTCTAAAAAAAAAGGCAAAAAAAATACCCCCCCTTGGGGCGGCTAGGTGGCGCAGCGAGTAGAGCGTCGGCCCTGGAGTCAGAAGGACCTGAGTTCGGATCTGGCCTCAGACACTTAACGCACACAAACAAAAACCTTGCCGTGTGACCTTGGGCAAGTTACTTAACCCCAGTTGCCCTCCAAAAAAAAAAAAAATACCCCCCCATATGCCTTTAAGCCACCTAGTAAACCAGTTAAAAGTAATAAATTATTCTCCATTCTTCCTGCTTTTGAATTTTAATTTCATTTATGCCCATTGTAAGTCATCTTGTAGTACCTGGCTTGCCCATCCCCCAACCTCAGTTCTCCCTCTTGGAAGTGAGCAGACTGCTGGGTTTAGCTCTGCCCTTCCCCAGTCAGCTCACCTTCACAGAGGTGGGCGGGCTTCCAGGTCAGGGAGACTTGGCACTGGCTGGTGGGAATTTCAAGGTGTGTACTAACCAATCACTGATTGTGGCCTCTGCAAGTTTCTGCTTACTTAATACCTAACTGTTGGCTGAGTGGTGTCCCTTTAAAAGCTGGCACATTGTCCCTACAGACTCACTGTTCAATTTGGGCCTGACCCCAGACAGTCCCAAGGAAAAATAAAATCCACTTCCAAATTTTACTCTGGGGTGGGGGGTGGGGGTCCTCTTGTCTCACTAATTTTGACACAACAATCTGATATCTTTCCAGGTTTCATTATGTATACCAGCTTCAAGAGTTTTCTAACTCTTTCTAACTAACAAATGGGGCCTGCATGTTCATTTTTTATATAAACTAGGATGTGTTCTCCCTTAGTTACTTTTAACAGAAGCAGCTTTTACAAAGTCTTCTTTTCAACTACACTTCCCAGATTGTTTTCTTAATATTTTTATTGAATGAATCTTATAAAGGTAATTTATAATATCATCCACTTTAGTCTTAAATTACACTTTCCTATTGAATTGGACATAATCAACAAGGAAGAAGAGAAAACGAATTCATCCCAAAATAATATTTTAGGTCTTTAAAAAAAATCCACAAAAGGTAAACTATTATAATAGAAAGGCACATAGATTATCAATTGTGTTCAGTATATTAGAGGGTTTGGTGAATTTCTTTTAATAAAATGTCTTTAAAACCCCAGATGAAAAAAAATTCTACAAAACTATGAAATTAATATAGTTTGTTGGTTCAGTGTTAGTTATTTTCTTAAGTAGGGAAGTTGGAATAAAAGTTTTTAGTTTTTTCATCATCATTTTATTTATCTCAGAAAAACTCTACAAGTACATTCCTGTGTCCCTAGTGTGCTATGTGTCCCCTCTGTACTTGGGTAGATAACAAGTGATCACAGAGGAGTTCATCAAACTCCTGATTGTAGAAATACACTGATGAGTAACAGGATAAAAGCTTCAAAGAAGTGATGCCCCCACCTGGGTGGCTCTTTGACTAGTACTGTTTATCTCTCACTTTGTTGTCAGTGACAACTGAAAAAGAATGTTTAGGAGCAGTTGGCTATCTAATAATGGCAAATTTAAAGGCTATGCAAATTGTGCCTGTCCAGCCCCGCTCTTTTCTCTATTATCATATCAATTGAGTCAGCTCATAGTAGACAAAGCAAGGTTATGGGAACCACCTAGAGTATCATGCACCATTAAACATCAATACAGCTTACATGAACATCTGCAATGTCTATCTTATTAACAGAGGATGGAGCGGAAGGCAATAAACAGCCTTCTTCATCATTTAGTTGTAAAATATTAATATCCTAAAGCATGCATTGTTTATCAACAGTGGTTTCATCAATAATTGTGTAATTATAGTTGGCTAAATTATAATACTCAATGCATATTATCTTATTACAGAGATCTGAATTTTAATCTGAACTCAAGCATATGATTCTAGGCTAATAATACAAACCTCTTGTAATGTGACTTGCACAATTTAGATACTTTGTGTCTTTGAAGAGTGACATTTTCTAATTCTTCTGTCCCTGGAGGAGATGAGTGAGTACTAAGTGCTAATACAGGAATAGGATGGGTTCAGTTTGGAAATTACTTAAGACTTTTTCCTAGACTTTGAGTAGATGAGAAGAAATCAAGAGATGGAGCCAGATGTGGGCCCATTGTCCAAAAAAAGAGTAGATCCCATTTCTCAGAATCAGGCACATCCAAAAAGATGTTTAGCCCTGGCCAGAGTTGGACTGGAGGTCTTCCAAGTCACCTATTCCCATGCCACATGTAAACAAACACCCCTTTGGAAGTTAGCAAAGAACAATAATGAATGGCTGAAAGTATAAATCTCAAAGGGAAGATTGAAAAAGCGAATGGAGGCACAATTAAATAATCCAACCTCAGAGATAAAACCTGACCCCTCCACTCAGTCCTCACCTCCTCCTCTTCTTAGCTGAGGGTGGGCAAAGCCATAGCCCCTAATCCAGCATCACATTAGTAGGAACATGGAGCAGCCAAGGGTTGGCTAGCTGCTTCTGAGCAGGGAGAGAAGCTGCTCTTGGCACACAGAGCAAAAACATCCAGGACAAATATCCAGGAGGCTGCTGGGAAACCCATACACAAGCTATCTCAGTAACGAGTGTTGAGAGTCATCTAGCATCAAAGAGACAAAAGAAAGAGAGAGAAAAAACCAGTGACTGTTAAAAGGAAATGTGGCAGGGGAGCTGTCTGAACTCTGCATATGGCAAGCTAACATTTTTATTTGAATCTGGTTTACATTTAGGGGAAATTGTTAGCCCTATTCATAAAATTGCACTTGAAATATTTCAGTCTGTGGTTACAGTGTCTTTGAAAAGTTTTATTTTAACTTGGATAGTGAATGAGCCCCATTTGGATTGGATAGCTTCTTCCCAATTGATTGACATAGTCATTTCCCCCTTTTTTTTTTTAAACTTCAAGGTAGGCATGTTTTTTCCCCTGTACCCCAACACAGGTTTGAGACATCTGTATTTATGCATTTAATAATACTCTATTTATGCTTTGACAGCAGATTTTGCTTCCCTTCTCTGACTTTTCATAATAAATTGCTAGCAGCTGCAGCAGAGAAGTATCCTCATACTGGAGGAAGATGCTACAGAGTCTTTCCTTTTTATTGTATTTCTTTGGCATAATGGGCACAGCTTGAGTTTTCTCAATATGGTGGTTCAACTCTGATTTTCTCCATTTGGGTGATACAAAGAAATTGATTATTAAAGCTAGCAATGTATTAAATGTAAGATATTGTTAGTTCCTAGCATGGGAAAAAGGAGTCATTAAGATGACAACCTCCAATATAAATTTGACAGAGTTCTAGTGAGGACCAAGAGGTCTTGGAGTGGCTTAGGCCCTTTGCTTGGGTATTATGATTGCATAAAACAGAAGCCCAGGGCTTGCCTGTAAATGATAGTAACCTGCACACAACTCTCTGCATCTTGTAAGGGTCTTCTATGCAAATGTGATTCAAGTACCTTGTACTGGGAGCTGCCTGTCAGAAATGTTATTCTAACAACTATGTCCTAATGAGCCATGGTCTCTGTTTAGGGAGTAATCGATAAACTACAAATTAATGTACCATAATTTACATTATAATGCACATGTAATTATTTTGGAGAGGTAAACCCTGTGCGCTTAATTTACAACTGTAATTAAGTAAAATCATTTTATACTAATTAGGTCATCCTAAAAGGATCATAGGTTTGTATAATTAATTATCAAAGGACAATCGGGAACTAATCTAGGAAGAGCTTCCCAATCTTGAGTTTATAACCCATCTTAACTTACTTTCTTCTATATAAAATCTGATGTGCTCTTCAAACATACCCTTGGTAAGCCATCTCTGCATGTTTAAATTTCCGGTCTAGGATGTGCAGGCAAATTCTAGACAAGGTATAGAAGGAAACAAAAACTTCTAAACATATGTTTGGTAGCTAGTTTAGAAATAGCTCAGTAATCCTTTTAATCAGCCAATAGGTAGTTATTAAACTACATGCCAAAATTATCCCACTCTTAATACCAGAAAGTTAACTACTTGCTTATTCTTTCATATCTTCAGAGTAAATGTTCCCAGTATTCAGAATAAGTTGAGTTGGGGCGGCTAGGTGGTGCACTGTGTAGAGCGTCGGCCCTGGAGTCAGAAGGACCTGAGTTCAGATCCGACCTCAGACACTTAACGTACACACACAAAAACAAAAAACAAAAAAAAACCCAAACCTAGCCGTGTGACCTTTGGGCCCTCCAAAAAGCAAAAACGAAACCAAAAAAAAAAAAAAAACAGAATAAGTTGAGTCATGAAAATATCATGGATGAAGCCATCTGTAGGCCCTCTTGATGACCTGGACATCCTGGGACTTGCTTGTGCCATGACACTTATCCAAGGAGTGAAAATTATTCCTGACTCTACCTGTCCATGCTTGGCTTTTGCTTAAAGCCAAGGCAGTTGAGTGTATCAGAGCAAAGGGCATCTGGAGAGGGGTGGGGAGGAGTACTCCTGTACTCGTCATTTTGGAATACCCTGTCTCCAAAGTGGATACAAATAATGGGACTTTCAATATTAAGGAACTTGGTTCATTAACTTTAACTCCTTCCCTTCAGGTACTCACATAACTAGGCTTTTTCAGATCCAGACTCACCAAAATAAGCCCCCCCTTTTCCTGGTCATCATTCATTGTTTACAAGGGTAAAAAATAACTATAAAGTGGATAGATAGATTAATGAATCAATAAATGAAGAAATAAATGAAAACAGTCAGTTACCAAATATTTATTGGTTATCTACTAAGTACCTAACAGAGTAGTACAAGATACTATCTTTTTCCCTCCACTTTATCTTATTTTTCATTTAACAAACATTTTTTCCTCTCCTTCTCACCCCTACCCCCCAGTTGGAAAGGAAAAAAGAAAAATAAAACTCTTGTAACAGATAAGGATAGTCAAGCAAAACAAATCCCCACATCAGTCATGTCTGAAAATATATGTCTCCTTCTGCACCTTGAATCCATTCTCTGTCAGGACGTTGGTAGGCCTCTGGAATCATGGTTGGTCATTACACTGGTTGGACCTTATCAAAGAGAGCCTGGAGGAATACTTTCTGAATTCATGCTTAGAAAAGCACCTTTCTACACAGACTATCCAGAGAAGGAAGTGTATCCCCAAAGCTGCCTAGAACCCCATATTCACTCTAGGGATAATCTTCTTGTTGTTGTACAGTCATGTCTGACTTTTCATGACCCCATCTGTGGTTTTCCTGGCAAAGGTCCTGGAGTTGGCTTGCCATTTCCTTCTCCAGCTCATTTTTGCTAATGAGGAAACTGAGGCAAACAGGGTGAAAGTGACTTGCCCAGGGTCACACCGCTAGTGCGTATCTGAGGTCAGATTTGAACTCAGGTCTCCCTGACTCCAGGCCCAGCACCCCATCCAACACTCTATCCACTGTGCCACCTAATTGCCCCAATTTTTTATCAAAAGTTTTTAGTGGGGCGGCTAGGTGGCGCAGTGAGTAGAGTGCCGGCTCTGGAGTCAGAGGGAGCTGAGTTTGGATCTGGCCTCAGACACTTAACCCACACAAACAAAAGCCTAGCCGTGTGACCTTGGGCAAGTTACTTAACCCCAATTGCCCTAAAAGGGGCGGCTAGGTGGCGCAGTGAGTAAGAGCGCCGGCCTCGGAGTTGGGATGACCCGAGATCAGATCCGGCCTCAGAAAATGAGCACCCACGCATAAATAATGATTAGCCGTGTAACCTTGAGCAAGTTACTTAACCCCAATTGCTTTAAAAAAAAAAATTTTTTTTAAAGTTTTTAGTTTTATGTGACCTTTATTTCCCACTAGATATTTCCCCCTTCTACTCTTTTAAAGGATCTTTTCCTAAAAGAATAAGATCAACAGTATGTGCAATGTAAACCTGTATTTTTCTTCACTTCACTCAAGTAAACAAAGCAGCAAAGAAACATGTATTAAGTTCTTATTCTGTGCCAGGCCCTCTGCCAAGTGCTGGCCAAGCTTCTGCTTTGGGTGCCCCCAGATTTTCACATGGTATGTTAAATAACAACACATGCTTTTAAATACCCATCATTTCTCCTGTTGGTAGCCTTCCTCTTTGTGTCCCTGCCTTTGAATGTGTCTCTGGCCTGGACACAGATCCACAAGGACCAAGGTAGACTAGGCTGAGAATACAGCAGAAGGTAGGACAGGCCCCCCAAAGGGACCATCTGAAGAAAATAATAATAATCAGATTTTTAGAAGTAATATCTTAAATGTATCAGAATGGCTTGATATTAGAAAAGAACCCCTAGGGATAACCCAAGTCTTCTGGAACTTAGAGAATTCTAAAACAAAGTTACTCCCAATTTGATTTACATGTTTATAATTTTTATTCTAGTTTGTCAACTGCCCTAAAAGTTAAACATAACTGTATTTGATTACAGACCCCACTGAGGAAACCTTTTCACAGCCCCAGAAGTTTATTGCTTGGCACAACCAGTTCTCCCATCCCTTCCTCCCACTTTGATTGTGTAATTATTGTCACAAAGAAGAAATCCCATTTTTCCAGCCACGTTGATGAAATTTCCTTCTGTTGCCCATGAGTCCTAACCATATTTGGCTTTCAAGGTTATTTGGTTCACTGCTCCTCCTTTGATTCAGGCCTAAGCCTGGTTCTAAATGCTGCCTCCCGGCTCTGCTGGGCATGATGAGTCAGAGCCTGGCCTCTCCCTGAAGTTCCTGGCATATGGGCTAGGGCCCTCGAAGAGGCATCCCAGGACACAAAGAGTGAGAGTCCACTCAGCTGAAAAAGACCTAGCTATCGAAATGTATTGTAGTTCGAAATTTAAAGCATCTGACTTATGTGTGTGTACATCTCTGTCACACACACACACACACACACACACACACACACCCCTTTGGTGGAATCATATCAGTTTCCTTCTCTTAACAGTCTGAATCCAAGCTTAGTGGTTTCTTTTCCTCTTCTCCATCTTATCTTTCAGACTAGTTGTGAAGCATAATTATTTTCTGATGTTCCTTCCTGAACAAGTCCACCATGAAAAATCTGAATGTCGGGCCCCAAACTGTCTGGATTCTTGTTTGTGGATTTGTGGCCCTAGGAAAAAAAATGATCCCAGTCCTCCAGACAAAAGGGGACCCCTTTTAGGTCTAGGAGAAACTGAAAAGTCCCCAAATCACTGCTTGAATCTGTTCTCTGCTTATATTTATGACACGTGAGAAGAACATTCTCTGGGGTATATGGCTCATCTTGGATATTCTTCTCAGGTGCTTTCAAATGTACTTGACCTTGGCCTTTTTGCAATACTGAGATGAAAAGCACTGTGTGACTGCCAAGTATTATTAAAGTTTTATAAGCAAGTGACAAGGGACAGAGAGTAGATGTGTTCCTTAGCAAGCTGCTGGAATTCTTTATTGTAGTCACTGGGAAAGACTGAGAGAAATAGAATTCAGTACCTATATTATGTATGTATATGTATATACTAATACATATGCCTTTAAAAATACCTATATAGTTACATAGTCAGCCACTGTAATATTATGTCATTTGATGATCAAAGGGAGAGGCCAGAAGAGTCAAGGGTTCTACTTGGGTTTTACTTGGAGTAGGTCCAGGTCCTACCTTAACCTGACTGGGCCTTGCAACTGGTTGATTTCTGTGATGGGGAGAAAAGAAGACTCTGGCCTTGTGAAGTCTGGAACCAAGGGTTTCTGATGTGTGATTGTGTTGGTAGCAAATTAGCATAGTCTTCAAGGATAAAGAGGGAAAGGAAGAAAACTCAAAAAGGTTCAGTTATGGATTCCAGTAGGAATTTTCTCTTCCACAGAGTATATGACCTCCATCAAAATTTCCTACATCCAAAACCTTTTTCTTTCCTCAATTCAACTCAATCAGTGGATGAGAACATTGAGAAAGGAAGGAAAAATGAAGCACCAGCTTTTGCTAGGGCTTAAGTTATCTCCATATGATACTTTTTAGGCCACAAATGCCAAAGCACACCCAGACCACCTTTGTCTTTTCAGAAGCAAATTGTGAAGTAGGGCTTCTGAGCATCTCTCCTGCCAGGTGTGCCGGCTGCTACAGCTTGTTAGGGGTTAAATTCCACTTCTGAAGCATGTGATTATTCTGGGGGTTTTACAAAACCTCAGATAAATCCCATTAGGACACAGCTCCAAAGTACCCATCTCAGCTCCTGGGTAATCTTCATACTATTAATTTCTAAGACTCTTTTTTTAACCTGATTCTGAGACTTGACTCTATTTACAAAGGAGTGCTAAGGAGTATAACCAAGCTTTAAAAGCAACATGAAGTGTTGTACTTAAGAGTTTTGTTACAGGTAATTAACTGTAAGTTTACACATTTAATCTACTTTTAAGAGCGAGAGAGATTGGTAAATGACCCAGTAAAGACAAGTGCTCAGCCTAATTGGATGTAATGGTTGTTTGCTGGTGTTTATTACTGTACTCCAAGTAGACAAGTAGTCTGTGAATCCAATTTAGTTTATTGGACAATCTATAGTACTCATAACTACCATCAGTATTTGATTATATCAAGGAGCCTGATGAAATTGACTCTTTTGGTTGAAGAACTTTCATTTCATTGTGTAATACAGAACAAAGAGAAATATTACATTTCTGCCAGGGTTATTGTAAGGCATCACCTCCAGGAAGCATTCTGCCTACAAACCAAATGGGTTGCACTAAATATCAGTGAGCTTTCAGCAAGTTGAGGGCAGAGTTTTACAAGCATGCAAGCATACCAAACAGATGAGAATTTACTGCAGTGCTTTCTTGCTCTAAGGTCCCATCCGCTCCATAAAGAAGGAGCCGTGTTAGCCCCCTGGTGCCTAACGGCCCTTTTTCCAATACCAGTTCTAACTCATTTACCATCCCCACTATCAGCAGCTTAAGCAGGAATGCTGCTTAATAGCAGGAAGTCCAGCACTGGAAGTAGCATCAGCTGCAGCATCTCTGACTACAAATGAGAACTTTGTGTCTGTTGCAAAACCCATAGCTGTCACATCATGAATGAAAATGGACATGTTCAAGTGAGGGATCATTTAACAAAACAACAATAACAATATAGAGGAAGAGAAAGATAGTATATGCATAGTGATGGGTTAATAACGAGGGGAGTGGCCCTCAGAAAAGGTTGGAAACTGGGGTGCTCAGCTATTGAAGCTTTCTTGTGGCCGTTTGGAGGAAGCTGCTTAACTTGACTACAAGCAGTGACTATTTGGAACCTGTAGAGCTACTGGGAGTGATGGTGAATGCCCATGATCCCTGATACTGGGGAGGCTGTGGCTGGAGACACAATTGAGCTCAAGAATTCTGAGCGGCAGTAGTACTAAGGGCATGACTTTGTAAGCACCAGTATGGGGTGTACTCCTGAGATCACTAGGTGAGGTCACAAATAGCAGGTTAAAATTTTTATGCTGACTAGCAGTGGGATTGGGCCTATGAGTGGCCACTTCACTTCCAGCCTGGTCAAGATAATCCAGTCTCAAAAATTAAAAGAAACAGTAGAAGTTATTTTGTTAATTAGAATTAATTATTACAGTAGAATTTCCAAATCCCTTTCCTCACTTGCCCTTTAGCTGCATACTTCCCATACTTAAGGACCAGAGGACAATAAGGCCCTTTCCACGTAGTTTTAAAAAAGAGGGCTTCCTACTTCGATGAGAGAGTAAACCTTTGCTTTGGGCTCACTAAGTGACCCCAGTGGAGAAACATTCAGTATTGGGAAATGACTTCTTACAGTATTTGTAAAGGTCATTGTAAGACTGGTTATGTTTCCAAGTCTTCCCTCTCCTGCCTCACCCTTCTTCTGATTAAAACCTGAGTACCAAAAATGAATTTTAAAAAACCCACGGGTTAGAAAATAGCAAAGATTAGCCTTTTTAAGATGTGTTCCTTCCCACACACAGAACTCTGATCACTGCAACAACCCGTTGTGACCTCAGAGAACTAATGAGAAAAGAACATTTCCCACCTCTCAACAGAGGAGTGCTAAAATGGGGTACATATTTTCAGAGATGGCCATGTGTTGATTTCTGTTTGACTACTTATGTGTTACAAGGGAAAGTTCAGTGGAACCAGGTTAGTCATTAGAAAGTGGCTGTGATGCTGAGAGAGAGAAAGAAGAGGAGAAAAAATCATAATCAGTCTTTGCTATTCTTCCAGCCCTTAAAACTAAAGTTGAAATTCTTTCTCTGCCACTTACTATGTTAGTGATGTTTAACTAGGCACTTAATTTCCCTGAGCCTCAGTTTCCCCATCCTTAAGGTAAGCATAGTCATATCTGACTGCTTGCCTCTGTTGAGGTTATCTTAAAGATGAGATCATTTATGTGAAAGGTCACAAGAAGATGGTGGTGAGAACCATATGACATCTGTTTCCTCATCAAACCAAAGAATATGAGAGTTGGAAGGGACCTTACAGATTTTCTGACCCCCTTATTTTACAGAGGAAGAAACTGAGGCCCAAAGAAATTAAATGACCTGTACAGGGTCACAGGAGACCTAGAACTAGAACCTGAATCTCTCATTTCCAGCCAATGAAAAGTGAACCCTCCTTATAACAGTGTGGCCTAACTGGCAGCCATATTCTTCTGGATTGTATGTCTTGAAGGTTAGGGCCAAAGTTCAGTAAGCACTGTCCCTAGCTCTTCTGGTGTCCTAAAGATTTCTTCATAGCTATAAAAAACTACTGTCATGCTGTAAGGCCCCTGTGAAATCACATTTCCATTATATTTTTCAGAATATATATGTTTAGCACAGTTACATCTAGAAATGTTTCCATGAAGGAGTGTACTAGGTTGGAATTTATTCACTTTGAAAATATTTGTTATCTAAAAATAGCAGCACAGTAGATTTCCTGCCCAAAAGAGCTGCTGTCCGATTTTTCAAATACTTGCATAATGATTCATTCTTGCATAAGCTTTCAGAATGATAAATAAAAATTCCAGCTGCTGGCTCTGAAACAGCAAGGTCAATGACAACCAGGACCCTTGGCCTACTTGCTCCATTGGTTTTCAGGGTTGGGCGTGAGAGATTCATTTTACTGGCACTGTACCACACACAAACTACTTAAAGCAACATTCGCTTCTCCAGGGTAGGAGACTTCAGCTAGGATTTCATTGCTTTCCCAAAACCCTTAAATAATCAGGACCTGTGATAAAACATTAGGGGTCAGAGGAGTAGGTGGTCTTGAACTGTCGTGTGATAAAGGCATCTGACTGTTACCTCTTTCAGTGGTTTAAATTGAAATTACTCACAGCATCATATAATGTTTTTCAGGGTATGGTAGTGATCAGATTTCAAATACATTTTTAAAAAATTAATGCCATATTCACTGATGACCTTTTTTTTTTTTAACATCATACTGATTTCTCAATATACTACCCATGACAAACCCAAACAGGGAGATTTCTCCTCTTTAAAGAAAAAATACTTAAGGAAAGCCAAGAAAGACCAACACATATGTCTGAAAGTATATGCAATGTTCTGTACTCACAGTATCCCTTCACCTATCCAAAGAAAGGAAGGGTGAGTACATTATATCATCTTTGTGCAAGCTTCAGAGATCTGGAATTAGAACTAGGAAATAATGTCTTATTCAGAACTCTTACCTGTAATTTCTTTACTATAAACTACCATTCCTTAAGTAGCACCATCAATTTGTAGTACTCTTATATAGAAAACCCATGGAGTCGGGGGTTTTTTTGTTCTTCCTACTCCACTCTCCATATTCAGTTTAATAAAACCTCAGTGGAGTACCTGCTAAGTGTAGACTCTAAGCTCACTGCAGGAAGAGACTGTTTCTTTTTTGTCTCTATCTTTGTCTCTAACACAAGGCTTTGTAGGCATTAAATACACGTTGAATTGAATTGAATTGTAAGCAATCATGCTGTGAGAAATTCAGAAATGTCTAAGTGCACAATACGGTCTGTATGGAGCTTGTAGTCTAGTAGGAGACAAGAGGCGAATCTGTAAGTCAATGTAATTCTGAGTAGAATGCTATGTTCAGATAGACAAGTTCACATGGATGAAGGAGAGATCCCATCTGGTGGAAAGAATGCTTCATGAAGGAGCTGACATTTGAACTGGATTGGCCAAATGAATAGGCTTTAGATGACTAAAATGAGAGGAAAACTCATCTGAGACACAAAGATATTAAAAGTGTAGGGCATATTTGGGGGAAATGAGTCCCATCTAGGCAAATGTAGGATTCATGTACAGAATAGGGAATGGTGAGTACGCGCCATATTATGGTTGAGGGTTTTGAGTTCTAGGCTGAAGAGTTCACATTTAACTCCGTAAGAAATGGAGGGGGCAGCTTTTTTAGGAGGTGTGAGGGCTGAGGGAAGTCGCGCTTTAGGAATATTAACCTGCCAGTTAGAAGACGAATCAGACATGTCAGACTCACCATGTCCAAAATAAAACTCATGCCCTTTTCCCCAATATTGTCTGTCTTCACGCTTCTTTTAGGAGCGCCGCCATCCTTTCACCCACTCAACCTCATCATCACTCTCAACTGCCAAACTGTGTTGGGTCTCCCGCTACCATGTGGCTCTCACTGGACCCCTTTTCTCTCTTGGCAGCAACTACCTCTTCACTTCTCAGTTATTCCAGCAGCTTCCCAATTGGTCTCCCCACTTCAGACTTGTCCTGCACATAACTATCTCCCAGTCCTTTGTTTGCTTGTTGTCTCCCCCATCAGATTGTGAGCTCCTTGAGGGCAGGGACCGTCCTTTGCCTCTTTTTGTATCCCCAGTGCTTGGCACAGTGCCTGGCATTTAATAAGTGCTTATTGACTGATGGCCCTAGAGCTTCTCTTCTCTCTATACACTCTCTTGGTGATCACACCAGCTGTTAGTCTCTCTCTGATCTTCTCTAGATAAATGACTCCCAAATCTATATTACAACCTTCACCTCTCTCCTGAGTTCTAAGCCCACAAATCACTTAACCCCTTAGTGCTCTGAACAACTCTAAGACTTATAAGTGGTAGAAAAGGTGCCAACCTGCATTGGTAGAGGGAATTTCCTCTTCCAGGGAGTTCTCTCTATCAGTGAAATCATAAGTCCAGCCCCCTTTCCCCACCATGTGTAAGGCACTTTGCTAACTGCTAGGAATACAGAGACAAAAATTAAATATTCCTTGTCCTCCAGACCTTACTCTTTTTGCTTAGGGGATACAACAAATACACAGATTAACTAAATATAAGAAATAGGTAGTTCATTTATATGCTATTACGACACAATGTCAGGCACTATCCTAAGCATTGGGGATACTAATAAAGGAAACAAGGTTGTCCATACTCTTAAGTAGCTTACATTCTAATGGAAGAGGACAAAATATAAAGGGGTTCTGGATGTGGAAGATGGGGTTATACAAAGTAATTTCCACAGGGAAGGAGTTCTGACAACTGGGAAGATCATGAAAGACCTTTCATTGAATAAGAGAGAGGCCTTGAGCTATTCTTTGAAGTCAGTCTTCTAACATGGAGAGGGAAGAAGGGACCATTTATGAGTATCAAACTTCTGATCTAACATGGTCTTCGTTCTCTAATATTTCTGTGTTTTGTCTCTTGCTGAGGGCACTTAGAATCCATTAGAAGTGAGTGACAAAGGGTAGAATGGGTTACTGTTTTCTTCAGACTCACAGCCACCCTCTTGATCTATGTTCTTAGATGTTTCTGGAACATGGTAAGCTGGATCCAGATTTATGAATATAGCAGCACCACGCCCTAGGAAAGGAGAACTATCCTGTTCTTTGGCAGTGTGGTGTTTCTCCATGAACAGCTCTCTCCTACTGGCAAGCAGAATATTCCAATCCTGGAATATTCTATTATCTTGTAATAAGGACAACAAAATGCATGGGAAAATCACTTTGGTTAGACGGTCATTGCTGTTACTTTTGTCTTTACCACATCTTAAAGGAGCTAGGAAACTGAGAATGAGTTCAGTTGTAGCTTTCCCTTTCCACCCATTGACAGACACTTTTAAAAAGAATGTTTGTCTCTTTATAAACTAAGATACTCACCACTGATACAGAGTACTATGACTGACCTGTAATTCTATTTTCCTTACGAATATATTTTTCTTGCAGGAAAGTACCTAGTTCTTATTAATTGTATGTTTTAGATTCCCAGTGCTTTAACTTTATTTCCTGAAGTTAGAGATGTAATTATTAGGGAAGCAACCAGACTTGGAGTCTGTACAAACATGATTTTCCCCTTTGTTTCTGTCTTTGATGTTCCCTCTATCATTCCCTCTATCCTCCTCTGGGCAATTCCCGTTATACGATTTCCTCTTTCCCTCTCATCTTTGGTTTCTTGTTATCTACTAGCTCCATCCCTCCTGCTACCTAAACATACGTCTCCCATCCTTAAAAAAATCTTCACTAAATCCTGTCATATTTTAAGTAATTATTGGTCTATAATTTTCTTCTCTTTCATAGCCAAATCCTTGGAAGAAACCATCTACACTCAGTCTCCCTCCTTTCTCACTTACCTACCATTTCTCAGCCTCTTTCAGTCTACTTTCTAACCTTACCACTCAAATGAAACTTTTGTAAGGCTAATAATTGCTAAATCCAGTGACATTTTCTCACTTATCCCTCTTAACCTCTTTGCTGATTTTTTGCTCTGTTGACAACCCTCTCCTCTCAAGTTTTCCTAACACTCTTCTCTTCTGGTTCTTCTGCCTGTTTAACCATTCCTTCTCAACCTCGCACCTTCTATATGGGTATAGAAGGGTATACATTCTAGAAGACCCTCTTCTCCTTTCTCTATATTCCATCTCTCAGTGAACAAACCCATTGGCTCTCATGCTTTTTATTATCATCTCTGTGCAAATGATAGTCATCTGTATTTCTGCCATCCTCTCTTTTCTAATTTCCAGCACCACATTACCACCTCCCAACTGGATAGCTCTACCTGGGTGTCTTATACAGGTCTCAAGCTCAATTTGTCTGTTTCCCCTGATACTCATCCCTCTTCCTACTTCTGTTGAGGGCACCAGTATCCTTCCATTCACCTAAGTTCACAAATACGGAATTATCCTCAACTCTTCCCTTGCTCCCCTAATAGTAAGTTGCCAGATCTTGTATTTACCTCTAAAAACAACTGCCAGGGCCACCACCTTAGATCAGGCAGATCCTCACTATCTGTTTCCTGGACTATTTCAGTAGCTTCCTGATTGGTCTCCTTGCCTAAAATCTCTGCCTGTTCTAATGCAGCCTCTTAACTGCTGCTAGAGTGATTTTTTTTTCCCTAAAGCACAAATCTAATCACGGAACCCCTTTATTGTGTAAATTCCAGTGGCACTCTGTTACTTTTAGGATCAGATTCACCCATCTGGCCCTTTAAGACATCCTCACCCTGTTGTCCCTATCCTGCCTTCTCAGCTTTAAGTTCCCTTTACTGCTCAGCAGAGCAGGCTAACTGGCTGTCTTGGTGTTTCTCACTCCTGATACACATCACACTCCATCTCCTATCTGTAGACCTTTGTGGGGGTTGCCCCCAGGTATGAAAAACCTTGGAATAACTAGTTTCCTTCAAAGCACAACTCAAAAGCCAATTTCTCCATTTGGCCTTGTCAGCTACTGGTACTTCTCCCTCTAAGGTTATCTAGTTTCTGTTGTGTATAAACCTATAGATATGTATTTTGTCTCTTCCGATTAGAATGTAATGATAGGGATTTTATCACATTTGCTTTTGAATGCCTGGCACATAGTAGGTACTTAACATAAATGTTGATTGATTGAAGCAAAATCTGGTGGAATATAACAGGTTAGGGTGAGTTCTCACTCACTTGCACATCAAGATAGCTCAACCTGTAGGAAGAATCCCAAAGTTGAGTAGGACAGGAATGATTTATGGGGGTTCTCCTCAGTCAGGAGGGCTGCTACTCCTGATGGGGAGCGATGGGGTGCCACAGGGCCGATGGCAAGAAGCCTATACTAGATAGACTACACAGAGTTGGTGAGTTTTCATTTCCTTGCCATTGAGGACACCTCATGCCCAGAGGGGTGTCCTAAACCCCTCAGCATTTTTAAGGCTCTATTTATTATTCTATATGGATGACACTATATCCCCCTTCTCCAGGTTTTTCCATAGGTTGTCTTCCATACCTAGAATGCATTTACTTCTCACCCCTGTTTATAATCCCTAACTGCCTAAAGGCTCAAGGAAGCCACCTTCCCATCAAGGCCTATTCTGATCCCCACTCAACTGGTAGCACTTCTGGTCAAAATACTTCATATTTTCTTTATATATGTTTTATATTTACATGTTCATATGCTGTTCCCTCACTCTGAACACTACCCCCAAGAGATGCACGATTCTTGATTGGAAGAACGATTTCATTTTTTTAGGTGCATATCTTAGCTCCCAGCCCTGTAGGTCCTTTATAAGCTGTTGTTGAATTACATTGAATCAGGCAGACTGTCCTGTCCCTGATCTTCAGGGGCTCATCTTTGCACCCTCTTCCCAGTGTGTTAGAGGAGGTCTATCTCCCACTGGCTAGTGTTGTAGATTGTGTTACATGGAGAATCCACCTGCTTTTCTTTGGCTCCTTTTGCAGTGAATGAAGTCAGTGTTTTCCCTGTCCTGGATCAAGACCAGAGCGAAATAGTTGACACCAATGGAGCTGGAGATGCCTTTGTTGGAGGTACAGAATCATTTATTTTATACTTATTTGGAATTTAATTGTTTTCTTTAACCCTCATTTCTCTTGCATTCTAAGATTTATGAATTTAATGAATTTCAATTTCTTCTTTTAAGTAACTTTTAATGTTCTCACCATGCACTCGTGTCGTTGTGGATTTTATGAGGTGCTTATTATTGCAGGGAAAATGTGTGGTATGACTTTAAAGATAATTTGCTATTATGCTCTACCCAGGTCATTTTCACGAGATTAATTGTATCTGTCAGAATGTTGCATAAACAAGCTGCATCAAATACAGTATATAGTGTATTCAGATCCCTCCAGGCTTAAATGTTAACACATTGTTGTTCTTTAAAACAGGTTGTGGTGAATATTAAACAGTATGCTAATAAGTGAGGGTGATGTCTTTTGATTATGTCATTTGGGTAGAACATCTGTTTCCAGCACTATAGTTTGGTGCTTACTCTACCATGAAGGGTTAAACTTTAGAATGATACAAGCTCAATAAGAATTGGCAATGCTTATGAGGACTTAATTGTTTTTGAGAGTGTTTAGTGGGGGGAAAAGGAAAGACAGGCTATTGGGAGATTTTGGTTTGATGAGTTAGATTAATCTACAATCTGGTTCAAAGGTTCTTGTGATGATTCTGACTTCTTTGTAGTTGAATATAGTGATATCTGGGAAGCTCCAGATTCCTAAGTAGTAGCCCTGAGGGGTCCAGCCCGACCTTTGTTTCTGTCTTGTAGCATCAAAGAGGACCAGGCAAGCACAAAGTAAGAGATATTTGAGCTACATACAGCCTGCTGCTAGGCCATTATAGGGCTAATAGTGTTCAGTTTTTGGCTAGTGACCCCAGCCCTGGGCAGGAGGGAGGGACCACCTGCCTATATTACCTTTCATCTGCAGTAAGAGCTTGTGGTAGAATTGCAGGGATGGGGGTTGAGAAGGACTGCCATCATATGCTCTTCACTTTTTAGGACCCTGAGGACATCCATTTGGGTCGGGTCCATTTGGACCACTGGGATTATGGCCAGAGACTCCGCCTCCACCTGGAAATGCTAATATCCTCTTCTCACCCTCCCCTGCTTAGCTTCTTCAAGATATAGGACATTGGATGGGAGTGGGAGGGGGTGGAGCAGTACATCTGCCATTCACTGCAATGGTGTGCACCATCGTAGACTTTCATGTATCATTTAGAAGTAAATGTCCCAAATAAACAGAAATTGAGTCTGTCATTCCATTCCAGTAGTTTAGGGGCACTGACAGATCTCTCCAGCTTCTGTTGGTACCATATGTGATACCCCCTTGATTCCTTAGAGACAGCTAGTGGCCCAGGAGTCAGGAAAAGCCAAATTCACATTCAGCTTCAGAGACATATTCACTGTATGGCCAAGTCACTTAACGTCTGCTGCCTCAGTTTCCCTAACAGTAACATGAGGATAACAGCACCTACATCACAGGATTGTTGTGAGAATCAAATGAAACAGAATTTGCAAAAGCATTTATGCCCAGTGCTTGGTGCAGTGCAGGCACTAGATAAATGATTATTTCCTTTCCTTCTCTTTGGAGGGCTTCTCCTCTCTCTGTCCCCGGACAACAGGAATAGTCCTGGGCCTTCCCAGCCCTTCCCTCTTAGAAGCCCCAGGGCTAGGAGTCTGCCCTGGGAAATGGAGACAATTCTATGATCTCCAGCTAAACATGATTTCCTAATTTCCCAGGTCAGAAGAAAATTCCTTCCTGTTGTCCTGCTGTGCTCTGTCACAGCAGGTCTGCCTTTTCATTTGGAACCCTCTTTGTCACTGCCATAGTAACAAATGAAAACATTGAGAACATTTTGTGACAGGCACTGTCATTGTTCCCTGTGAAATCTCTTCCCCTGTGTCTGCCCAGTAAATGAAACTGAAAAGAAAAATCATAACAAATAACAAGAAAAGGGCCCCAATCAATATGTTCCCACTGAGCTGTCAATATCTGCCTGTGTTAATCTAACAAGATTTAGTTGTACATTGTATGGCAGCAGTTGGGATGGGACAACAACTGCAAATCATCTTTCAAAGGGGAGTGAGGACGCCCGGGATAGCCTGTGTCCCACACTTACAGCCCAGAGAGAAAGGCCAGGGGCCTCAGAGCACAGGGGCATTCCTAAGATAAAGGCAGCTTCAGTGCAGGCCTCAGACCAGCTCCAAGCATTGCCCTGGGGCTGAGAGCAAAGCAGGAATCACTATATGGAAATACTGGTACTTTTCAAATTCTCCTGACCCCTTCACCCTATGAAAATTACTCCAAAAAGCACCTTAGCATTTATAGCATAAATAATATCCATTTCTTACCCAAGGAAAAGCAGCATTCAGCTCCCTCTTGCTTAAGTGATCAGCACAAAATTTTGGAAGAGTCTTCAATTTAGAGAATAAGGATGAGCCTTCCTTTTGATAGAAGCTAGCCTGGGCCTCAGGACATCATGGAAACACAACACACAGAGCTTGCTTATACCAGGACTCAGAGTTGTGCTTGTGCTCTTCACTGTGATATTACCTTGTATGCAAAGAGGTGGTGCAGAATCCTAGAACCTAAATGGGTCTTATGTTGTGCTCACCCAAAAGCTATCTCCCTTGTTGTGTTTCCTTGGAAAAAAGCACTCACCCTGAAGTCAGGGGATGCATGTGGAAATTCCACCTCCAGTACTTCTAGGTCATTTAGCCAACAAGCATGTATTCATGGACCCAGGCATCAGCCAAGTCACATAAGCTTCTCTGGCCTTTGGTTTAATTTGTGAAAAAAAAAAAGAAGGGTAGATTTTTTGGGCTCTGAAGTCCCCTCAAAATTTTTTTTTCCAAGTGAAAATAAATTTTTTAAGTTTAAAAACAAAATTAAAAATAAATAAAATTCCCTCCAACTTTAGGTCTTCGGTCCTGTGATCCTATGAGGGAACTCAAGATCTACTCACTTTACCTAGTGACTAGGTCCCTTTCTCCAGTTGTGGTTGTGTTCAGTTCTTCATGACCCCATGTGGGGTTTTCTTGGCAAAGATACTAGAGTGGTTTGCCATTTTCTTCTCCAGCTCATTTTACAGATGAGGAAACTGAGGCAAGCAGGGTTAAGTAACTTGCCCAGGGTCACACAGCTAATAAGTGTCTGTGGCCATATTTGAATTCAGGAAGATAAGTCTTCCTGACTTTAGACCCAGCACTTTATCTACTGGGCCACCTAACTGCCCCAGTATCCTGCAGAAGGAGAAAACAAATCCATATGAGTTTATCCCATTTCTTTCTTAAGAATTTTCTTCCAGAGTAATAAGGTAGATTTGTTCTGCATGAATAGGCTTTACAGAGTGTTTCAGGTTCCAATGGTTGTGGAGAATGTGAAATCCTGGCTCTCTGGAGAAGCATAGTTATCCCCAAACACCAGCAGCAGAGGGCGAAGAAGGACCCAGCTCCTTCACACCCGGAAAAGCCACTTAGAGACTCTTGCTATGCTGCTAGGGAGATCCTGATAAACCATAGCTAGACTAGGACCCACCTGCATAGGCCTGTGTTATTCCTGCTCAGATCTCCACAAGCTTTTGTAAGCCTGGGAATGTCTATGGGGAGGGAATGAAAGAGGTCAATGAAAAAAGGTTCATTTGGTTTTTATGAAGCCCAGGTTGGTTGGTGAGGAAACCCTAGTGCTTCTTTCTCCTCACTGCACCTGGGTGGGTCTGGCATCCTGGAAGGCTTCCATCAGAAGCAATTTGGACAGAACTAAAAGCCAGGTGAGAGGACCTGCCCCATATTCCAGGAGCCTGGGGATATGGAAAGCACCATGGAGGCAAGGCAAAGCCAGCTGGGATATCAGCCCAAAGACGAAGTCAAAGATAGATCCAAGTTTCCTGTGAAAACATAACTGAAGAATATCATAACTTTGTCATCAGACTGACAAATGTTGATTTTTATGAGATTGTGTTTAGATACATAATGAGATAAATGACATAAGTGGGATTCCTAAAGTTCATTGGTATGAGTAGGATTATAACATAAATTAAAATTCCTGTCTTCTCATTCCCAGATTCAGATTATCTCTGAATGTTACTTAAGACAGAGGATAGTAATAGCACCTACCTCCCAGGGTTGCTGTGAAGATCAAATCAGATAATATTTGTAAAGCACTTTGCAAACCCTAAAGTGCTATTGTTTTTATAGATATACTAGCTAGTTATTGTGCTGCTGTTATTATTATGGAGTAAGCAAAATGGCAGCTAGCATAGTCTTCACAACTGATGCTGTGATTGTCATTATACTCCTTGTTCCTAAACACATCCCAGCTTTGCCTTTATGTACCCTTCTGTGTATGGGGGGGACTCTTCTTAGCTCGTCCCTCTGACCCCCCAGCCTCCCTTTCCTTCAGGTCCCCACTCAAAGACCTCAGAGAATGGTGATTCTGAGGTGCACATGAAGACAGCTCCAGGAAGTACTCGGAGCATTATCTCTGGGTTAACTTGTAGTATTATTAACTCACATTAATAGGGTTTTTGAAGGTTTGCAAGCTACTTGCCTCACATTCACCCTGAGAGTTAGATATTGCAACTATTTTCTCATATTGAAATTTTCTGACCAAACATAGTACAAAAAAGTGGGAAGCTTGGAGTCTGGCAGCAGCGTTGGCTCAGTAAGGCAAGGACTCCGTCTGTGGCCAGCCACCTCCTTCCACCCTCATCCACTTTAGCTCCTGCCCTGGACCCTGTGATTGCTGCCTGGGGAGAACTCTCCTAACTGACCCATCTCTGAACCACATACTCCTCTCCAGGCCATCTTCCTGCCCCTCCCTTGGCTGCTCCCCTCTCTCAGATCTGGGCATAGTAGTCAGGCAGGCAGCCCTCTTTCACCATCCCTCTGACCTCCCAAACCAAGACATTCCTCCTGGGGCACTACTCCCATGTATATGTTTGTCTTCTCATGTTAGAATTTAAGCTCCTTGGGGCAGCTGGGTGGCACAGTGAGTAAGAACGCCAGCCCCTGAGTCGGGAGGACCCAGGATCGGTTCCGGCCTCAGAAAATGAGCACCCACGCATAAATAATGACTGGCCGTGTAACTTTGAGCAAGTTACTTAACCCCAATTGCTTAAAAAAAAAGAATATAAGCTCATTAAGGCCAGAGATTCCCTTGCTTTTTATTTTTATATTCCCAGTGCTTAACACAATGCCTGGCACATAGGAAAGGCTTAACAAATAAACACTTTTTCATTCGTGCATTTATTCACACACAACTATATCATTAGCATATATAAGAGGTATAAAATATTACCCCTGAGCTATACAATACCAGCAGGGAAATCTGCTTCTCAGCTTTAAGAAGAACAAACAGAAATTAACAACATGCTCACTAAATTAACACCAGTAAAGACCAACAATTATTAACACTTCAAGCATGTAGGTTGTACTTCTTAAAGCCTAGTAAATAAGAAAATCATCTCAATTTATTCTTCTTAGGTTTATCCAGCTAATGTTGACATAGGCAAAATTTGGATTAATACATTTTGATTTCATCTCTAACATATAAATGGCAAGTTAACAATCGCTATGTTAGCAACAGCCTGTTGGAAAGGCAGAACAGTGCTCCATTAGACATTCTTGGGTGTCCTTTTCCTGCTACTCCTAGAAATCCATCATTGCCTTAACAAGATAAATTAGGAGCTGCGACCATGCAGCTTTTAGTATTGGATCAGTTACTATTATGCTCTCTTAGCCTACTGGTTGAACTTGTACATAAACCAAACCAGCACACTTCCCATCACCTTGTTCCATGTGCCAGCACTTTCTCAGGACTCATCTCCTTGCACTAGCCATGTACTGGGGCAGAGGGTGGAACACTCAGCCCAGAGTCAGGAAGTTCAAAGTCCAGCCTTAAACACTTATTATCTGTCATTTAACCCTCAGTCATTTGCCTCAGTTTCCTCATATCTGTAAAATAAACTGGAGAAGGAAATGGCAAACCATATCTTTGCCAAGAAAACCCCAAATAGAGTCACAAAGAGTTCAGACATGACTGAAACTGCACAAAAAAAAGTGCCTTTAATTTATATTAAGCAATCTATCATATTGGTGTCTATAGTTTAAAAAAAAAAAGTATCAGTACCAGAGTTATATATATTCTGCTTTCCTTGGCCATTGGGTTTTCCAAACTGGTTTGACTTTGCTGGGATCCAAAGAACTTATTGAGAGATGATATTTCACATCAAATGAATAACAGAGATATGTTTAAGAGACTGGAAGACAACCTGTCTTGTTCAGCCTTTTTTTCCTGAACAGGAATGGGTGTGTGGGTATGGGTGTGGGGGTGGGTGGATGTGGGGGTTTGGGTGTGGGGGTGTCCTATAAAGGGCCAGAAGGCTCCTCCCCATAAGTGAATGCTCCTTCCATATAACTTTGCAGTAAAAGACTAGTATGAGATTGTTCTTTTTAAAGTTCCATTTATAGATACATCTTGAGCTATATTTGTGTCACATGTTGACTTTTGGTCCTTAACCATAAAGGACAGGAAGCCCTAAGTCACTGTTCTAACAGCCATGGCTCAGACAATTTACCCACTGCTGCTTATTTTGCACCAGAATGATCACCGATTTGCGGCTGCTCTGCGGTTTCTGAGGGAACCTGGGCTCTGAATTGACTTCCTGCTCCTCTACAGTCTCGGCCACCATACCATCCAATCTGAGACCATTCAGGGTTTAGATTTCTCTGAGCATAAACCTGGAGAGATGCACAATACCTTACCATGGCAGGCGGTTTTCTGTTCTTTTCTTTTCTCTTTTTTTTTTAAGTATGCTTGAATCTGCATTCAGATGCCGTCAATTCTCTGGGGATGGACAGCATTTTCCATCAGAAGTTTTTCGGAGTTCTCTTGGATCGTTGTCTTGCTGAGAATAGCTAAGTCATTCACAGTATTGCTGTCACTTTGCATCAGCCCATCAGTTAAGTCTTTCCAGGTTTTTCTGAGAGTATCCTGCTCATTTTTTTATACCACAATAGTATTCCATCATAATCACCTATGACAACTTGTTCAGCCATTCCCCAATTGATGGACTTCCCCCTCAATTTCTAATTCTTGGTCCCCAGAAAAGAGCTGCTACAAATATTTTTGTACATATAGATCCTTTTCCTTTTTGTTTTTTATCTCTTTTGGAATACAGACCTAGTAGGGGTACTGTTAAGTCAAAGGGCAATGAATTCTCTTTTAAGCTATTAAATTTAAAGTTACTCTTTATTCATTTCTTTTTCACTGAAAAAAATGTTTTCTCACATATCTAAGTCACTAGCCCATATTAATGATTGGACCACAGCTAAACTAATCTCAAGAGAAAATAAAGTTGCAAAAGATCTTATTAGGATATACAGAAAAAAGATGGAGGAAAAAAATGAATTGAGAGCAACAGACATCTGAACTGTTTTCAGGGAACATTTAATCTACCATTTCTCTATATCCAAATAGTCTAACCCAGGGGTTCTTTTTTTTTTTTTTTTGCTTTTTGGAGGGCAATTGGGGTTAAGTAACTTGCCCAAGGTCACATGGCTGGGTTGTGTGTGTGTGTGTGTGTGTGTGTGTGTGTGTGTGTGTGTGCGTTAAGTGTCTGAGGCCGGATCCGAACTCAGGTCCTTCTGACTCCAGGCCTGACGCTCTACTCACTGCGCCACCTAGCCGCCCCTAACCCAGGGGTTCTTAATATTTTGTGTGCCATAAACCCCTTGAGTAGTGTCTGATGAAGCTGAGAGACCCCTTCTCAGTCATGTTATTTTTATGCATAAAACAAAATACATTGTATTATAAAGGAAACCAAGTATTTTTTAAAATTAATTCATAGATTCCAATCTAAGAACCCCTGGTCTAATCAATAAACCAATCACCAAGCATTCATTAAGTGCCAGCTTTTGTACCAGGCCTGTACTATGCTGGAGACCCAGAAACAAAAGTAAAACAATCCCTGCTCTCAAAGAGCTCATTTCTCTTGAAAGAGACAACAAGCATGTGTGTAAACACATCCAACATAAAAACCCAGTCTACTTAGGGAGTGAGGACACTGGCAATTACAGGGAACAAGACTGGCTTTGTAGGGAGGCTTGAGCTTCTTCCTCGCTCCAGTCCTCCCCAAGAAGAGGGATATCTGTGACTGTTTGAGGGTGGGAATGGAATCGCTTTATGAACTATTGACATAAACATTGGCCACCAACATTTGGCACACATTGGAGCTTATTCAACCTCAGGTGTGGTGGGGCCATTTGATTTTAAAAGGTTAAGATCCTAAATTTGGGGGAGAAAACCTCAAATTCCCATTTTCCTAAAAAAATGGGATTAATTCTGAAATGTCATGTTAAAAATCCAGTGACATCCTCAGGTTTGATTGTGGGAATACAGAGGCTTTAAAAGATAGACACATGCAATGCAATTGTCAGAAATTTTGATTCAGTTTTTTTTTTTTTTAAAGATGTGACAGAATTAACAATTGACCAAATCCAAATAACTTGAATCGTGATGTATATGAGAATGATCCCAGACCCCCATGATGCTTGGCCTGCTCAGTCCCTCTCTCCAGATACTGGAGGGGCTGTTATGCAGAAGAGGGAGATTTGTGTGCCGGGGCCCAGAGGGCAGATTTAGGACTCATGAGGACCACTGGTAGCAAGGCAAACTTTGGCCCTACTGGCTGCGCCTTCCATCCCTTGGCTTCTGTGAAGACTGAGCTCATATATTATCTTCTGCAGGAGTCCTTTTCTAGCTTTCCCATCCCCTCCCAGAATTCCTTCCATCTAGCCTACCTGCATCATGTGTGTATCTAGTTACAGTTTGTCTTCTCTGTTAGAATGCATGCTCCTTGGTGGCAGAGATGGGCTTTTGGTCTTTCTTTGTATCCCCTGTGATTAACACAATGACTGACATAGGAAGGGTTTTTGCTCAGTAGGGCTTCCTCCAGAGGAGGTGAATTCTCTGCTCATCCCTGGAGGAGTTGAGTCAGGGGCAGCACGCCCACTGATTGGGGATATTGCCTTAGGGATCCATAACATTAAGGAATATGGAGGCTGAGAAACGGCAGTTAAAACCCCAAGTGATTGGCACTAAGTGCCTGCTTTGTGCTCGTCCCTGGGTTATGGGAACTAAAGCCTCATTCTTGGGGGTTATGCACCCATTTAAAGCAAGAAACATTTTTTAAATAGAGTAAAACAATAGGCTCATCCAAGCTCTCATTCATGATCTCACTGTTTTGTCATTCCTTAGAAGGAAAAATATTGACATTTCCCCAGCTGCTTGCTCCAGCTTTCTGATCTCCTGCAGTTTATTTTTATAACAACCTTATCGATGGGCCTCTTACCCAGCTCTCTAGGTTTAACTGAGTTGAGTCGATTTGTTACCACAGTTTCAAGTAGCTGTTACAGAACAAGCAAGACATCCTAATAAAGCTGTAAACGTGTTTACTCAAACACAGTATTGATTTTACTTGGAGAGGGAGAAGCGGGCGCTTAGCACGATGTCAGGGTGGATGAATTTAACTGCAGTTTTTCATTGTCATCTGTCATGGTTGTGAAACACTAAGTAAAGCCACCGGAGGATAATTAGAAGTGCCAGAAATTTAGCCCCTAAAATCAGTTAACCACTTGAGACTTTTGTAGCTTAATTAGTTTTTATTAAAACTTTCCTCTAGTAATATAGTCAGGCACTTTTAACTGTGCTTTCAACTAGAGCAAGATTTCAAGGTTGTGACTTGTTAGGTATATGAATTTAATGACTGTGGGTTTTTTCAGACTCTTTTCTTTCTCTGGTAATTAGGCTAGCACTAGAGTATAATTAGAATTAAGACTAATTTAAAGAGACAGCTATCAGTGTATGTTCCCATTGTAGAAATGTGTGACTTTTCTGAGGGTACATTTTAAGGAGGTCCTGAAACTATTACAGAAGGACAGAGATCCATTTGTAGTCCCAGGACCTGAGTTCTGAATCCTGACCCTGCCACTTAATACCTGGGCGACCTCCAGCAGTCACCTGCCCTCTCAATTTCCTCCCCTGTCAGTTTAGGAGAGTTGCACTAGATGACCTCGAACAGCCTTCCCAGCTCAAAATAGATAATCTTGTTATCCTTTTTATCGTATGGTATTTTTGTGTGCATCTTGAAAAGCAGGAAAATGTGTTCAGTCAGAATTTTTGTAGTACAAATTTAAAGTCATATAAAACTGAAACCCTTTTAAACACTATCCTTTTAAAGGGTCTAAAAGTTACCAGGCTACGTCCTGTTTAGCCACCTGGCTCCCTGCTGCTTGGGGGTACTCATTTCCCCTTGATCTGTTGCCTCTCTTGTTCCACAGATCTGTAAAATGGACCTGCATTACAGCCATAGTCTTTAGGGGGTGTGGGGAGGTGGAGTGGAACAACTTCTGATTGCTTTTCCTTCTCTAGAAATTAATTCAAGAATTGTATCTTATGATAGGGGTAAGTTCTCTATATTTTACTCTGGAAGCTATTGGAAAAGTACAATATTTTTAGATGACAACCCCCAAACCCAACACAATGAACACAAAAATGTGAATCCTTTTACCAAAAAAAGTTTAAATGAGATTCCTTGTCTTATCTCTAAAATCACTCAGCAAATGCCTTAAAATGTATCCCATACAGTCTCTGACTCCAGTCCAAACTGACCTCTGTGAGTAATGGAAATAGAGGTGGCTTAGCAGTATAATGATAGTTTCTAACCACTTGGCATATCAGACCATCACTGTAAAGAAAGTTATAAAAAATGCAAGTTTCCATAGCTTTTGAAACTCCCCATCAGGCTTTTAGTTGTGTTTTTTTTTGTTGTTGTTGTTGTTATTGGTTGGTCAGTTGGTTTGGTACAGGAGTGGAGAATTTTGATGGCCCTTTGACTGAATCTAAACTTTACAGAATAAAGGGCTTGTTTGGATTCAAAAGGCCGTACTTGAAGACTTAGAGGTCCACATGTGGCCTCAAGGCCACAGATTCCCCATCCCTGTGTTTAGGCCTTTTTTTTTTTTAAGCCACTAACGAATTCTAGCAAGTTCAGTCTTTAAGTCATGAATCTTTGAATTACTCAGCTAGTTGCAGGTTTAAGAGTGTGGGTTGCCAGGGAGGGCCCCATGAGCAATTTCCTCTAATTTTTCTGAAGGTGGAGGAGGAAATCACCATGACACAGTTGTTGATGGGTTCTTCTGCTATAAGTGAAGTGCACAGAAGAAGTCAGGTTTCTCACAATGGAAAAAGTGATATTATGTGAAATTTTTTAGGACAATACAACATTTTATTTAAAAAGTATATCATATAATTCAGAAACCCCACAGTGCATTATTTAAATGACATGGTTCCATTCAGTATCACTGAAAGTAACAGCTAATTGAATAAGAAGTGATAAGATAGAGGAGAAAGAGGAAGTAGGAGGGTAAATCCATACGTACTTTAATTCCAAGTTAATTTTATATCTGAATTTGATATAAGCTTCTGTTTCTACATGGTTAACCTAACAGCAAAGCACATTGGTTCAATTTCACATTATGAATCTCTATGACCCAGAGGCAGCTCAAGATAGGACAGAAGTGGTGGGAAGTAATCAATCAACGAAGGAGTAGGAGTTTCTGTGTTGAGGAATAGTAAGGAGGCCAATGTCACTGGATTATAGAATACTTAGAGGAGGTGAGTAAAATTGTAAGAAGACCAGGCAGGTAGAAAAGGCGGCTTTTAAAAGAGAGGATTGGGCGGAGCCAAGATGGCGGAGTAGAAACAGTTCATCCAAGCCACTCTGCCCCCAGATTCCCCCCAAACTATGTAAAAGGGGACTCTGAACAACTTCTGGAGCCCCAGCACCCACAGAACGACACAGAGAAGCTAACCTCCTGCTGAGGACAGCCCAGCAGCCCTGCAGGAAGGACCAGCACAGCAGTCTGGGACCTGGCAGCACACAGCTTGCAGAGTGCAGGAACCGAGCCGAGCCCAGGTCCGCGTGAGCCAAGTTTTTAGCCCCAGGGCGGCAGGGCCAGCAGCCGGCTGGAGGAACCCCAGAACACCAGCAGCTGTGGTGACTCCAGAATTATCAACATAGACATGCCTAGGACAAAGTAAGAGGTTAGTGTCCTATGGAATTTGGGACCGGTATTTAGGGAATGCGTCGGCTCCCTCCCCTGGGGGCTAGAAGCCTCTGAGGAGACACGCCATTTTGTAGTTTTCAGAGGCAGCTCCAGCTCCCGGCCTGCAAATCATAGGGAGATCCAGCGATCAGTCTTGGGGGGTAATCGCTCTTGCTTTAACCTCCTTGGATCTGGATTGTGATCTAGGGTGGAAGTCATGGGTGGGTTTACAGCTTGCCAGAAACGGAAGTTGCCCCCCACATGTTCGGGACGAAAATTCCTCTAAAAGCCATACTGTGGCAACAAGCCCAAAAGTCAAGCAATTAAGTGGCAACATGCCAAGGCAAAGGAAACAGAAAAATGCAACCCTATACTCCTATTTTGGGGGCATAGAGCGGGAAAAGGACTGTGAGGTCAGAAGTCCTGCTCCAAAAGCCCCAGGGGAAAACATGAGCAGGTTGCAGGCCATAGAGGACCTTAAGAAGGACTTTAAAAATCAAATAAGAGAAGTGGAGGAAAAATTGGAAAGAGAAATGAGAAGGATGCAGGAAAAGTATGAAATGAGGGTCAACAGCCTGACTGAGGAAAACAACACCTTAAAAAATAGACTAACTCACATGGCAAAGGAGGCCCAAAAGGGCAATGAGAAGAAGAATGCCTTAAAAAGTCGAATTTGCCAGATGGAAAAAGAATCTCAAAAGTTCACTGAGGAGATTCATTCCTTCAGAGTTAGACTGGAGCAAATGGAAGCTAATGACTTTATGAGAAATCAAGATGCTGTTAAGTAGATCCAAACAAATGAAAGATTAGAAGGCAATGTGAACTATCTCATGGGAAAAACCACTGACCTGGAAAATAGATCCAGGAGAGACAATTTAAAAATTATTGGACTACCTGAAAGCCATGATCAAAGAAAGAACCTAGAAATCACCCTTCAAGAAATTCTCAAGGAAAATTGCCCTGATGTTTTAGACCCAGAGGCAAAATAGAGGTTGAAAGAATCCACAGATCACCTCCTGAAAAAGATCCCAAAAAGAAAACTCCCAGGAATATTATAGCCAGGTTCCAGAATCCCCAGATCAAGGAGAAAATACTACAAGCAGCCAGGAAGAAACAATTTCAATATTGTGGAAACACAATCAGAATAGCCCAGGACCTGGCAGCTTCTACACTGAGGGATCGAAGGGCATGGAATATGATATTCCAGAGGGCAAAAGAACTGGGAATGAACCCAAGGGTCACCTACCCAGCAAAACTGAGTATTTTGTTTCAGGGGAAAATATGGTCATTCAGTGGAATAGAGGACTTTCAAGCATTCTTGAGGAAAAAACCAGAATTGAATAGAAAATTTGACATCCAGACACAAGAAGGAAGAGATGCCTGAGAAGGTCATCAGGGAAAAGAAATCAAAAGGAACTTATCAAAGTTGAACTATTTACATTCCTATATGGAAAAGCAATAACAGTGACTGATGATATCTTTCTCACTATGAAAATAATTGAAGAAGGGGGTGTGGTCATATGAATACATATGTGAATGTGTGTGTATATGGTTACAGTTATATATGGATAGAGGGCATAGGTTGAATTTGTTGGGAAGGGAGAATACTCAAGGGATGAAATTATGAGGTGAGAGAGGAAAGTGGCAAGAGGAGATGGGGAGAGACAGGGTAGGGTAAACTATCCCATGTAGAAGAAGCAAGGGGAAGTGGTTGCAAAGGAGGGGGAGAATAAGGAAGGCTAAAAAGGCAAAACCACATTCACATTGAATTTGGTTCAGGGAGAAAATGACATACATACTAAATGGGATATCTCAACCTGCAGCAGGATAGGGGGAAGGGGGATGAGAGGAGGGATGATGGATGGGAGGGCATCCTTGGGGTGAGGGGAGGTTGGAAGTACCTACTATAGAAGAGGGACAGGATCATGTAGGGAATGGACCAGGTGGGGGGTGGGATGAGTGGGAGGGAATTACAAGCAGCCTTGTACAATATATCTACTATGATAATGTTTTGCATAGCTAGACATGTACAACATATACTGAATTACTTATCTCCCCAGAGGGAATGGGTGACAAGGGAGGAAGGAAATGGATCTGAAATTCGAGGTCGTAACATTAAATGTTTCAAATATATATAAATACTATTATTAATACTCTTTTGCTTGTAATAGGGAGATAAGATGTGCAGGCATTGGGACACAAAGATTCACCTTCCTCTAATGGACAAGTCGATGGGGGTATGGGAGAAGGTATGGGAGAGAGCAGATTGGAGGAAGCGATATCTTGTGGGACTACTATTCTGGGAGGTTGGGTAGGGGAATAATGGGGGGAAAATGATTGTAACTCAAAATCTGGCGGAAATGAATGATGTAAAACAGAAGTTAATAAAGCAGTTGTTTAAAAAAAAAAGAGAGAGGATTGTCTGCTTGATCCTGAAGATGACAGGGGCCACTGGAGTTTACTGAATATCAGAAGTAATATGCTCAGATGTGCTTTTTTACACAGACTAATTTGACAGCGGAGTAGAAGATAAATTGTAATGGAGAGACACTTGGGGCAGGGAGACCCATCAGCAGGCTACAGCAGTAGTTCCAGGAATGAGGTGATGAGGGTCAGGAGGGTTTCAGTGTCAGAGGAGAAAAGGGAGTACATACAAGTAATGTTAGGAAGGTATAAATGGCAGAATTTGACAACTAATTGGGTATGTAGGAAGGGGTTTGAGAAAGTGAGGCATGGAGGACAGTGCCTAATTTGTAAGCTTAAGTTACTGGGAAGATAGGGGTACCCTCAGCAGGAAGGGAAAAAACCCACAACCACCACCACCAACAACAACAACAAAGGAATACCTTTCCCTTTTAACGTTATTGGGAATCTAAAGTGTATTAGTCCATTTTACCTCCTTAGTAAGAATAACAGACTAAGAATGGTTGGATTTTTATAGCTAAGAATCTTGTCATGCCCCATTCTCATCATTCTGAAGATCAGCTCTTGTTTCTATGTGGGGGGTATAAGCTAGGAGCACTCCTCTAAGGACATCAGGGTCTGGTGGCTCTCCAGCTTAGTAACAACTCACACCACTGACCCACTTCTAGTGGGGAAGTGAATCCAGCCAAAAATAGAACTTCTCCCTTCACTCTAGTCATTCTCCCTCCTTCCTTTTCTCCAGTGATCTCAATGCTTTTAGGAAAATGAAAGTAGCTCCTCCAATCCAATCCTCAGTCTCTTCCTTCTGAGATTACCTTCCATCCACTCTGTATCTTGCCTGTACAGAGTTATTGGATTGATGTCCCCTTCATTAGAATGTGAGCTCTTGGAAGGCAGGCACTAGTGTTTTTGTCCAGGCTGGACATCCAGCCTAGGATTCAAAAAGAGCCTGATACATAATAATCTCTCTTCTTTTTTTTTTGCTTTTTTTTGTGAGGGGAGATAGGCAATTGGGGTTAAGTGACTTGCCCAAGGGCACACGGCTAGTTTTTTTGTGTTAAGCGTCTGAGGCTGGATTTGAACTCAGGTTCTCCTGACTTCAGGGCTAGTGCTCTATTCACTGTGCCACCTAGCCACCACACACATAATAATCTCTTAATAAATTTTTGTTAACTGACTGATACAGAAAAAAGTTTGGGAACTCCTGGTATAGAAAACTTGAAGTGGGGGGGGAGAGCGGAGCCAAGATGGCAGAGTAGAAACAGCACTTACAATGTGCTCTGCCCCACACAACTTCCAAAAAATGTAAAAGGGGTCTCTGAACAACTTCTGGAGCCCCAGCACCCACAGAACAACACAGAGAAGCTAACCTCCCGCTGAGGAAAACCCAGCAGCCCTGCAGGGAGTGCAGCTCTCTGAGAGCAGGCAGCACAGCACCCTGGGAACTGACAGCTCAGCCCTCTGGGAGCTGAGCCCAAGCCCACTTGAGCCATGGTTTTAGCCCCAGGGCAGCCGGGCCAGCAGCACTCTGAGAGCGGGCAGCACAGTGTACTGGGAACCAACAGTGCACTGCTCAGGGAGCTGAGCCCAGGCCTGCTTGAGCCAAGGTTTTAGCCATAGGGCGACTGGGCCAGCAGCCAGCTGGAGGGACCCCAGAACACTAGCAGCTGTGGCAATTCCAGAACTATCAGCACAGATATGCCTAGGACAAAATGAGAGGTTAGTGCCCTATGGACTTTGGGACCAGTATTTGGGGAACATGTAGGCTTCCTCCCCTAGCGGCGAAAAGCTACTGAAGAAACGTGGCACAGATTGCAGTGGCAGCTCTAGCTCCTGGTCTGCAAACTGTGGGGAGATCCAGCAATCAGTCTGGGGGTTAATCGCTCTTGCTTTAAACTGCCTGGATCTGGATTGTGGTATGCGGGGGGAGGTCTGGGGTGGGTATCCAATTTGCCAGAGTGGCTGGAGGCTTTACAGAGGCCACCCAACCTGCAGAAGTTGTGAAAACCCCGACGTTTGGGACGGAAGCTCTCCTGTCTGGTCGCAGAGTCCTACTGTGGCAACAAGCCCCAAAATCAAATAATTAAGTGGCAACATGCCTAGGCAAAATAAACAGAAAAATTCAACATTGGACTCAGATTTTAGGGGCAAAGAGGATCAAAGCATGGAGGAGGACTGTGAGGTCAGAACTCCTGTACCAAAAGCCCCAAATGAAAATACAAGCTGGCTACAGGCCATAGAGGACCTTAAGAAGCAGATAAGAGAAGTGGGGGAATACTTGGGAAGAGAAATGATAAAGATGCAAGAAAAGTATGAAATGACAGTCAACAGCCTGACTGAGGAAAACAACACCTTAAAAAATAAACTCGGGGCGGCTAGGTGGCGCAGTGAGTAGAGCGTCGGCCCTGGAGTCAGAAGGACCTGAGTTCAGATTCAACCTCAGACACTTTACACACACAAACAAAAACCTAGCCGTGTAACCTTGGGCAAGTTACTTAACCCCAACCGCCCTCCAAAAAGCAAAAAAAAAAAAAAAAAAAATAGACTAACTCAAATGGCAAAAGAGGCTCAGAAAGGCAATGAGGAGAAGAATGCCTTAAAAAGCCAAATTTGCCGGATGGAAAAAGAATCTCAAAAGCTCACTGAGGAGATTCATTGCTTCAGAATCAGACTAGAGCAAATGGAAGCTAGTCACTTTATGAGAAATCAAGATGCTATTAAACATGTCCAAACAAATGAAAGAATAGAAGGCAATGTGAAATATCTCATGGGAAAAACCACTGACCTGGAAAATAGATCCAGGAGAGATAATTTAAAAATTATTGGACTACCTGAAAGCCATGATCAAAGAAAGAACCTAGAAATCATCCTTCAAGAAATTCTCAAGGAAAATTGCCTTGATGTTTTTAGACCCAGAGGGGGAAATAGAGGTTGAAAGAATCTACCAATCACCTCCTGAAAAAGATCCCAGAAAGAAAACTCCTAGGAATATTATAGCCAGGTTCCAGAATTCCCAGATCAAGGAGAAAATACTCCAAGCAGCCAGGAAGAAACAATTTCAATATTGTGGAAAGACAATCAGAATAGCATAGGACCTGGCAGCTTCTACACTGAGGGATCGAAGGGCATGGAATATGATATTCCAGAGGGCAAAAGAGCTGGTATTGAAGCCAAGGGTCACCTACCCAGCAAAACTGAATATCTTGTTTCAGGGGAAAATATGGTCATTCAGTGGAATAGAGGACTTTCAAGCATTCTTGAGGCAAAAACCAGAGTTGAATAGAAAATTTGAGATTCAGACACAAGAAGCAAGAGATGCTTGAGAAGGTAATCAAGGAAAAGAAATCAAAAGGAACTTATCAAAGTTGGACTATTGACATTCCTACATGGAAAAACAATAACTGTGTCTGATGAAGTCTTTCTCATTATGAAAATAATTGAAGAAGGGTATATGGGCATATGTTCACAGGTATACATGGATAGAGGGCACAGGTTGAATTTGATGGGAAGGGATGATACGTAAGGGGTGAAGTTAAGAGGTGAGAGAGGAAAGTGGCAAGAGGAGATGGGGAGAGACAGGGTAGCTATCTCATGTAGAAGAGGCAAAGGGAAGTAGTTGCAGGGGAGGGGAAGAACAGGAAGGCAAAAGGGCAAAACCATATTCTCATTGAATTTGGCTCAAGGAGAGAATCACATACATACTAAATGGGATATCTCACCCTGCAGGAGAGTAGGGGAAAGGGGGGTGAGAGGGGGGATGATGGAGGGGAGGGCATTCTAGGGGGAGAGGAGGTTGGAAGTACCCTCTTTCAAAGAGGGACAGGATCAAAGTAGGGAATGGACCAGGTGGGAGGTGAGATGGGTGGGAGGGAAATATAAGCAGTCTTTTACAATATATCTACTATGGGAATGTTTTGCATAGCTATATATGTACAACACATACCGAATTGCTTATCTTCCCAGAGGGAGTGAGTGACAAGGGAGGAAGGGTATGGATCTGAAAATCGAAGTTTTAAAATTAAAAGTTTCATAAGGTGTCCAGGCATTGGGGCTTAGAGATTCACCTTGCCCTAATGGCAAAGTCGAAGGGGGTATGGGAGAAGATATGGGAGAGAGCAGATTGGATGAGGGGATATCTAGTGGGACTGCTATTCTGGGGTGGTGGGTAGGGAAAAATAGGGGAAAAATTGTAACTCAAAATTTGGTGGAAATGAATGATGTAAACCGGAAGATAACAAAGCATTTGTTTAAAAAAAAATTTTAGGCTACTAAATAAAACCTGTTTTCAAATATTTAAAAAAAAAAGAAAACTCGAAGTGGGTGTAGACCGACCTCAGGACATAACTTAGAAGTAAGTTGGGTTGTTTTTTGTTTTTAACTAAATTCCTTTTGTAATCCTGAATTCTTATCAGCTATTTCTATATGATAAAAGAAAATTTTATGAAGAATTCTAATTAGTTGAATGTTTTGATTAGTGAGAGTTTTGTTGTACTTTTAAGCTTCAACTACCATCTACAGTAGTTAATGAGATTATAGACAACAGAAGGAGCCACTTAACTTGTGCTATATGTTAGCTTGCTAGAAGTTGGCACAGATGGTTTAGAGGAAAGAGGTCAGACCCATAAACCTGCACCACTGCATTGCCCAAACCAGATGTTAAAAGTTTTGGGGAAATATTTAACAAAATAAATTATTATAATATAGATAATGTTAATTTGTGGTTTTCTAAGTTGATATGAAGCCAGCAAGGATCAGGTTTCTTTGAGTTGGATATCACTGGTTTAGAGGGCAGAGTGAAAGTAGCTAATTTTAAAAGGGAAACAGCCCTTCCCATAAAAAGGAATAAATCTAGAAATGATTAAGATTCGGTAAAGAATTGAGATAGTAAAGTGATGACCTAAAAATGGACAAGAACAACTTTTAGGCTATCCTCAGGATTTTATTTTCTTTAATTGAAAAATAGCTAATATGGTTATTGTTAAGTAGGATGTGAGTTTTGTTTTAATTAACATAATAATTCCTCTGAGTACAATTATAATCACATGATACCTTAAATTCTTGTTCTCTTACTGTAGTGACAATTTAATTGCACATCTTATTGGGAGATAAAGTTTTATATTATTAATGAATAATGAATTCCTCTTCCAATACTTCATCCTGAAGTGGAGGTGACCCAGGGTTTTAGGAGGTATAGTATCAGGGGAGCACAAGTAAGGCTGGGAAGAGCCTTGGCCATGGAACCCAAAAGCCAGCTCTGTTACTACCTAAATGACCAGAGATAGGCAAGACACTTATTCTGCCTAGAAATTCATTTCTTTCTCTGCAGAAGGACTAGATGACCTCTGTGGTTCCTTTCAACTCTAAAGCTATGATGCAGCAATATTTCTAGCAATAAATCCTGTGTTTCTGAGCTTACCAAATCTAACCACTCTGGAAAGACCTTCATAACAGGTGCCAGCCAGGGTTAGGCTATGTGTCAGCCCTGGGAAAACCAACTTGGAAAAGTTATTCATTTGAAAGTTAGCCATCATGGGATCATTCAATCAATAAACATTTACGAAGCACTTACTGTGAGCCCAGAGAGAGGCAAGATACATTCTCTGCTCTCAGACTTTGGCCCCAACAGTTCATAAAGTCCCTTGATTGAGGAACAGAGCCGTAATTATCTTGTAGAGGGCATATCCATGCGAGTTAAAATCATATCTCTTTTGTGATATTAAAAATAGGCACATTTTAGAGATAATGGGGAGAACTTTATATGGTTATGAAAATTAGGAATGCAAAAAAACAATTGATCATATCCAGCCCCCAGAGGCTGAATAAGAAAAAAACCATTAATAAACCAGAAAGATGCAAAGTAAATCACTTATCATTTTGAGGAGAATAAATATAATGAATAAAATTAGACAGAAAGAAAGGTCCATTGTTCTCCAACACGTTTCCCATCAATGTAGTGAAACAAACGGTGGCACATAAATGAGATGGGATGTTAGAATGATGTAAGAAACAAAGCATATGAAGACTGATAGGGCCTGGGGAAACTTAGATGAACTGATGCAAAGTGAATAAAGCAGAACCCATAAAACAGTCTACACAGTGTCTTCAACAGTTTAAACGTAAAGAGCAACAAAAATCAAAATTGAACCCTATATTGGTCAGGCTTGGGCCCAGAGAACTGCTACAGGATGCATCTCCCAACTGTCGTTGCATAGCTGGGGGACTGTACAGATGGAAAACAGCATATACTGTCAGGCTTGGTTATTATGTGAATTAGTGTTTCTAAAATGCTTCTTTTCTCTTTCTTTTTTTTTAAAAAGCAATTGGGGTTAAGTAACTTGCTCAAGGTTACATGGCTAGTCATTATTTGTGTGTGGGTGCTCATTTTCTGAGACCAGATTCCATCTCGGGTCATCCCAACTCCCAGGCCAGCTCTCTTACTCACTGCGCCACCTAGCCACCCCTTCTCTTTCTTTTTTATTCTTTGTTATAAGAGATGCCTGGATACAGGAGGGTGGCAGGATATATTGGGAAATGAAAGTTATATAAAAGCAAAAGATATCAATAAAATGTTTTTAAAGGTAATATCTCATTTCTCAACCTCATCACTTATTATCATCTGCCTATGATTTCATTCCACATATACTTCCACGACCAGTTAATTCACCTCTTTATAATGGAAAGAATTTACAGAATCATCAGACAGTAGTACCTCTGTCTAGCTGTGGTTCATCTATAGATAGGAGTTTTTGCCAAACTCTGACATCTGAGATCGCTTATGTTCTCCCCAGCAATACTGAGCAAAGTTTTTGGATTTGTGCATCTCTGTCTCTAAGACAGCAGACTGATTGATGTCATACTTAGCTAGCATCTGAGAATTGCATTTGGAGCTGCAACCTCTGACATGGGCACAACATAGAAAAGAGGTAAAAGCTCAAGGAGAGCTCACCAGGCTGACTGATCTTTCTTCCCTGCTGACACCAAGTTATCCTTGTCCAGAGTTCTTTGTACCTCACGGGGCAAACAATACCAAAGGGCTTTACCCAGCCAGTCAGCCAAAAGCTCAAAGTTCTGTCTGGCTTGTTCTCTTTTTATCTACTGCCCCTAATTAAACTTCTGCCTGGGACCAGAAAACAAAAGTAGGACCCTCGAATCCTGATAGAGAGAAGCAAGCAGAAACTGAGTTGGAGCTCTTGTTCTGCTCACTCTTGTGGTGAGCCAGAATAAGTCTGATCCCACTTCTGCATGAAGTTAAGTGGTTGTGCTGTGCAAACCACTTATCACACTGCGGTAATAGCGGGTGACATTCAGGGCCTGTCTCCACCACTGCCAGGCTGTGCCTTCATGGGATCAGCCCTTCACCATTCTAATGTGCTTCTAATCTGCCGTGGGCTTCAAAAACAGATGAGCCAGCTGGACCGAAGGGTGGGTTGAATGAATAAACAAGCCTGAAGAGTAGTTCTATGAGTAAAGTACACAAATTCTTGTCCATGGATGTGTGGTGGCCAACTCACTTGGAGACTTTTGATTTGAGTCCTTGGACTACAGAGCGAGCACACCCTATACTTTCCTGTCCCTCAGCCTTTCCCTACATTTTGAACTCCTTTTTACCATGTCAACCTGTTGAAATCCCCTCCCCCCCTTTTTAAAAGACCTAATGCAGTTCAACATATTTATTTACCAAAATAAATTTGGCTCAGATGCCAAACCCACCAAGTCAGAAACCAGCTTTCCTTATCTCTGCCTCCCTCAGCAGTTATGCTGTAGTACTGTCATTTGTCTTTTCTTTCTTGGTTAAAAATTCCTTAAGGGCTTGATAATGTCCTTTCGTGACCTGCGTGTGCCTCCCAAGTGCTCAGCAGCAATGCTGAAGCACCCCTTGCCTTGCCTTTTAACAAGAAGAAAACTACTCCAGATTTACCGGGTTGCAGGTGCTCTCTGGTGCACAAGGCTCCATTATGCTGTGCTGCCGCTTTCAGGAACCATACTGCAGTGGGAGAGAATGCGCTGGAACTTTGTGAGCTTTATCCTTCATCATGTGAGCTTCGGCATCACCTCCTGGGTTGCCTTTTCTGTCTTCAGGTTCTTGCATGAAGCAGTATATATTTATGTGGCTCTTTTGCATTTTCTCTTGAGGTGATACTGATTTGCCTTTGATTGGCAATTACCACCTTCTTCCCAAGGCCCGCTGCTTATAGGAGTACTCACCTGGCAGACACTCTTTTTTCCATCTCTTTGTCCTCAGTCATAAGATTTTGGAAGCCTCTACCTATCTCACAGCTCAGCTGCTGTGTCTGTTTCCATTGGCCCTCTAGCAAGGCATTATAAAAAACTGACTTCCAGAATGAACAAACCTGAGCCAGAGGAACTGTGTATGCCATTGTCATGTTATATCAGTGATAAGCAGCATGTCATTGTGGCCTGGAAGCCAATTTCAGAATCAGAAGACCTGCACTCTACTCTTGCTTCTGACTCATACTGGCAAGTCCATGCTCCCCAGAAAACTCTCAAAGACTGGAAATTACAAAACATTAACATGTCTGAATTGGTGAAGAGTTTTCTCCTTGGCCATGAGTGTTCCTCACTGCCAAAATCAGCATCCAAGGATTCTGACTTCTGGAAAGCTGGCAAATGTGCAGAGCACATCATCTCCCTCACTGCCTCTTCCTTTGGAGGGTAGAGATAATGTTGGTCTTTACTACTCACAAAGGTCTTTTGTGAATATCAGTTTTTCTCATTTTTTCAATCAAAAGCCATGGCCAAGGGAAGGAACAAAAAAAGATATAAGAAAACCTGTCACTATCCTTGTTCCCATTTCAAACTGAGCAGAATAGAACCGGCAGCTACAGAGGCCACATAGTTTAATTCTCCAAGTTTGTAGGAGGACTACGTGTTGACCTCTGTAATTTAATTGGATATTCCATGGCAAGCTTCTGTTATTATACCTTTTGAGGGAGTGATTTCAAAGTCTAGGAAAGTTTTCGCAAAATAAATGTCAATATATAGAGCCTGTTAGTGTTATTCTTCAGTGAAGAGTGATGATTAATTTTGTCTGATATGGAATGTTCCCCAAGTCTGACAGGGCCAAGCCTGGGTGGTCGGGGTGGTAGGAAATGAAAGGCTGTAAATCTCCTGGGAAGCATTCCACAGGTCACTGGACTACTGCTTTTCCATTAACCTTTACTTCCTGGGCAGCACAGGGCCCAGGAAGAGACAGAGAGTCAAGCTCCAAAACAGCTTCTCATTTGTCATCTGTTCTTGGCCAATCTCCCTATCTCAGATGATAGCAGCAGCTCACATTTCCCAGATTCCTCAGTTCTTGACCCCCTGTTGTTCATGATTGCAATACTTCTCTCCACTTTTTCCCATTTCCCTTGAGTGTGGGTCCAGCCTATGGTTTCTGGCTTTAGAACCTTGGCATCACAGTCTTGCTGATAGCGGCAGTAAGGACTGAAGGCCTTATACAGTCTCTCTCTGTCTGTCTCTCTCTCAGAAAATGACATTAACAGGGAGTGGGGATAAGTAGTCCACATCTTAAAGATCCTAATGAAGTAACACTAGGAATAGAGAAGAATAGACTGGCACTGTTTGGGCACTTTGGGTCTGGGCACTTTCATTGGCTGGGTGAGTCTATCAGCAACCCAATATTTAGCATAGTTCAGTTCATTAGATGAACATTTAAAGGAAAGCGTAGAATATACAGACTCAGCTTTTAAGGACATCATCTCGGGAGGGCACATCATTGACCACAAAAGCACCTTTTGTCTAAAATAGGAAGAGCTAGCCTAATGGACGCCTGGTCTGACCCAGCATGGTGGCTGTTCTCACCTAGCACTTACCACATTCCCTTTCATTTGTGCTCTAGGTTTTCTGTCCCAGCTGGTTGCTGACCGGCCCTTGACTGAATGCATCCGCGCAGGCCACTACGCTGCCAGCATCATCATTAAGCGCTCTGGCTGTACCTTTCCAGAGAAGCCAGACTTCCATTGATGAGCAAAAGGGAAGAGCCCAGGAGGAAAGACAGTGCCCAGACTGGTTCCTGCTCATCTCCTGCATCATGGCTTCCATACTCTTACTAGAGAAGATCTTTTCCAACTACAATGATACATACTCTTGATTTAGGGGTACGATGCTTAAGTAGAAGCTTTATTCTCTCATCAACTTGAAAAAGTGGGATTATTTACACAATTTGGTAGCCTCATTCAAATGTCAGTTATTTAAACAGTGTTATAACATTTCATCTTATTCATTTTCAGTTCCTTTGTAAATTCACGTGTCTAGGAAACTGGCTAATTTTTAAAATTTCTGCTTTGAACACAGAGACGGTTTCATAATTTCATAGATATAAAATGTATCAATCCTAACATCAATTTAAGCTTTTATATGCATATATTTAATTTAGGAGCATATATATATATATATGCGCAAAGCATATATATATTTAAAATTAAGGTACAGAAATATTTATGCTAAGCCTCTTACCAAGATATGCCAAATAGTCTCTTCAATGCACACTTCAAATATAAAATGAACTTTGGTTAATTTAACAATTTACCAAATTTTAAATTATATTAAAATATTCAATTCATAACCTGACACTTCCTGATGGTACTATGTAATTTGATACTGATAAAATAAACCTTGTCAAATATGAATTATGTCTTTCTTTCCTTGCCTTGTTAAGGGGGGGAAAGAGGGTCATTTTATTTAAATTTTTTTTTCTTTTTGGAGGGCAATTGGGATTAAGTAACTTGCCCAAAGTCATATGGCTAGTTTTTCTGTTAAGTGTCTGAGGCCGAATTTGAACTCAGGGCCTCCTGACTCCAGGGCTGGTGCTTTACTCACTGCACCACCCAGCTGCCCCATGAGGGTCATTTTATATTGGGGACTGCATTTGGGCCCTAGAGAAAAGGAAAAGGATGGGTCCACTATCAAGTCCTGCATTTGGTTCCTGAGCTTTGTATGCCCAATGAGATATTATCACATCTTTAGGAATTTGGTTTAAAGATCTAAGTTTCTAAAAAGGCCACTCTCTAACCACAAAAAAAGGTACTGAGATGAGGTATGGTTAGAAAGAAAGAAATCTAGATTATCCATATCACATTGCTGATTCATGTTGTCCACTGAGACCCACAGATTTTTTCAAACAACTTCAATTTAAACTCAGCAACAAAAGTTTATTAGACACGAACATTATAGTGAGGATACAAAGAGAAAAAGTTATTATAAAGTCCACAGACAGATGTTTATGACAATTTGAGGAGAGAACAGCCAGAGTAGATTGTGATCACAAAACAAAGAATTTCAGAGCTGGAAGGAGCTGGCATTAGGGAAGACAAGCAGATCTAGTCCAACCCACACCTGAGAAAGAATCTCCACTCTAATATAATCCAACATACATGGTCATGAAGACCTCTTCAGTAAGTATGAGTTTAGCCAATTCAACAGCCCATTGTCCTCAAGTGGCACTTTCTACATGAATCTTTCCCTGATCCCTCTGGATCCTAGTACCTCCCCTCAACCCAAGTTACCTTGATGCTATTTTTTACATATTTTGTGTATAAATGTACATGTATTTTCACACAACACACATATGTGCATATACCCTGACAGAATCTAAGTTCTTCTGTCCTCATTCATTTTTGTCTTTGTATCTCCAGTACTTGTAACAGTGCCTGGTTAATAGTAGGTGCTTAATGAATGCTGATTCATTAATTACTCAAGAATATATTTCATCTGTGGCACATGACTTGAGTTCATCATAGAAACTCTTTAGTCATTATGTGTATTCTCTCCTTCCCAGTCTAAAGGTCATCCTCCCTGGCAAAAAGGGCAGAATTAAACTTAGAATTGAACATTATCTTTCTTTCTGTCATCAATTGTTATCCCATCCACTCAAGGTTAATTGGAACAGCCACATTGATCTCTTCAAGCATTCTCATTATTCTTCCTCACCAAAATGATTTTTTTCATGTGTCTTAAGTTCATTCTTGAGCTTCCAATCTTTCTGGGACTGACTTCCTCTGTAGAAGGTTAGTTCATAGGTCCTACTTATCCTTCCACTGAACTCTAAACTCTTAAAAAAATCTTTTCCAAAATGTAGAAGGCATTAAGACTCTTCTTGGCTTTTCTCTTGTCTACCAACATCTCCAGGACAGGGGTTCTGAACCTTTATTCTTCCCTGGACCCCTTGGACTCAGTCTATTGAAGGCCATGGGCCCCCACCTCAGGATAATGTTGGTTTGTTTTTTTTTCCAATTCCACAAGCACTTATTAAGTGTCTACTATGTGCCAGGCTCTGAGGATACAAAGATAAAAATAAAACCATCCCTGCCCTCTGGGAGCTTACATTCTACCAGGTACTTATCAGGGCCTATTGTGTGTTCTACCCTATGCAAGTTACTGTGTGAGATCTGAAAAAATAAACCACAGTCTTCCTTTAGGGAGTTTAATGGGAAAACAACATGCACCAATAATTAGAGAATCTAATGGATTCATTTTCCCACTTATCACCATCACTCCTCCAAACCTTTTCATTTCTCCTCAAACTTGAATGATAGCTAAAAACCTTGCCTCATAATTCCTTCATTGAAAAAAATTGAAGCAATTCACCAACAACTCTCCCTTCTCCATCCTCATCCCCCCACCATTTGCATGTCTTCCCCTACTTTCTTCCTATCTATTCCTATCTCACATGAAGAGGTTGCCTGTCTCCTTGCTAAGGCCAACACCTCCACATGTGTACCTTTGATTATATTCCATCTAATCTTCAGGAGATTAGCCCTTTCTCATCCTTATTCTCTCACTAATCTTCCATTTCTCTCTGCTGGCTGTTTCCCTGATGTCTCTAAGTATACCCATCCTTTAAAAATACAAGAAACCCTCTTACTTGATCCACCCATCCCCATTAGCTGTTGCCCTTTGTCTTTCCACCCTAAACTTCAAAAGGGCTTCTGTTAGTGCTTCCACTTCCTTCCCTCTCATTCTTTTCTTAACTTTGTGAAGTCTGACTAATGACCTCCTCATTCAGCTGAAACATCTGTCTCCAAAGTTACCGGTGCTTCTACGTAATCCAATGATTTTTTCTTGCTCCTCAACCTTCTGTGCAATCTTTGACTCTTGACCATCCTCTTCTCCTAGATACTCTCTTCCCTCAAGGTTTTCCTTTTCTCCTCATTCTCCTCCTAGCAGTGTAACTCCTCCATCTTCCCAGGACACGCCCACTAACCATGAATGTCTCCCATGGGTCTGTCCTGGACCTCCCTTTATACTCTCTCACTTGGTGATCTCCTAAAGGACTTAGGACTTTAGGTCAAGTCCTAAAGACACAAATCAGGTTATTCTCAGCTCATTTATCCAGCCACATCCTCTCTCCTGACCTTCAGTCCTGCATTTCTAACTGCCTATTGGGCACATCTTAAACTCAGTGTGTCCAAAACTGAAATTATCTTTCTCCCAAAAGTGTTCCCTCTTCTGAACTTCCCATTTCTGACCATGATCCCACCATCCTCCCAGTCTCCAGGCTTGCAGCCTTGGAGTCTTCCTCAGCTCATCTCTCATATTCACTCCCATATCCAATCATCACCATGTTCTGACAATCTTATCTTTTCAACATCTCATACACATCCCCTTCTCTCACCACCACCCCAGTGCAGATCTTCATTATCTCATGCTTAGACTACTGCAATTGCCCTCTAGTAGGTTTCCTTTCCTCAAGCTTCTCCCCACTCTTCATCCTCTACTGAGGTGCGAAAGTGATCTTCCTAAAGCATAGGCCTAGTCCCTATGCCACTGCACTCAGTAAACTCCAGTTACCTCCAGGATCAAATAGAGACTCCAGTGATTGACTTTAAAGCCCTTTGCACCCAAGCCCCTTCCTCCTCTTCCAGTCTTATGCTTGACGCCCTTCCTCCAAGTACTCCATGATCCAGTGACACTGGCCTTTCTCACACATGTTGTTCCAAGAGTTTTCTCTGACTGTCCCTCATACCCAGAATGCTCTTCTTCCTCATGTCTGCGTCTCGGCTTCCCTAGCTTCCCTGGGGTCTCAGCCCATATCAGGCCTTTTTCCAGTCCTCAGTGCTAGTGCCTATACTCTGAGATGACTGTCAGTTTATCCAATATGTAGCAAGTTGTTTTCATGTTGTCTCCCCCATTACAACCTGACCTTGAAGTGAGAAAGGGGGTTACAGACTCAGTAGATTGCCTGGCACACAGTAAGCATTTCATGAACGCATACAGAGAGCATCTAGTTCAGTCTCCGCTCAGACAGTAATCTCTTCCACACCATCCCCAGCAACTGGTCACCCAGCCTTCAGTTGAAGAGCCCTGTCTCTTCATCTTATGTTATAATTTCAAGTCTTTCTTAGGCCCTTTTAACATGTTATTGGTGAAAACAGAGCAGAGAAGCATTAGTTCAGAGTAATGGTTTTAAATGAATAAAAGTACATAGAAATACAAAGGATACTAATTATTTGAAATACAGTTATCAGAAGTTTGGTGGCCCAGTAGAGAGAGCTGATCCTGGAAGCCGGAAGACCTGAGTTCAGACAGGGCCTCAGATAGCTGTGTGACACTAAGCAAGTCACAACCTCTGTCTGCCCAAGTTTCTTCTCTGTAAAAGTGGGGATAGCAATAGCCATTACCCCCTAGGAATGTTGGAAGGATAAATTAGGCAATGTTTGGAAAGCACTTTGCACACTTTTAAAATACCATATAAACACCAGCTATTGTTGTCAGAATATTTTATTAAAAGTTCCTTGGTTCCAGTTTTACAAATACCTGCTTTAAAAAGAAGTGGTCAAAAAAAAAAGTGGTCACTTTACAAAAAAATTCCTATCGTTCTCACCCCAACAACTACCATATTCAAAATAGGAGCCTCCTCTACCTTTTGAAGAATGGAATTATCATTAAAGCATGTCAGTAAATTATCTACATGAAGTTAAGATTGAGTGAGAAGAAGCATTTTACTTAGCTTTCCCAGCATACCTCTTTCACAATGACATAGAAAATGCACAAGACTAAATTCTGATCTGGAAAGTCAAATAACAAGTCACAGTGAGTCATATTTTCCAGACCAGGACAGCTTAGGGAGCCAGACAGAGAGGTCTGTAGTCACTGGGGGATGGGAATTGGCCAGGAATGTGTATAATGGCAGCAGCAGGGAACAGTCCAGTGCTCAGGAATAGAAAGAGGACTGATACAAAGAACCAGGGCAGGAAAAATATCCCAGGGGATCCCCAAACTAGCACTGGGTGCAGGAACAATGTAACAGCATGTACCCTAGCACACCCAGGATGGCCTGCTAGCACAGGTTCTTCAATCTGCTTTTAAAGGAAAGACTGATCAAAAAGGAGTTAACAATTCTACTTTTAATTACATTCACTAGTTCAGGGGAAAGGTCAGCACCCTGAACATGAAGAAAATACACAGAAAATCCAAGCAGAGAAATTAGCACGAATACCAACAGATAGGGCTCCAACTGTGAGTAAAACAATATTGCTATACACTTTACATATATCACTGAATTGATGGAGCACAGACATCTAATCCGGGGCCTTTTAACAAATGGCTACTCAGAGTCTTGACCAGGAAATCAAAAGATCCTTCTCATGAGTAAACCCCCAAAGCAAAATGCCAACCTCCCAGAATATATAACAAAGACTCAGCCCCTGATTGGCTTAGAGCCAGAAGGCAGGAAACCTATTCAGCTCATCATAACTCAGCTATTAGGGTTCAAAGGAGATTAATCTTTCAGATGTTTACAATTTAGCCTAAGCCTGGAAAATTGAACTCCAACACCAAGAATAAAAAAAAAACAATTAAAATCCCACCTTGCTTATGCTCACAAAAGAGTGCCATCTGACAGCTCTAAAGGTCACAGATCCAGGGTGGAAAGAAGCATTCCTGTGAGCATAGGCCTCCCTGAGTACTGAACAAGGAACAAGTCCCAGAAATGTAGATGGGGATCTGTGCCCAGGCAGAGAACAGTGACCCAGTTCTACCCTCCAGCCCATCCTGTAAATCTGCAGTGTAATAACCAGGGCTGGAATCCCAGACCAAAGGAGATCCAACAGTTCCTTCACTCTGACCCTGCAGAACCTCCCAGCTAATAGTGACTGAGTCCAGCAACAGTCGATTGATACTCAATTATGCACAAGCCAACAGACCTAAACCAGGCTCAGGGACTTGAAGAACTCAGACCAGGAGGGTAGTGAACGGATGTCTCCTTGGATCAGTCCACTCTGGGAGCACTCAAAACTTGAGGTCCCCATACTGAGCTGTGAAAAAAACAAAAGGACATAAAAGTATAGAATCTGAGTTCAAGCATCCCCCCAGAAGTCAGCAGAAATTAGCACTAAAATAATGTCCAAAGTCAAGAAGTAGGCTGGAAGAATAAGCAAGCCAAAAACAAACCTGATCGTAAAGAGCTCCTATGGTGACAAGGAAGCTCAAGACATGAACACACAAGATGAGAATAATAAAAACATCAACAAGCAAAGCCTCAAAGAATAATGGACATAACTTCATCAGGAATTCCTAGAAGAGTTATAAAGTTTGGGGTTTTTTCAAGGAGCAAAAAGTTTATTTTAAAAACAAAAATGAGAAGGGGCGGCTAGGTGGTACAGTGAATAGAGCACCAGCCCTGGAGTCAGGAGGACATGGGTTCTAATCCAGCCTCAGACACTTAACACAAAAACTAGCCATGTGACCTTGGGCAAGTCACTTAACCTCAATTGCCCTCCAAAAAAGGCACACAAAAATGAAGCTATGAAAGAAAAAATGTGAAAAGAGAATTAACAGTTTGGTAAAAAAAAGTACAAAACCTTACTGAGAAAAAGAGCACCTTGAAAATCGGAAATGGTCAAATAGAAGCGAATGACTCCTTGAGACATTAAGAAATAGCAAGACAGGGGCGGCTAGGTGGCGCAGTGAGTAGAGCGTCGGCCCTGGAGTCAGAAGGACCTGAGTTTGGATCCGACCTCAGACACTTAACGCACACACAAACAAAACCTAGCCGTGTGACCTTGGGCAAGTTCCTTAACCCCAATTGCCCTCCAAAAAGGAAAAAAAAAGAAAGAAAGAAATAGCAAGACAAAGACAAAAGACTGAAAAAATAGAAAAAAATGTGAATATTTCATTGACCTGGAATACAGAGCTAGGGGAGATAATTTTAAAATCATTAAATTACTGAAAAGCCGTGAACAACAAAAAGGGAGCATATTTCAAGAAATGATTGTAGAAAACTGTCCAGGTATCTTACTATCAGAGAGTAAAATAGAAACTGAAAAATTCCACTGGTCATCTCCTGAAAGAAACTCCAAAATGAAAACTCCTAGGAATTTTACCAAATCAAAATCCAAAACTTCCATATCAAAGGATAAAAAACTGCAAGCATGGGGCGGCTAGGTGGCGCAGTGAATAGAGCGCCGGCCCTGGAGTCAGAAGGACCTGAGTTCGGATCCGGCCTCAGACACTTAACCCACACAAACAAAAACCTAGCCGTGTAACCTTGGGCAAGTTACTTAACCCCAATTGCCCTAAAGGGGTGGCTAGGTGGTGCAGTGAGTAAGAGCTCCGGCCTCGGAGTTGGGATGACCCGAGATCAGATCCGGCCTCAGAAAATGAGCACCCACGCATAAACAATGACTAGCCATGTAACCTTGAGCAAGTTACTTAACCCCAATTGCTTAAAAAAAAAAAAAAAAAAAAACAAACCTGCAAGCATCCAGAATTCAAGCACCAAGAAGTCACAATTGGCATCATACAAGATTTAGCAGCCACCAATATAAAGTAAAGGAATGGAAAGCTTGGAATATGAGACTCCAGAAGACAAAGCTGAGAACAACCTACCCAGCAAAATCAAATATAATCTTATAGGGGAAAAAATGAATTTTTAATGAAACAGAGGAACTTCAAGCACTCATAATGAAAAGACCTGACCTGAGTAGAAAATGTGACATATGGGGTGGCTAGGTGGCACAGTGAGTAGAGCGTCAGCCCTGGAGTCAGAAGGATCTGAGTTCGGATCCAGCCTCAGACACTTAACACACACAAACAAAAAACCTAGCCGTGTGACCTTGGGCAAGTTACTTAACCGCAATTGCCCTCTAAAAAGAAAAAAATGTGACATACAAACAACAGGATGCAAACATAAAATGGCAAATATGAGTGAGAAATCATAAGGCACTAAACAAGGTTAAACTTTATGTATTTTTACATGGAAAGATGATATATGGAACTCCTCGGAACTTTATTATCACCAGGGGTTTTGGAGGGAGTTTAATTAGACATGCCATATCCAGATCTTTATGGTGGAACACCAACAGCTTTTATGGTCTTCCTTGAATAAGACAGAAGTGCAGTACATAAAATTGGACATGGAGTCAAGAAAACCTAGGTATGAATCTCACCTTGACAGCTTATCTACAAAAAGTGATAAAGCTAACTTTATCTCAAATACCTATATCACAAGGTGGTTGTAAGACCCATATGAGATATTTATTGAGTGCTTTAAAGTACTATATCAGTGTCAACTGTTATTATTAGCTACCAACAGTGGTTGTTCAGAATATTATCCTCTTTTCTTGAAGCACCAAACAGCACTCTCATTCTGAGAAGAATTCTGAATTTTGTGTTAAAGAAGAGAGAAGAATGTTAAGGACAATGGGACTGAAACCAAAAGGAAGGGAGGAAACTGGTCCTTAGAACTAGGTTTTTACTATAAGTAAATGCCACCCAAAGCTGTCCTACATGGAGGTTAGTTCAAGCTGCTCTGTAGGTTCTCCCACCCTGTTACCATCATCTTCATTGAAACCCTTGAGAATTTGGGTCTCTCCAAAAAGGACAGGGTGGCAACCATAAGGGCAGAGCTACCTACATCAATACCTAATCCCCACACACATCATATACCAACAGGCATCATAAGCTCAATAGACTGTGGCCCAGCAAACAGTCAAGAAAGCTCTTTGGAGGATATTTGGGCCTTTTCTGGCCCTGGGGCAAGGAGAAAGGCATCAAACTCCCATGCTCCTGATAATCCTCTATACCCCATAAATTTTTTTCTGATCACCAAATTCTGCTCAGAGATTTTGGGTCAACCTGCCTCTTTCCTCCAACCTTATCAAATCCAAGCCCTGTTAGTTTCCAGGGAACATGTTGCCCAAGGTTGATCTCTTAAGAATAGCTAAGGTGCATATATCTTAGTAATAGCTAAGATCCCATATAGTGGGTAAGTATGCAGCCCACTGTGAATTCAGTTACTACTATACAAAATATATATAAACGGCACTTAAGTTACTCTGATACTTCTCTACTGTGATAGAATTTAACTGGTTAAAAAAATTATAATTAAAAAAAGAGGGAAGATAATTCATAGGAGAGCTTTAGGCTTTTGCTCTAATAGCTTTCAGTGCTAGAGAATTATTGTTTAAAGGAAATGAAATCACTGTATTTTTCCCAACATATTTTTATTCATTTCATAAAATATTTCTCAATTGTAGATGAAAAAATTTTAACATTCTGAGAGGTAAAATTTTCTATGCTCCCCTAATTTGCTTATGTTACTACCCTTTATTTCTAAATTATGTACCTATTTTGGCTTTATCTTAGTAAATGGTGTGAGGATGTTGGTTCAGAAATTTTTGTCAAATAGTGAGTTTTTGTCCCAAAAATGTGGATCTTTCTTTGGGTTTATCAAACACTCCATTACTATGGTCATTTGCTGTTGTGCATTGTGCACACTAGGAGGCAACTAGGTGGCTCAATGGATGAGCCTAGGGTCAGAAAGACCTAAGTTCAAATTCAACCTCAGACACTTACTAGCTCTGTAACCCGTGGCAAATCACTTAAGTTCTGTTTGCCTTAATCTACTGTAGAAGGAAATGACAAACCACTCCATTATCTTTGCCATGAAAAGCCATGGATAGAGTTAGTAGGCTGTGGTCTAAAGGGTCAAGAAGAACCAGAGGTGTACCAACATGTACACAAATATTTACAGCAGCAATCTTTGTGGTATCCAAGAAATGGAAATTGAGGGGCTGCCCATCAATTGGGGAATGGCTAAACAAGTTGTGGCATATGAATGTGATGGAATACTATTGTGCTATAAGAAATGATGAACAAGTGGACTTCAGAAAAACCTAGAAAGATTTCTATGAACTGATGCTGAATGAAGTGAGCAGAACCAGGAGAACATTGTACACAGTAACACTCACAGTGTTCAATGACTGATTTTGATAGACTTAGCCCTTCTCAGCAATGCAAGGACCTAAAACATTTCCAAAAGGACTCATGATAGAAAATGCCATCCACATCCAGAGAAAGAACTATGGAGTCTGAATGAAGAATGAAGCAGACTTATTTTCTTGTTTTGTTTTGTTTTTTTCTTTCTTATGGTTTCTCCCATTCATCATAATTCTTCTATACAACATGACTAATGTGAAAATATGTTTAATATGAATGTATACATAAAGCCTTTATTAGATTGCAAGCCATCTTGGGGAGGGAGAGGGAAGGGAAGGGGGAAATTTTTTAATTTATGGAAGTAAATGTTGAAAACTAAAAATAAATTAATAAAAAATTCTTAAAAAGTCACCTCACTGGAGGTGACTTAGCAACTGAAAAACAACAACAAATTAGACAGAGGGCCTAGATGCAATACTGTTGTGTTTGGATGGTCACAAAAGAAAAATGAAAGGATAGGAAAGAGGAATACACTGGGAGAGGAAGAATGGAGGAAATTACATAAATGCCGTGTGTAAGGAGGAGGTTATATAATAGGACAATGAAAGAGTGAGAGACACTAGAACATCATTCTCATCTAAAATGGTTAAAAGAGGGAAGAATACTTATATACACACACAGTTAAATATAGAAACTCATCTTATCCGATAGGGAAGTAGGAGGAGAAGGGGAAAGAGAAGGAGTAAATAGAGGGAGAGTAGATTAAGTGAGTCATTAGTCAGAAGCAAAAGATTCATAAAGAGAGAGCAGCAAAAAAAAACAAAAAAGAAGGAAAAGTATGAGAATAAGATGGAAGAAAATTCAGTTAGTAATCATAACTGTGAATATGAACAGGATGGTACTCATAAAATTGAAAAGAATAGTAAAATGGATTAGAAACCAGAATCCAAAAATATGTTGTTTACAAGGAAAATACTTGAAACAGAAAGATACACAGCCATAGTTAAAAGAAGGAGCTAGAGCAGAATCTGTTGTGCTTTTTCTGAAATAAAATTTTCTGGGGTAGCTATCATGATCTCAGACAAATTAAAAGCAAAACCAGACCTAATTTAAAAAGATAAACGTGGAAACTAGAAAGGTACACTAGATAATGAGTTAATATCAAAAGCTAACATACATGCACCAAATGATATAGCATCCAAATTCTTTTTTTTTTTAGGAAGTTTTCTATTTATTCAATAACAAATCAGAGCAAAACATTTACAGAAAATCAAGGTACAGCATTCAGAACATTACAACTTATCAGAAAATCAAACTACAGCATTCATCATGTCAGAACTCAACAACTTATCACTAAAGTGGCCACATAGTTTTCACCAAAGTGGTAACATAGTTTTAAACAAAATGCAATCATTTAGTCAATCACAAAATCCTTAATTCAATCACAAAGTACAAAAGTCAAAGTTCTCCTTGTCACAGTAAATCATAATCTTCTCAGTCAGTACACAGTATCCAAGTAAAGTCTTCTTTCAGTTTGACTCAAGGCTGGCTCTCAGATTCCATAGTTCCTCTTTTATAGACCCAGTTCCAGCTGTCACCTGGGTTCAAAGGCAGGCAGCTCTCAGTTCCTTGTCCAGCTCCTTGTCCAGTTCTTCATCCAGTTCCTATTTCATACTGAAGTTCACAGTGTCCAGTCTACCTCAAATCCTTCATAGTTCCTGTTTCTGGGAAAACAAAGCTTGACAGAGCCACAATAATATTCATACACATTGTCAGTACCATCATCAATTCATTATCTGCCTGTGAAATCAACTCAGACCCACCAACAAGGTCTGAGAATGCAACACAAATCATCAACATAAAAATCAACACAGACTCATAAATAAGGTCCAAGATGTCAGCACAAATCATCAACATAGAAACCAACACAGACTCACAAACAAGGTCCAAGGTGATCAGCACATATCATTAGTAAAGTCCCAGAACCTCCAAAACCCTCCTCCAGGACTTCTGTAAACATAAAATCAGAAAATCCTCTTTCAGGGCTTCCAGTAAGGTTCCAGGGCTTCTGTACAAAGCATCACAAACAAACATCAGCACAGACAGAGCAGACAGAGTGCCTGATATCAAAGTTTTCTCCTTCTTGACTCTGCCACCACAAGAGTCCTCTTGTCAGTTCTGCTGTCTCTAGTCTAGGCTTCTCCTTATATATGGTCATTAGCTCCTCCCCTTTCTGTTGCAGAAGTTCACTAATTGTGGGGTTCGCACATTCTGTTTTTTTATTTTTAGTTTTCAACATTCATATCCACAAAATTTTGAGTTACAAATTTCTCTCCCCATCTTTTCCCTACCCTTCACCCCAAAATAGCAAGCCTGCTGAATACTCCTTCCCCCAATATGTTCTCTTTTATATCCTCCCCTATCACCCCCTTAACTTTCTAGTAGAACAAGATGGGCTTCTGTACCCCAGTACTTGTATATCTTATTTCCCAGTTACATGTAAAAAAATTTTTTTTAAACATTTGTTTTTAAAACTTTAAGTTCCAGATTTTTTCCCTTCTTCCCTCCTCACCTCCTCACCCACCCACGCTGGGAAGATAAGCAATTCAGTATAGGTTGTACGCCTGTAGTTACCCAAATAATTTTCATAGTAGTTATCTTGTGAAAGCCTAACTATATTTCCCTCCCTCCTATTCCACCCCCCACTTATTCTATTTTCTCCTTTGACCCTATTCCTTTTCAAAAATGTTTGTTTCTAACTACCCTCTCCCCAAGTCTGCCATCCCTTCTATCATCCCCCTTTTCATCCCCTACTCCCCCTACTTTCCTGTAGGGTAAGATATCCAATTGAGTGTGTATGTTATTCCCTCCTTAAGCCAAATTCAATGAGAATCAGGTTGTCCCATTCCCTTCCACCTTACTGCTCTTCCCCTCCATTGTAACTGTTTTCTCTTGCCTCTTTTATATAAGATTTTTTTTTTTTTGCTTTTTGGAGGGCAATTGGGGTTAAGTGACTTGCCCAGGGTCACACAGCTAGTTTTTGTATTAAGTGTCTAAGGCCAGATTTGAACTCAGGTCCTCCTGACTCCAGGGCCGGTGCTCTATTCACTGCACCTCCTAGATGCCCCTATATGAGATAATTTACCCTATTTTATACCTCCCTTTCTCCTTCTCCCAATAAATTGCTCTCACCTCTTAATTTTATTTTTTATATATCATCCCTTCATATTCATCTCATCCTCTGTATATGTACACATGAACATACATATGCCCACACTCTTACATTTATATACATATACACCTTCCTATATATACATATATATGTATGTATACATATATACATATATATTCCCTTCAACTATCCTCATACTGAGAAAAGTCTTGAGTTACAATTATTGTTTTTCCATATAGGAATGTAAATAGTTCAACTTTAATAAGTTCCTTATGATTTCTTTTTCCTGTTTACCTTCTCATGCTTCTCTTGCTTCTTGTATTTGAATGTCAAATTTTCTCTTCAGCTCTGGCTTTTTCATAAAGAATGCTTGAAAATTCTCTATTTCATTGAGTGACCATATTTTCCCCTGTGGCATTATACTCAGTTTTTCTGGGTAGGTGAATCTTGGTTTTAGTCCTAGCTCCTTTGACCTCCAGAATATATTCCAAGCCCTTTGATCCCTCAGTGTAGAAGCTGCTAGGTCTTGTGTTATCCTGATTGTGTTTCCACAATACTCAAATTGTTTCTTCCTGACTGCTTGCAGTATTTTCTCCTTGACCTGGGAACTCTGGAATTTGCCTATAATATTCCTTGGAGTTTTCTTTTGGGGATCTTTATCAAGAGGTGATTGGTGAATTCTTTTAATTTCTATTTTGCCCTCTGGTTCTAGAATATCAGAGTAATTTTGCTTGATAATTTCTTGAAAGCTGTTGTCTAGGCTCTTTTTATGATCATGGCTTTCAGGTAGTCTAATAATTTTTAAATTATCTCTCCTGGATCATATTTTTCTTGGAGGCTTCTGATGCAGGAGTTCTGCCTTCATTGTCTTCCCCCTGCTCCATGCCTTGATCCTTTTTGTCCCCAAAAAAGGAATCCATGGTTTGATTATGTTTCCTGGGCTTGCTCACCTTGCTAGTCAATTACTTAACTTTTGACACTTTGCTACAGTAGAACTCTGCTTCCAGAATGGAGAGAGTTTTGTTCCAAATTGCTGGGGTTTTCTCAGCTGCTGGAGCTATTAGTTGGGTACCCTCTCTACAAGCCCCATAAGCTTTGGCTCACTGGTAACACACCCTAGGACCATCACCCAAGACTGCAATCCAGATCCAAGCAGGTTAAAGCAAGAGTAATTACCCTCTGAGTGGTTGCTTGGTCCCCCTAAGATTTGCAGGCCAGGGGGCAGGTAGCTGGTGCAGTGAATAGAGCACTGGCCCTGGAGTCAGGAGGACCTGAGTTCAAATCCGGCCTTAGACACTCAACACAAAAACTAGCTGAGTGATCTTGGGCAAAGTCACTTAACCCCAACTACCCTCCAAAAAGCAAAATAATAATAATAATTTTAAAAATTGGAGACAAGAATTGGGGTGGCTAGGTGGCGCAGTGAGTAGAGTGTAGGCCCTGGAGTCAGAAGGACCTGAGTTCGGATCCGACCTCAGACACAACACACACAAACAAAAAACCTAGTCGTGTGACCTTGGGCAAGTTACTTAACCCCAATTGCCCTGCAAACAAACAAACAAACAAACAAAACTTAAGGGGCAGCTAGGTGGCACAGTGAGTAAGAGCACCGGCCTCAGAGTTGGGATGACCCAGGATTGAATCCAGCCTCAGAAAATGAGCACCCACACATAAATAATGACTAGCTATGTAACCTTGAGCAAGTTACTTAGCCCCAATTGCTTTAAAAAAAAAGATTTGCAGGCCAGGAGCTCCTGAGGCATCCAGGCTGTGGCTGCTTCATGCCCCCTACCCGGGGGCCAGACCATGCTCTTCAGTTCCCCCCTATTTCAACAGTGTTCCACGCTGACCTTTTACTTTGTCTTTGGTGTTTATTTGTTGAGAAGTCTGGAACCCACCACAGCTACTGATAATTCACTCTCCTGAAGTTTGCTCCGGTGGCCGTTGTTCCAGGCTACCTTGGGGCTGGAACTGCGTGGCTCATGCCAGACTGCACTTGGCTCCCATCCTGGTGCAATAGACCCTTCCTGTCCACCTGCTGGGCTTCCTTCCGTAGGAGATTTGTTTCTCTCTGTCACATTGTGGGTTCTGTAGCTCTAAAATTTGTTTAGAGTCATTTTTTACATGTATTGGAAGTGATTGAAGTGGTAGCCCACAACAAGTTTCTGCTTCTACTCAGCCATCTTGGCTCCAACCAGCATCCAAATTCTTAATGGAAACATGGAGTTACAAGAAGAAATAGACAGTAAAACTATGATAGTTTTTGTTGCTCAGTTGTTTCAGTTATGTCTGACTTTTTATGACCTTATTTGGGGTTTTCTTGGCAAAGATACTGGACTGGTTTATCATTTCCTTCTCTAGCTCATTTTACAAATGAAGAAACTGAGGCAAATAGGGTTAAGTGACTTGCCCAGGGTCACATAGCTAACGTCTGGAGCCAAATTTGAACTCAGGTTGATGAATAAATCTTCTTGACTCTACCCCTGACACTTTATCCATTGTGTCACCTGAATGCCCCAATTACAATAGAGGAGGGCCTCAATTTATTGCTTTCAGACTTAAACAAATCTAACCAAAAAGATAAACAGGAATAAATTTAAGATGAATAAAATTTAGAAAACTTAGATATAATAGACCTCTATAAAATATTGAATGGAAACAGAAAGGTGCATACCCATTTGTCAGCTGTATATCACACTTTCATAAAGACTGACCATTTATTAGGGTATAAAATCTCACAAAGAAATACAGAAAAGCAGAAATATCCAGTACATCTTTTTCTTATCATAATGCAACAAAAATTGCATTCAGTAAAGGACTTTTGAAACACAGACTAAAAATTAATTAGAAATTTATTACCTTAATCCCAAAGGATGAGTGGATCAAAGAACAAATCATGGAAACCATTAATACTTAAATTATAGATAATGATAACAATGAGAAAACATACCAAAATCTGCAGGATGCAGCCAAAGTAGTACTTAGGGATTTTCTCTCTAAACACATATAGTAAAAGGTAAGAACAGCAGATCAATAAATGAGCATGTAACTTAAAAAATAAACAACTAGAAAACCAACAAATAAACCTCCCCAATTAAACATGAAAATAGGAATCCTAAAAATGAAAGGAGGAATTTAAAAGTTTAATTTTTTTAAAAAATGGAACTAATAAGTAAAACTGGAAGCTTGTTTTTTGAAGAAAAAAAAACAGATAAGTCAATAGTTGATTTTATTTTTAAAAGGAAAACCAAATTACCAGTAACAAAAATTAAAAGGTGAATTCACAACCAATGATGAAGAAATAAAAGCAATTATTAGGTGTTACTTCACCTAACTATAAGACAATAAAACTGACAGTCTACAATAAATGGATAAATAAATTGCCCAGATTAACAAAATAGGAAATAGAAAACTTAAATGACCTTATCTTAGGAAAAGATATTAAACAAACCATAAATGAAACCTCAGGGGGAACAGGGGAACCCTAGAATCAGATGGACTTATAAGAAATTCTACTAATGTTTTAAAGAACAATTAATCCTATTATTGCATAAACTGTTTGAAAAAACAGGTTAAAAAAAGGTCCTACCAAATTCCTTTTGTGATACAAATATGGTGTTCATACTAAGTAAGGGAGAGTCAAAACAGAAAGAAAACTATAGATTCATTTCCCAAATAAATATTGATATAAAATTTTTAAATCAAATATTAGCAATATGTCATAAAGATCATAAAATATAACCAATCAGGATTTATACCAGGAACAAAAGGCTGTTTCAATAATTAACTATATTAATAACAAAAATAATTATATTACTTCCAAAGATACAGAAAAAGCTTTTGAAAAAATACAACATTCATACCTGTTTAAAAAAAAAAACACTAGAAAGCATAAGAAATAAGTGGAGCTTTCCATAAAACGATAAGTAGTATCTATGTAAAACCAATAGCCATAATCTTTGTAAGGAAATCAAGCTAGAAGTCTTTCCTGTAAGATCAGAAGCAAAGCAAGGATGTCCATTATCACTATTATTATTCAATATTGTACTAGAAATGGTAGCTATAGCAATTTGATGAGAAAAAGTAAATTAAAGGAACATGCATAGGCCAAAAGAAAACAAAATTATCACTTTTTGCAAATGATATGATGGTTTACTTAGAAAACCCTAGAGAGTCAACTAAAAAACTAAGAAATAATTAACAACTTTGGCAAAGTTGCAGGATATAAAATAAACACACACAAATCATCTGCATTTCTGTATGTTACCAAGAAAATCCAGTAGGAAGAGATAGGAAGATGAATTCCATTTAAAAGTACTAGAGACTGTTTAAAATAATTGGGTATCTACTTACCAAGACATACACAAGAACTTTGTGAACACAATTATAAAACACTCTTTACACAAATAAAGGCTGATCTAAATAATTGGAGAAATATTAATTGCTTATGAGTAAGCCACGCTAATATAATAAAAATAACAATATTACCTAAATTAACTTATTTACTTAATGCCATACCAAACAAATTACCAAAAGTCTAACTTTTTAGAGCTAGGGAAAAAAATAAAATCACATGGAAGAACAATAGGTCAAGAATATAAAGTAAATCTGGGTATAAAAATGTGCATACCTTTTGACCCATCAATATCACTTCTAGGGCTATATTTCAAAGAGATCACGAAAACAGGAAAAGGATTCACATGTACAAAAATATTTATAGCAACTCTTTGTGATGGCCAAGAACTGGAAATCAAGGAAATGCCCATCAACTGGGGAATGGCTGGACAAGTTGTGGCATATGAACTTAATGGAATACTACTGTGCTGTAAGTAATGATGAATAGGCAGACTTCAGAAAAACCAGGAAAGACTTATACAAACTGATGCTGAGTGAAGTAAGCAGAACCAGGGGAACACTGTACACAGTAATAACCACACTGTGTGATGACTGACTTTGACAGACTTAGCTCTTCTCAGCAATGCAAGGACTCCAAAAGACTCATGATGGATAATGCCATCCCACATCCAGAGAAAGAAATATGGAGTCTGAATGCAGATCTAAGCATGCCCTCTTTTTTTGTTTTGTTTTTTCTTTCTCATGGTTCCTCCCATTCATTCTAATTCTTCTATATAATATGACTAATGTGAAAATATGTATGGATATGTAGAGCCTATATATCAGATTGCATGCTATCTTAGGGAGGGGCAAGGTAGGGAAGTGAAAAATATTTAAAACTTATGGAAGTGAATGTTGAAAACTAAAAGTAAATAAATTTATTTTTAAAAAAAGAATATAAAGGAAATCAATGGGAAAAAAGTGGGGTCAGAGAAGAAAAGGACCTAACAATACCAGATCTCAAATTGCACTACAAATTTATAATTATCAAAACTATTTGGTACTGGATCATGATTAGTGGAATAAATCAAGTACATCATATACAGAAACAAGTCAGCACAAAAACTGTTGGGAAAACTATAAAACAGTCTGGTAGAATGGTAGTCAGATCCATGGAGAGGTTCATGACCAAACAATAGCCATAAAGGTTCACAGCAAGTAAAATGGGCAATTTTGATTACATAAAATTAAAAAGGTTTTGCAGAAACAAAACCAATACAGGTAAAATTAGAAGAAAAGTAAGAAACTAAAGAAAATCTTTGCAGCAAGTTCTTTTGATAAAAGTCTCATTTTGAAGATATATAAAGAACTTACTAAAATTTACAAGAATAGGCGATTTTCAGAGGAAGACATCTAAGCTATCACTTACCATGTGAAAAAATGCTTTAAATCACTAATTATTAGAGAAATGCACATTAAAACACTTCTGGAGTATTACCTCACACCCTTCTAAACTGACCAAGTTGACAAAAAAGGAAAATGACAAATGATGGAGGGGCTGGAGGAAAACAGATGTACTGTCAGTGGAGCTATGAACTGGTCCCTACCATTCTGAGAAGCAATTTGGAACTATGCTCCAAAAGCTAGCGAACTAAATAATACCCTTTTGCCCAGCAACACCATTACTCGATCTACACTCCCAAAGAGATCATAAAAAGGGAAAAGTTTCATATCTAGAAAAAGATTTATAGTAGCTCTTTTTGTTATGGTAGCGAATTGGAAACAGAGGACCCCCATTAACCAAGGAATAGCTGAACAAGTTATGGTATATGAATTTAATAGACTATTATTGTGCTGTAACAAATGATGAAGGGGATGGTTTCAGAAAAACCTGAGAAGATTTATATGAAATGATACTAAATAAAGTGAGCAGAACCAGGGAAACAATTTATAAATAATATATAATAGCAATGTTGCAAGAACAATGAGCTCTAAAAGACTCAGGAAGTCTGATCAACACAATGAGCAACCATAATTTCAAAGAACTCATAATGAAACATGCTATCCACCCTCCAGACAGAGAAGTGACAGACCCAGAATGCAAATTAAAATATATTTTCTTCTCCTTCCTTCTTTCTTTCTTTTTTTTCCTTCCTCCCTTCCTGGAGGTTGCGGGGAGGGACAAAGCTCATTAGGAGGACATGGTCAACTCAGGAATTTATTTTTCATGACTATAGATATTTTAATAGGCTTTATTCCTTCTCAATGGTCAGGGGCAAGGGTGAGAGTGGGGAGAATTTGGAACTGAAAATAAAATAAAAATTAAATCAAATTATGTTCATTATTAACTAGTCTGCTTTGGGTAGAGAGAAAGATCCAACAGATGCCTGGATAACTAAAGTCCCAACCATCATTACTATATCAAGCTCCTGTGCCAGATTTGGGATCTACTTCCCAAACTCCTCATCTATTTCCTTTTTTTGTACAGTAAAATTGCTACTTCTTCTCCCTCCATTGATTTTTGCCCAAATGTTCTCTACCATACATCCTTCTTCTGGCTACTGGATTTCCTCAAATGATGTCTTACTTTACTATATAAAGCTATTTCATTCTCAGCCACTTTATATCCATCCCAAGCCATTGTTCAGTCATGGATTTCATCCTACTCCATGATACCAATCAGTGAGTTCAAATTTAATTCTCTGTGCTAGAATTTCTATTTAACTTTGGTCATTGTCTATACTTTGTGCACTTTTGTAGAGATATTTGAAACTGTGACTTTGACTATTGGCTCCTTGAATTTCATCTCCCATGAATGTTTGGGTATAATTGTCTGGTAAACTTAATAAGTGGGTAGCTATTTTCTCCACTCCTCCCTTTTCAGCTTAAAGCCTTTCAAAATTAGATTTACAAGACGCTAAGCAAATGCAGCTTTTGTTAGGCATAATTAACCTCTGGACAGAAATGGGGCAGTATGAGATAGTAGCTAAAGTACTACACTGGAAGTCAGAAAGACATCTGAAAAATAAGGGAGTGAAGATGATGGCCACTAAGCTCTATCACAACTCTTGAAATTCTATGAATGTTAAGAGTTAGAGGTCTTGGAAACAGCAGTCATCTTAACACCTGGAAATTGCTAAGCAGGAATAGCACATTCCCAAGTATAGTTTTTGAATGACTTTTGGAATGCTTATGGATCATCAGCACGAATTAGCCCTCAGAGAAATGTGTTTGAGTTCCATGCATTTCAGTTCATTAGCAGCAGCAATATAGACTCATATCCTGCTCTTTTTTCTCATCCCAAATATAAGTTGGACCCTTTGGCAAAAGAGAAAATAGAAAAAAAAAGTTTTATGTTTTCCTCTTGGCTTAAGTTCTTCCATCTGTGGACAGAGAATGTTCCCAGGCAAAGTGATACAGAGTCTAAAGCACTTTGCTGAGAGTCAGATACAGGTTCTAATCCCAAAGTTAGCACTAATTAGTTGTACAGTATAGGAACTTGCTTAACTTCTCTGAGCTTTACTTCATTCATCTGCAAAATGAAGGACTCAGACTAGAAAGTCCCTACCAGGTCTGTAATTTCATCAATCTCATCTTTATCCCTTTGGATTAATGATTTGGGATAACAGCAACTAGAATTTTAAAGGTGCTTTAAGGTTTGCAAAACAATTTACAAATATCTTGTTTTATCTTCACAACAATGCTGGAAGTTTCCTCATTTCTGGAAGATTTCCTCATTCCTCATTTTACAAATGAGGAAACTGGGATACAGGGGGTATGTAACTTGCCCAGGGTCACACAGCTAGTAAGAGTCTAAGGATGGATTTGAACTCAGGTCTGCCTGACTCCAGGTCTAGTGCCCTCTCCATTCTATAAATAGCATGGCATAGTGGAAAGAAGACTGAATTTGGAGTCAGAGAACCTGAATTCAAATGCCAACTCTGCCAGACACACATTAGCTTCATCACCTCAAGTGAATTTAAGTTCTCTGGGTCTCAGTTTTTCCATCTATAAAACAAGTGAGTTGCATTAGATGACTTTCAAAGTCCCTCCCTGTGCTTAATTCTTCATCTTTTCTCTAAATTGTAACCCAGGAGGAAAGAAAAGGAGGATGATTGTTTCTCAGTGAGCAGTTCCATCAGGCACCTTCATCTACCTTTAAATGTTGTACATCATTAAAATTAGTCTTCACTTTCTCTAAAAGCATCAAAAAATAAATAAATAAATTGATATGCTACCCACTATTTATTTTTCTTGTTGGGTAGTCAAAGTCTGCCAATTGTGGGATGTTATAGACTTTCATTCTTTGAATGATCTCCAAACAGCCTTTGTTTATTTTAGTTCTACAAAAGCTGTTATTTGTAACAGGCTGGAGAGGCAGGTAATGAGTTATATCTTTAACCCTTTTAGAAAGGAATAGTATATATCATTAAATGCTGTACAGAGCATTTCAATGCATCCACATACTAAGTAAGCCTTTATTTGGGTAGTAAGCTAGAAAATACTATTAGTAGGATAAGCATTAAAATATGTAAACCTTCCATGAATTTCTCTTCCTCTATTACCCTCAATGAATTCTGCCATTTGGTTCCTTTTCACTGGATAAAACTATTAGACTGTAAATTTAAGTGTTCTCCATATGTTAGGGCCAGCCTTTCAGGGCTGACAGCAAACTCACCTCTCCAGCCGCCTTTGTGGCACTCCAATCGCCTTCCACGATTCTGGTCGCCCTACTGCGACCCTTATGGTCGCCCCACCGCGACCCCTCGGCGAGTTCCTTTTCCAGTCGCCCCACTGCAACCTCTGGTTCACCCCCACGAGCCCCTTGGGGGAGCCTGCTCCTCCCAAACAGACAAAGGAGTCCTGACACCAAGATGTAATGTCTTGCTGTTTAATCTCTTTCTCGTTCACAATCCCCTCTTCTCTCCCTCCTCCCTGCTTTCACTTTGCCTCCCTCCTTTTATCTTCTTTCCTCTCCCCTGACTCTGTTCCCCCACGTGCCTTAGCAGTAACAAGCTTCTCATGGCAGGGGAATGCTCCCCTGTTAGCAGCACATACTCAATACCCCATAATCACAGGGCAGAATACACGTTCAGGTGCCTCCAACCCTGCTTGAGTTGCTCTGTCCTTTGCCTGAGTTCTCCGTGGGTTCCCAGAGTTCAGGTAGAGTCTTAAAGGGCCCCAACCTCCATAGTTAAAGAAAGAATGATAATTTAGTGAAATATGGCTACAGAGGCCACATCCTAGTAAAACCTTCCCAGCAGATGGGACAGACCATGTTGAGGGTAACTGACAAGCCTCAAACCTGTCATTGAGTTAGGGGTACGTCTATCCCAAGTACATGAAGACATCCCCTGGAGGAGTGGACAGGAGACAGGTACGGGGGCGTGCTTAGAGCTTAGTCAGATATCAAAGACTCCAACGGCATGCACTGCATCCCAAACTATCGTCAGTGGTCCTGACTTTTGTTTTACTGCTGGACTTCAATGAATCTGGAAGAGACAGTGAGGCTGACAACTCTGTGCAACTCTACCTCACTTAAATCCAATTCACGAGGGAGTCAATTCAAAAGCGAAGATAATAAAACATCTTTTCTAAGATTTGGCTTTGAGATGAAACCATTGGTAGCTTCATAACATCAAACCTAGCAAATGTTAGATCTAGGAAAGGTCATCAGTGGTTGTTCCATGCTATTTCCCCTCTCTAAAAGAGGAGATAGGGATCCCTAATGTCTTTGTATAATTTTGCATAATCTTTGCCTCAAGTCCCCATTTATCAGCAATGATTTGGGAACTTGGGAGATCTAGGGGCTTTTCCATGTTCACCTAAAAATTTAGTCCTCAGTGCAACTGTACTGGTTTGGACCTATATAATTTTGACCTTGCTCACATGCCCTTTTCTGTGATTGACCCCAGCTCAGTTCTGCAGGGTTGCTTATCAACTGGGAAGTTAGGAAAAGGAGTAACCAGGTCAACATACATGGGCCCTTCATAGTAAATTTGCTATTGTTGGACACAACTCCACTTTCTCCTTTCCCTTCATTGATTTGTAAAACAGACAACTTCACCTTCCCCTCCCCTAACCCCCACCCCTCCTTTTCCCCTAATTGATCCCTGGGCAGGAGTTTCAGCCTAGGATTTCACACAGGCAGGAAATTCAAATGTACACTGACCAATCACTGTAGTTTCAGCTTATGTAACCTAGCTATGGAACCTCTATAAAAACTGGCATACGGTCTGTGCCAAAGCACTATCTTATTTGGGTAGACATGTACCCCAATAGTCCCGTGGTAAATAAATCCACACAAATTCTAATTTCAGGGATCTTCTGTCTCGCTTTATTTGGGTACACTATGTGGCCTTAACAAGTCACTTAACCTCTCTGAGACCCTATTTCCTCATTTGTAAAATGAGTATTTGCCTTCCCCTCCTCCAGGGGGTTATGGTATGAATAAAATAAGAAGTTTATGTGAAAGCACTTCTTAATGGTAAAGCTTGCTGATGTAGAGTACTTAATTGGATTTTCAAGCTCATCAATTTAATAGTACTGTTTGCAACCCAACCACACTCTTGACCATATTCTCCCAGAAGTTTCCCACTAGTGGATAGGGGTCCAGCCACCATATTGGAGACATCTTCCTTGCTTTCTCCTGATACCACAAGGATAGCAGTAGAGCATATGGACAACCCATTGGTTATGCCACTCTCTCACTACTTAACAAGCCGATCTTCTTTTCATGATTGCACATTTCCTTGATGGTCTCCTTTCCTCTGATTCTTGTTTGTTTTAGGTTGCACTCTGCTCCCACTCTCTCCACTGCCCTCTGAGAGTCATTTTGAATTCTTCAGAGAGGCACTCTCTATGTCTCAAAGCCACTTAACAGTACAGGGAGATTACTGTTATTCAGAAGACATACCTTTATTTCTGGGAGAAGGTTAGGGTCATTTAAGGAGCTTTACAAAGAAAGCTGAAAATGGACCCTCAGTTTTGTGTGTTTCCCTTCTGCTTCTTTGAATAATCATAACAGTAGAAGAAAAGAGAAAGAGATGGGGATAAGAGTCATAGTTTTTAGACTGTCCATAAACTTTCATTTCTAGATATAAACTATTTTCATTATACTTAGAAGAAATCAGTCAGCAACCTTCAGGAGAAATATAATGTGTCTACATCTCCTTCCTTTTGCTTTAGTTAACTATACTTATAAATCTCTCTATGGGGAACTTTGGAGAAAGTTAAGTCTATGTTCTCAGTCTTGATAACTGACAGAAATGGATGGGGTAAGTTGAGAGAGCTGGGAGAAGAAAGACATCATAGGTATAGAAAGAATCTGTGTACAGTTGACAGAATCAATATTGCAGTCAATGACAATTTTGCAGAACATGCCACAGCATAAAGAATGCTGCCTTTGAAGTCAAAAGATCTGTATTCAAATTGTGCTATCATCATTACCTTAGTGACCTTAAGGAAGTCACTCACTCCAAGCCTCAGTCTTTTCATCTGTAGAGTCAGGGGACTGGACTACGGTCTTTTGTAGTTCAAAATGTATGATTCTATTTGTGATCACAAATTTTGAGGTCCAATGATATTTGAATATTCTTTTACATTAAAGATTTGAAATTACATGCCATCTTTTCCCAAGTAACAACTGGATTATACAATCCAATTCAGTTCAACAAATATCCATGGAGTTACTACTAGGTTCCAGGCACTGTGCCAGGGGCTAGAGATACAAAGACAAAGGAAACAATCCCTGGCCTGAGGAAGCTGACATTTCACATCAGCAATAGAACATGCACACAGGATCTGGAACTATAGTAACAGATTTAAAAATAATTTTCAAGTTCAGGAGAATGTCCATCCATAAGTATTCTCCTTACTATGATCCACCCTGGCTGGCCTCCTGTTCATTTTGTTTTCTGACAGCTACCTGGAGGAATGAAGTGCAGACAAAGGCTCACTTTCTAATCAAGTTCTACTTAAAGATTTGTCAATATACATCATGTCTTATTGCTTCAAATCCTTAATCTCCCAAATGAAATGAACTGCTCACATCAAACTTTAGTATCCTCAAGCCAGAGAGTAGATGCTGGGAGGGAGCAGGGAGAAAAGAGGGCAAGAGTGATGGGAACTCTCTGCTGTTTGTTTGTTTATTAAAAGACAGAAAACTGTTATTTCCTGTTTGGGAAATAAGGCTGCTATCCAAAAAAATATCCTAAATGGATATTCTAAGATGGAACCTATTTGAAAGTGGCCAGTTCCAGAACTGTGTATAATTAAGAGATTCCAGAAGAAGATGCTTGAATTCCAAATTGAGATGACATTATTTGAGGATTTAAGTAAAATCTTTCTGCAGAGGATTATAGTAAATCCCAGAGCCAAGGTGTTGGGGTCACAGATCTGTCTTGATGCTGCTCTGCAGCAAGCATGTGATTGGCCTGCTAAATATAGCTACAGTTTAGAAATTCAGAAACAGGCACAAGAGAGAGAAGGGTTATAGCCTATGTAAAAACAAAAGTTAGAGGCACTGATACCCAAACCCTTTGGCAGACACATTCAATGAAGCCAGCACCTGGCTGCTTCTACCAGGCACCAAATAGGAGGAGGCTGTCTGCTTTTTGCCCAGGGTTCTAGAGGAAAGCCATTCACACAGGTAGTGATTGGGAGCCACTCCCTTTAGGAGATATGGGATTTAGTGCCTTTCACCCCCACCCCCCTTCCATTAGCCACCTTCTTGTAAGGGACACACTGGGCAGAGCTAGAACTGAGAGGCTGGAACAGAGATCTAAGTGATGGGTACATTCTCTTGGAGCATTATATCAACAATGGATATAATCATACCCCAATATGAACTGTGGGCTGGGTGGGTAGGAAAGTCATAGTTTTTTCAGGAAGTGTGAGAAATTTTGTGTGGCTACGACTAATTCCTTTCCACAGGTTTCTTGTCAATTAGTTGTTTATTTTTAATATATGGACTTGCTCTCTGCCAACATGCCAGCAGAGTCCTAAAACCCCCACCTTCTCACCTCCACTTCTGGAGCTATAGGTGTCAAATAAGGATTACTGCCTGCTGTATGGCCAAATTCAAGTAAAAATTCTGGGGGAGTGAGGACAAATGCCACAGAATGTTGCATGTTATTTTTTTTTTTTTTGCCTTTTGGAGGGCAATTGGGGTTAAGTAACTTGCCCAAGGTTACACAGCTAGGTTTTTGTTTGTGTGTGCGTTAAGTGTCTGAGGTCGGATCCGAACTCAGGTCCTTCTGACTCCAGGGCCGACGCTCTACTCACTGCGCCACCTAGCTGTCCCAAATTATTATTATTTTTTTCTTTTTGGAGGGCAAATGGGGTTAAGTAACTTGCCCAAGGTCACACAGCTAGGTTTTTGTTTGTGTGTGTTAAGTGTCTGAGGTCGGATCCGAACTCAGGTCCTTCTGACTCCAGGGCTGACGCTCTACTCACTGCGCCACCTAGCCTCCCCAGAATGCTGCATGTTATGGAAGACAAAGTTGGATACAAAATCTGGCTAATTGCTGTGTTAATTATCTCACTAAAGTCTAAATGTTTTTCAGCATTTACTTGCCCCCACCCCTTGAGTTGTTTACTTTTATCAGTTAGAAATTTTTTTAAAAATCAATGTCATGAAAAATATAATTATATTCATACTAAACCAAAGTGTTCTCTCATGGAAGGCCTGCAGCCGCGTTCATCTCATCACTTTCCATCAGAAGATACTGTTTGAAATTGCCAGCTTAAAGCTTCCACTGACAGGCAGAGCCAAGCACACAACACACAAAAAGGCTCCAAACCAATCAACCCTTATTTCTAATGCCAAACAGAGCTTTGCAATTGGGCTTTAGACAGCACATGAATTGCTGGTGAATAATTGGTTCAACAGGATTGGCTCATTAAGGTCCAAAGGAGTAAACACACTCTTCCATGTGAATAATATGGAATGATTGTGTATGGATGAGACCCATTAAAGGGCTGCCTTCAGTCCGCCAGGCAGAAGTTGACTCTTTCCTTGCTGAAGTGTGAAAACAGTTTGTAAACAGCTTGAATAGCTCCACAGTGTCAGACAACTGCACCACTGAACAACATGACTTGGAAGCGCTCCCCATTTCCGGGGATTGTCTGGTGTTCCTCAGGAGTGCCTTGCTGCATTGTCCTGCTTTCTCTTTCTGCTGATAAATGTACCGTTCCCCTAAGTGGCACTGCTCCTGCTCTCGTTCTCCAGCTAACATTGGCACACCTTGCCTGCAGCTGGGAAAGGAAGCTTCTAGGTACTCCTAGCTGCCCTGTAAGCAAATCAGCAGGAGGGGAAGTTCCTCCTTCCTTCTTCAGCAATAAAACAAGGCCATCAAAAGGCAGAGGAGGTGACAGCGCATTCCAAACTAGGCACACTTTCCTCCAAAAAATGTAGTTGGATATGAAGGGGGGCAGGTTGAGATGACAGGAAGCAAAGTCTTTCAGAAACAGTGATGCAAACTACTACACATTACAGAAAACAGCCTTTTAATCTGGTCGTGATTTACATATGAATACTTACCAAGTCACCCAATATAGTAAGAACATTCTTCCCACCCATACCACAACATTGTATTAGTTCATATTTACAAAACACTAACAGTTTTTGCAAAGCACTTTCCTTGACACTATTCTGTGAGGTAGGAAAGGCAAGGATTATTATTCATATTTTGTGGGTAAGAAAACTGAGGTTCATAAAGGTGCAGTGATATTCCCAGGTGGCACATGTAGCACCTGGTCACACCCCAACTCCCACAATGCACTCCCAGATTATTGCAGGTTCAAAAATATTCTGAGTCTGCATTTATTTGCAAACCATAGCTCTCAGTCCTCACCTATGTGCTTACTTTTACTAATCAGCCAGAGGACACAATTTTTCACATCAAAAGCACTTAATGAAATCAGAGTAAGAAAAATAGCAATGAAACATTTCCTCTATAAACCTAGGGCACACTGCCTCTAATAAACATCCCATCAGTGGGAATGATGAATGTGCACAGAGTACACAGAGTGGGTGGCCAAGGCACATATTTGGAAGGGTATACACATAGGAAACATGAACACAGAAAGGTGGCTTATGCCCCCAGCACAGCAGTCACCAGGGTCTTCTGGTGATGTCATCATAACACTCCTGCTTCATTTTTCCTTACTAATCTTAAATATGCGGTCAGGCAGCTAGGTGTTACAGAGGATAGAATACTCGTCCTGGAGTCCAGAGGACCTGAGTTCAAATCTATCCTCAGTCATTCACTAGCAATGTGACCCTGGACATGTCACTTAACCCCAACTGCCTCCAAAATAATAATAATAATAACAAGCAGTCTCTTCCAGGTATTTAATCTCTGTTGGGCACATTGGCATAGTATATAGATTCTGTTTGGCATTGCTCCCTGTTAGTCTCAGGTGCCTATTGGTTGGCAGTACTCTGCCATAGCCACTGCCAGGTGACTAAGCACAAGGTTGGCATTGCTAGATGGTAAAATAGATGGAGCAATGGAGTTGGAGTCAGAAAGACCTGAATTCGAATTTAGCCTCAGACATTTACTGTGATGTTGGGCAAGTCACTTAACTTCTTTTAGACTGAATGTGAGCACTTTCATGGAGGCAAGATGGGTCCTATATACATTCAGTCTGCCCTGCTACCATTCAAATGCTCAGATTCCTTAAGTCTACCCAGTGTGGCACATCTTTAATAACTTTGTTTTACTTTGGTTGAAAGGAGGCTTGGGTCGAATTCATCTGGGCAGGATATTTTGGGGTCCCAAGCACCCCTGAACCTCAACATAAGGAAGAAGTCTGAGAATGAAACTCTAAGCCCAAGGGACAAGATCTTTATCTTCCTCCTGCCTTTAATATGCATATGTTGCTAGCTTAACTACCCCACAGTCAATCCACCAGCATTTATTGAGCACCTAGTCCTGTGCTAAATACTGCAACAAGAAGTGACAGAGCTGGGGCTTAAACTCTGAGTGTCTGACTCAAAGTCTAGTGATCTTGCCAATCAGTTAATTTGGCAATTAATTCATTTTGTGACCTACAGTATGGTGGGGCAGTGTACCCTCCACTAAGGTGAATTTCTCTGGATTTACATACAACCAGATTCACCCTCTTTGGGGTGAGGCTTTGCTCTCTCTTTCTCTGGCTCATGGTATCCTCACCATCACACTCTTTATAGTCATTCCCTCCCCAAAGGTTAGTCTTTAGTGGAACTACTGAATACATACTTGATATTGATATTCACTTCAGACCTTAACTGCCTGCGCAATTCAAGATTCAACCAAGGCATGATTCTGGATTTGTTTTAAAAATTATTTAATTTCACTTTGTGAAGCTGTGTTTATTATCATAACAAATATGTACATTTTCTTAAACAAAGATGAGGGGAGAAAGGATTATATGACACCATGCATCTTTATTATGTATTGCTTGGTTGGTTTTTTTAAAGTAAATACAAAATTTAACTTGGTAGCTCTAGCTATAAGCAGAGCTTGTCTGTATTCCCTCCAGTACTTCATCTTCTGCATATTATTAATGTGTCACTGACACTTTTTTCTTCTTATTTATTGTTTATTACTACCTTCCTGTTGAGGTTTAGGGGTGGTGGGACCCTGAAATAGCGACACGTGGGTCCTACCCAAATGAAATTGACCTAAGCCTTCTTTCAGCCAAAGAAAAACAAAGTTTATTAAAAAATCAGCCATTTTAGCAAGACTCTTAAGAAATCTGAGCATTTGTAACTCATATTGGCAAGTGGGACAGATTGAATCTGAGCACCTTCATGGAGGCCAAGATGGATCTGATACACAGAAAGACTATGGGAAGGATCTAGGGACAGCCAAGTAGTCTGGGGTGATTGGAAAAAGTCTCCAGGGAGGATCTTGATGGGAGTGACCAGGGGTGACTAGAGGCTGAAGGCCAGGAACCAAGATAGGATTAAGGTGGGAAGTAGCCAAAGGTTATCTGGAGATAACAGACAATGGAGGGCTAGGCTAGGTAAAGAGTAACAGAGAATTGGGTTTAGCTTAATTAGATTAATTGAGGAAATTCAGGGGGAATTCAAGGTGGGGTTTTCCAGGACCTGTAGACCAATGGGACCCAAATTCTTTTGGGGTAACGGGCAAAGGTCTCAGCTTGAGCTCCATACCCCTCATTCCTGCCTCCCCAAAAAACAAATAAAAGCCCTCCTTTGTAACAAGTATATTCAAACACAACCTTTGGTCCATCATCATTTGGGAAAGAGAAATGGAAAGCATGATTCACCTCATCATTTTTCTCTAATCATGACTAATCATTGCATTTATTAGAGTTCTTAACTCTTTCGTGGCTTGTTTTTCTTTACAATGTTATTGTATAAATTATTCTCCTAATTCTGCTCACTTTACTCTGCTTCAATTCACATAAATCTTCCCATATTTCTCTGAATCTGAGTGTTTTGTCATTTCTTACAGCACCATAACATTCCAATACATTCATATGCCATAATTTATTTAGCCATTTCTCTGTTGATACACATCCATTCCATTTCCAGTTACTTGCTACAACAATTTTAAAAAAGGGGGATGCCTTAGAAGAGTTACTTTGGGGGCCCTAGTTCCAAATTGCTTTTAGAATGGTTGGATTAATTCATAGTTCTAGCAACTGTGTATTAATGTACCTGTTTTCCCAGGTATCAAATGCTTGCTGTAATTTTCCATTTTTGTCATCTTGGCCAAACTGAGGGGTGTGAGGTTAGAACTTTAGAATTGTTTCAATTTTTCATTTCTCTCATTATTGGTAATTTGGAGCACTTTTTTCACATTATCATTTATAGTTTGCCTTTCTTCTTTTGATAACTGCATTTTCATATCCTTTGACCATTTATCTATTGGGGCTTGGGATTACTTTAATTATCTAACTATAGGATGATCTGACTTACTGAAGTCATCTCCTCTGTGAAGAAGATTTCATCCCTCTGGGCTGATTCTAGAACTCTGGAAATCTCAACCCTTGAGGTTATTGTAATGATTAGAATAGTCAACTCGACAAGGGAGGAAGGAAATGGATCTGAAATTTGAGGTATTAACATTAAATGTTTCAAATCTATATAAATACTATTATTAATACTCTTTTGCTTGTAATAGGGAGATAAGATGTGCGGGCATTGGGACACAAAGACTCACCTTCCTCTAATGGAAAAGTCGATGGGGGTATGGGAGAAGGTATGGGAGAGAGCAGATTGGAGGAAGCGATATCTTGTGGGACTACTATTCTGGGAGGTTGGGTAGGGGAATAAAGGGGGGAAAATGATTGTAACTCAAAATCTGGCGGAAATGAATGATGTAAAACAGAAGTTAATAAAGCATTTGTTTAAAAAAAAATAGAATAGTCAACTCTTCAGCATCATTAATCATTAGCTTATGCTCAGGAAAAAAATACCAGAACAGAAGAAATCTATTAGAATCTTAGTTTCCCCTAGCAGATGAGAGAACCTCCTGAACATTCAAAGGAGAAAAAAACATTAGAAAGGAGCTGTACCAGAGAAAGAGCTGGAAGTGAGGTAACACATTCCTCTTCTTCCTCCAATAGACCAAGAATTAACAGCTCTGCCTTACTCAGTTGCCAATAATCTTATACATGACCCTCCAGTCACAGGGATTTCAAAAAGAAATTTAAAAGTCACTCTGTCATCCCAATCTCTCTGGTCACTCTTTCTAGTGCTGGCTAAACTTTCACTCATTTCCTCATGTCATTGGTCAAGACAGGGAGTTGGTATACTCCCTCCTTCCTATTGCCATTTACACTTCTCCCCTACCTCTATCTTGTAGTAGATCAGACTGCCACCAAAGTCCCTTTGGTCTAAGTCCTTGAAAATGCAGTCAACAATAGGTGCCTCCACTTTCTCTCCTCTCACTTCTTAACCCTTTATAATCCAGCTTCCTGCCTCATCATTCCACCAAAACTATTCCCTCCAGCTTCTAATGATCTCTCTCTTTTTTTTTTTTTTTTGCTTTTTGGAGGACAGTTGGGGTTAAGTGACTTGCCCAAGGTTACATGGCTAGTTTTGGTGTTGTGTCTGAGGCCAGATTTGAACTCAGGTCCTCCTGACTCCAGGGCCTATTTACTGCACCACCTAGTTGCCCTTAAATAATTATTTTTATATAAATATTTGTGGGGATGTGGTAATGATCATTTGACTTTACATTATTTCCTACTCTACTCACTGTGCCACCTAGCCGCTCCACTAATGATCTCTTAAATGACAAATCCAATGGCCTGTTTTCAATTCTCATTTTCCTTGATCTCTCTGCAGCGTTGATCATTGAGGGCAACAGGTGGCAGAGACCCAGCAGCTGCAACTGCTGTGTTGCTGCCTCAGGAGCTCCTGGTCTGCAGATTGTAAGGGGACCGAGCGACCATTCTCTTGCTTTGACCTGCCTGGATCTGAGTTGCTGTCTTGGGTGGTGGTCCTGGAGTAAGAAACACCAGTGTGCCAGAGTTTATGGTGGTTGTAGAGAGAGCACCCTCCTCAGACCTCTGACAACATTTGTGAAAACACCAGCAATTTGGGACAAAACTCCCCACTCTGGAAGCAGAGTTCTACCATGGCAAAGAGCTCAAAAGTCAAGTCATTGGCTGGCAAGATGAGCAAGCAGAGGAAGCACAATCAGACCACAGAATCCTTTTTTGGGGACAAAAAGGATGAAAACCTGGAACCAGAAGAAATTAACAAAGGCAAAACCTGTGCATCAAAAGCTTCCAAGAAAAATACAAACTGGTCACAGGCCATGGAGGAGCTCAAGAAGGAGTTTGAAAATCAAGTTAGAGAAGTGGAGGAAAAATTGGGAACAGAACATCACTTTCTCCTGCTTCTCTTCCTACATGTCAAATGGCTCCTTCTCAGTCTGAATCCTCATCTAGACCATGTTCTCTAACCATAGGTGTCCCACAGGCTTCTGTCCTGGCCTTGCTTCTCTTCACCCTCTATAATATTTCACTTGATTCCGATGGATTTAATTGCAATCTTTATGCTGATGACTCTTAAATTTACCTGTCCAGCCCTAATCTCTTTGTTGACCTCCAATCTTGTATCTCTGACTGCCTTTCAGTCATCTTTAACTAGATGTCCAGTAGACATCTTAAATTCTCTATGACTAAAACCAAATTCATTATCTTTCCCTGAGCCCTCCCTTTCTCCTAACTTCTCTATTACTGTTGAGGGCACAACATCACTCTCCCAGTCCCTCAGGGTTTCAACCTTGGTGTCATTCTTGACTCCTCACTATGTCTCTCACCCTCCCCCATATCCAATCTATTGTCAAGGCCTACCAATTTCACCTTTGCAACATCATTCAAATATACCTCCTTCTCTGCTCTGACACTGCCACAATTGTAGTATAAGCCCTCATTATCTCATATCTGTACTACTGCAATAGCTGTTGGGGGGTATGCTTACCTCCAGCCTCTCCTCACTCTAGTCCATTCTCCATTCAGCCACCAAAGTGATTTTCCAAAACACAGGTCTGACCATCTCCCCTTCTCAATTATCTCCAGTATCTTCCTACCACCTCTCAGATCAAATACAAAAGCCACTATGTGGTGTTCAAAGTTCTGCATAACTTAGTTCTTTTTTACACCTTATTTCCCACTTGTGTATTCTTTTTATTATTATTATTATTTATTTATTTAGTTTTTATTTTCGACATTCACTTTCATAAGATTTTGAGTTCTAAAATTTCCCCCCTCCTTTTCCTTTCCTCCTCCCCAAGAAGGCATACAATCTGATATAGATTATACATATACAATCATATTAAACATTTCCACATGAGTCATGTTGTGAAAGAAGAATCAGAACAAAAGGGAAAAACCACAAGGAAGAAAGAGAGAAAATATGCTTTGATACACATTCAGACTCTGTATTTCTTTCTCTGAATGTGGATAGTATTTTCCTTCTTGTCTTTTGGAATTGTCTTAGATCACTGCATTGCTGAGAAAGGCTAAGTCAATCTTAGTTGATCATTGCACAATGTTGCTGTTACTGTGTACATTGTTCTCCTGGTTCTGCTCACTTTACTTACCATCAGTTTATCTAACTCTTTCTGGGTTTTTCTGAAATCTATCTGCTCATCATTTCTTATCATTTCTCATCATCCCCTCCATTTCCAATTTCTTGCCACCACAAAAAGAGCTCCTATAAATATTTTTGTATGTGTGGGTCCTTTTTGCTTTTTTATGATTTCTTTGGGATATAAACCTGTAATGGCAAGCAAAGAAGTACTTAGCTCCTTGTTTCAGCTATTTAATTATTTAGCACCTTGTTTCAGTTCAAAAAAAAATTTTTGAGCCTTTCCCATGATTATATCAAGTCTTTGTTAAGAAACAGAACTTGTGAAACCCACAGTGGGAGGGACTTGCCAAAGATAGAAACAGCAAGGACATAAAAGGTGGCTGGAACAGGGAAGAGCTAATGACCAGATAAAAAGCTGAGCACAAGCTAGGAGAGAGCAGAACGGAGAAGGGAACACTTGTGATGGCAGCACTCTGTTTGTCTCTTCTGTCTGTGTTGATTTTGTTTGTAATGCCTTGTATAGAAGCCCTGGGCCCTTACTGGAAGCCCTGAAAGAGGCTTTTTTTTTTTTTCTTGTTGTCTGTTTATAGAAGTCCTGGAGGAAGGTTTCAGAGGTCCTAGGACTATAATCGACGATTTGTGTTGAGTTCTCAGACCTTGTTTGTGGGTCTGTAGTGGTTTCACAGGCAGATGGTGAATTGATGATGTGTTGACAATGTTAATGAATGTTACTTTGGCTTTGGTAAGCTTTGTCTTCCCAGAAACAGAAACTGCAAAGGACTTGAGGTGGACAGGACACTGTGAGCTTCAGTATGGAATTGGACAAGGAGCTGGATGAGAAGCTGGATGAGGAGATAGACGAGGAGCTGGATGAGAAGCAGAGAGCTGCTTACCTGTGAATCAAGGTGATGATTGGGTAGATTCAGGCAGGAGCTGGACCCATGGAAGAGAAACCATGGAATTTGGGAGACAGCCTCGAGTTAAAATGAAAAGATGTCTCTTTGGGTATTTAATGCTGACTGAGAAGATCATGATTTACTGTGGCCTAGGGGTGGGAGAACTTTGAACTCTGTACCTTGTACCTCTTAAGGATGATTGAGTTAAGAATGATTGGAAACTAATCTCTAATCAAGAAGAAAGAAGACTTTTTGACTGAGAGATTAAGACAATGTGACCTAGGGGTGGAGAACTTTGACCTTTGTACTTTGTGTCCCTTAAGGAGGCTTGCTCCTTAAGGATGATTGAGTTAAGGACTTACTGAATGATATCTTTTACTTAAAACTATGTGGCCACTTTGGTGAAAACTACATGGCCACTTTAGTGATAAGTTGTTATGTTATAACATTGTGAATGCAGTACTTTGGTTTCTGTGAATATTTTGCTTTAATTTACTGCTGAATAAATGGAGAGTTCACTATACTGTGTGATCACAACCTTAGAGCTATTCATAGCAGCAGTCCTCTGGAGAGCTGCTCATGCTTGGCTTTACAAGACCTAATAGTGGTATTGCTGGGTCAAAGGGCATGCACAGTTTTATAGCCCTTTGGGCAAAAATTGCTTTCCAGAATGGTTGGGTCAGTTCACAACTCTACCAACAATGCATTAGTGTTTCAATTTTCCCACATCTTCTTCAGCATTTATCATTTTCCTGTTTTGTCATGTTAGCCCCAATCAGATAGGTGTGATGTGGTATCCCAGAGTTCTTTTAATGTCCATTTCTCTAATCAATAGTGATTTAGGGCAATTTTTTTTCAAATGACTATAGATAGCCTTAATTTCTTCTTATGAAAAGTGCCTTCATATCCTTTGACCATTTATCAGTTAGGGAATGACTTGTATTATAAATTTAACTCAGTCCTCTATATGTTTTAGAAATGAGGGCTTTATCAGAGACATTGGTTGTAAAAATGGTTTCTCAACTTTTTGCTTCCCTTCTAATCTTGGTTGCATTGGTTTTGTTTGTGCAAAATCTTTTTAATTTAATGCAATCAAAATTATCCATTTTGTATTTCATAATGTTCTCTATCTCTTGTTTGGTCATAAATTTTTATGTTCTCCATATATTTGACAGGTAAACTACTCCTTGCTCTCCTAATTTGCTTATGGTATCACCTTTTGTCTAAACTGTGTACTCATTTTGACCTTATCTTGGTATATGGTGTAAGATGTTGGTCTATGCTTAGTTTCTGCCATACTGTTTTCCAGTTTTCCCAGAAGTTTTTGTCAAATAGTGAGTTCCTATCCCCGGTGCTGGAGTCTTTGGGTTTATCAAACAGTAGATTACTATAGTCATTGACTACTGTGAATTGTGTACCTAACCTATTTCACTGATCCACCACTCTATTTCTTAGCCAGTATCAAGTAATTTTGATGATTGTTACTTTATAATACTGATTTATATCTCAAATGGCTAGGCTACCTTCCCTTGCATTTCTTTTCATTAATTCCCTTGATATTCTGGACAGATGAATTTTGTTGTAATTTTTTTCTAGTTCTACAAAATAATTTTTGGTAGTTTGATTGGTATGGCACTGAAAAAGTAAACTAATTTAGGTAGAATTGTCATTTTTCTCATATTAGCTCAGCCTACCCTTGAGCAACTGATATTTTTTCCAATTATTTAGATCTGACTTTATGTGAAAAGTGTTTTGTAATTGTGTTTTGTAATTGAGTTTGTCTCGGCAGGTAGACTCCCAAATATTGTATATTGTCTACAGTTACTTTAAATGGAATTTCTCTTTCTATCTCTTGCTGCTGGGCTCTGTTAGTAATATACAAAAATGCTAATGAATTTATGTGGGTTTATTTTATATTCTGCAACTTAGCTAATGTTGTTAATTATTTCAAGCAGTTTTTTAGTTGATTCTCAATGATTCTCTAAGTATACCATCATATCATCTGCAAAGAGTGATAGCTTTACCCAGCAATACCCCTCCTAGGACTGTATCCCAAATAGATCATAAAAATGGGAAAACGACCTACATGTACAAAAGTATTTATAGCAGCTCTTTTTGTGGTGGCCAAGAATAAGAAATTGAGGGGCTGCCCATCAATTGGGCAATGGCTGACCAAGTTATAGTATATAAATGTAATAGAATACTATTGTGCTATAAGAAATGATGAACAGACAGACTTTAGAAAAATGTGAACTGATTATATGAACTGATGCTGAGTGAAGTGAGCAGAACCAGGAGAACATTGCTCACAGAAACAGCTACCATGTTCAATGATTGATTTTGAAAGACCTGGCCCTTCTCAGCAATGCAAGGAAGTACCTAAACAAATCCAAAGGACTCATGATGGCAAATACCATCCATATCCAGAGAAAGAACTATGGAATAGGAATGCAGAGTAAAGCAGACTATTTTCTTTTTTGTTTTTGTTTTGTTTTTTCTTTCTCATGGTCTTTCCCATTTGTTATAATTCTTCTATGTAACATGACTAATGTGAAAATGTGTTTAATAGGAATGTAGGTATAGAGCCATATCATATTGCATGCCATCTTTGGGAGGAAGAGGAGGGGGGGGGAGAAAATTTAAAACTTATAGAAGTGAAAATTAAAAATAAGTAAATTTTTAAAAAGTGATAACTTTGGTTCTTCATTGCTTATTATTCTAATTCCTTCAATGTCTTTTTCTTTTCTTATTGCTAAATCAAACATTTCTAATAAAATGGCAAATAACAGTCATAATAATGGGCATCCTTGTTTCACTCCTGATCTTACTGGAAATGCTTCCAGCTTATCCTCATTACATATAATGCTTGCTGATGATTTTAGATAGATGCTACTTACAATTTTAAGGAAAACTTTATTCCTATAGTCTCTAGTATTTTTTAATAGGAATGGGTATTGTATTTGGTCAAAAGCTTTTTCTGCATTTATTGAGATAAGTATATGATTTCTATTAATTTTGTTATTGATATAGTCAGTTATGCTGATAGTTTTCTTAATACTGAACCAGCCCTGCATTCCTGGTATAAATCCCACCTGGTCATTAGTGTATTATCTTTCTGATAAATTGCTGTAATCTCTTTGCTAATATTTTATTTAAAAATTTTGCATCTATATTCATTAGGGAAATTGGTCTATAATGTTCTTCCTCTGTTTTAGCTCTTCCCAGTTTACCATGGTATACTCTTCGATCCAAAAATACTGACCTCCTTGCTGTTCCATCTCTTGGCCCTGGGCCATTTTTCTGACTATCCCCTGTGACTAGAATACCCTCCTTCTTCATCTCTACCTACTGCCTTCCCTGACTTCCTTCAAGTCCCATCTAAAATCCTATCTTTTACAGGAAGCCTTTCCCAACCCCTCTTAATTCTGTAAATTATTTCCTACTTATCTTGTATATAGTTTGTTTGTATATATCTGTTTGCTTATTGTATCCTCCACTAGGTTGTAAGTCCCTGAGGGCAGTGACTATCTGTTGACTCTTTGTGTATCCCCAGTGCTTGCATAATGCCTGGCACATAGTAGGTGTTTAATGGTTAGTGACTAATTTTATTAACTAACCAATTCACACAAAATACACCAAGTGGAGAAATACATAATAAAACTAGAAAGGTAGGTCGTCCAATCTCTGTGAAGCCTGGAAAGGTTTACTAGGAAAGCCCTTTAAAGTTAGGGCTTTAAATGCCAAAGAGGAGAGTTGGTATTTTATCCTAGAAGCAATAGGGATTCACTCACTAGGACTCATTAAGAAAAGTGACATACTTAGATCTGTACTTTAGGACTATCACTTGGGTAGCTGGGTAAAAGCTTTATTAAAGAAAGGAAGAAGCTGAGGCAAAAAGACCAGTTAGGAAGCTAATCTAGGTGAGAGGTGATGAGGTCTTGCACTAGAGTGGTTGTGGTCTAAAAGGAAAGAAGGGGAGTGATACAAAAGATGCTGTAGAAATTCATGCATTAAAAAGCTATTCTCCCTTCATCAATCTCCTGACCTTCATCCTCCCTAATAAGACTGAATATTTGCAGATGCAAATGCAAAAGCCACTGAAATATTTTTTGGTGCAAAGTCACAAGGAATTTTAATCTTTATCATGAAACATTTTGAAAGGGATATTTTATTAACACCTTCATATACAAATAACTGGTAAAGTGTTGCCAAGTATATGGCCTTCTGCATTAGAATTACAGTTAGAGAATACTGAACCTGGCAATGCCCAGAGAGATCATATAGTCCCATTCTCTCACCTTATGGATGAGAAGGTTGGGGCTTCAAGAGGGGGGAAGAGGTGTGGCCTGAAGAGAGAGCCCATGCATGGGTGGAAGTCTGGGGGTCAATGTGGACGTGCCTTCCTCTGTGGAGGTCTTTGTTTCCTTATCTGAAAGCCGAAACCAGCTCCAGGGCTTCCTTTGGGTCTTTCTCTGTGATCCCCCACATAGCTGATAAGTGGCGTAGCAGCCAGCAATAGAACACAGGCATCCACACTCACAGGTCAGGATTCTTTTGCCTACTCCCAGTCCATCTACTTCATTGTTCAAATCAGGGCTTACTGCTGCTTCCAGCTCGAAAACAGTTTGTTTTCTTAAGTAGGTTAACTACTCCCCTGACAGTCTTCTTCAGGCCTTTAATTTGTCTCACACACTCATTCTTAAGAGATAGTGCAAAGGTCAACTTCAGCCCAAACTGCATCTGATGTACCACAAATTCTGAATGAGTGTGGTCTAAAGTAATGAGCTCTTGCTGGAAAGATATTCCTAGACCTTGGAGAAGTTAGTAGCAAGCATTCAGAAGAGTTTCTTAATGACTTCTGTTTCAATAGCATTTCATATTTCTTCTTAATTAATTGTGTTTCTTTTTTAAGGAAAGATGATTTCACCTCTAAACCTGGACCATATGGGACCTTATTTCACAACCTTCACATTTAGATGAAACTTTATGCCCCAAATAATTTTCACACGATGAGAAAATTTGCATTTGGCTAGGTAGCACCCCCTCCCCCCCAAAAAAAAGGTTTTTTATTTTATTCACAGGGAAAGCAACATATTTCCTAAGTATTCTTAAGTCTATATGCCCAAAGTGGGAAAAAGTTGAACAGTTTTCCGTAAATATGTAAGTTGGGGATTAAAGAGGGAAATGAGTTATTTTTGGTTAAATCCCAGATCCATGAGGTAGCCCTGGCTGCTTCAGGGTAACACCTCCTCCCCCCAAGCTGTCACCAGAGCAGCTGCTGCATAAGACTAAGACAATAGCATCTGTCCTGCTGCTCCAAGTCCAAGTAGCAACAGAAAGATGCAGGTATAATGTCAAGTTTGGTTTGGTTTTGGCAAGGGAGGGAAAAAATGTTATAACTGGCAAGAAAGCACTTCAGCTCCTCATGAAGAGCTTCATAAATTTTCCCTCTGGGGATCAGTTAGAATTTCAAGGGACAGAAGAAAGCTTCCCTTGTGACTCTGACTCTCTGGCAGCTCCCCACGGAAGCAGAGAGACATTCTGTAATCACAGGAAGGTGAAAGTTCTGCCCAAAATGAGGAGCCAGAGAATATATCCAAATCCTATCCATCTTTATACCAAATCAAGTTGAACCCCTTCCATGAAACCTTCCCTGACAGCTCCCAGACCATGGCATTCTCTTCTTTCTCCAACTGTCTTAGAGCAGAGATGCTTCTTTTTTTTAATTTGATAGCCCTATTTCAGTATAATTGGTTTTTTACATAATCCTATGTATTTTATACACATAAAAACATTCTGAAAAGGGGTTGATAGGCTTCACCAGACAGCCAAAGGCATCCATGATACAAAAAGGTTAAGAACCTTGGATTTAGAATATTTAACATTAACAATATTAATTGTTATCTTATATTATTCACTGTTGTTTAATTAAATGTTAGTCTTATGTCTCTGATGAAATTATAATCTCTTTGAGGGCAAATTCAGTGTTTAATACATTTCTGATCCTCTTTAGCAGTTACATGGCACAGTGGATAGAATGCCAGGCCTGGAGTCAGGAAGACCTGGGTTCAAATCTGGCTTCAGATACTTCCTAGCTGTGTGACCCTGGGCAAGTCACTTAACCTTGTATGCTTTGGTTTCTTCATCTGTAAAATGAGCTGGAGAAGGAAATGGCAAACCACCCCAGTGTCTCTGCCAAGAAAACTCCAAATAGCATCACAGAGAGTCGGACAGAACTGAACAACAGCTAGCACATAGCATGGAGCTGGGTATACAGTCAGTACACAAAGACAGCATAAGGTGGGTTCCTGGCCTTGCTCATTTATTTCCTATGAACTTAGACCAGTCATTTATCTTCTCAGTCTCACATTCCTCATCTATAAAATGAGTGAATTGAACTAGATGATCTCTGAAGTCCCTTCTAAGCTTTAAATCCACTGATCCTATGATTACTGTACAATTAATTTTAAAATTCAGATTAAAATAACCTTTTACTGCTACTCATTTTTATGTTGGGGGCCCACACACAAAGCCTCATTTTGGATCAAAATAGCTATTATGACTAATCATATGAGTCAGGGTATAAATAAAATGTTAAATGAATGGCAGAGTTGTATGGCATATAGTTCAGAAAGGGGAAAAACTGGTGAACTGCAATGGCCAGTGATGATTTCATGGAAAGAATGGAATGGAGCCCTCTTGTGGCACAACCGCCTGAACTCCATAAGGTACAAGTTCAGGCTTTGGCACCAGAATGTTGTTGAATCATGTGATTAAGACAGCCAGGTCTCAGACCAGGTTATTAAAACAACAGCAAGTGAGGAAACTAACCAAACAAGAATGTTAAGTTGCCCCATTGCTGCTAGATTAACTGTGGGAACTTCTCTGGAGAAGATGTACTGACTTGCTAGGCTGTTAAGTACTTTCTGACCTATGAGCTCATTGAAAAAATCTTTGTGTATATTCAGTCATATGGTAGTAACTGTGGGGAGAAGCTTCAGATTCCCTCAAGGAGATTCCAGTCTACAAGTATCAGAGGCATACATGCAAACAGCTGGCAGTGTGAGGCAGTGTACTATAATAAGCACCAGATGAATGGTAGAGATCATTAAGTAAAAGAGGAAATCGCCAGCTTAGTAAAAAGAAGGCTTCGTGGAGAAGATGAGACTTGAGCTGGGTCTGATAGTGTGGGTTTGAATAACTAGAGAGGAAAAAGAAGTATTTCAACTGGGATGAGAAACATGAGCCAAGTTGCATAATGGGAACAAAGACTGTATATCCTAGGGGCAAGAGGTAAGTTTGGCTTGTGGCAGAGGGTCTGTGTGGAAGACTGGTGGGAAATAAGACTAGAGAGGTAAATTATGTCCAGATTATGGAAACATAGGGTCTAAAACCACATAATTACTCATATTACTATAGTGCTTTAAAGTTTACAACGTGGTTTACCTATAATTCTACTATGAGATCACTATGGACTTGTATAGCCCCCTTTGTGCCACTCCTTCAACTGTGCCATCCCATTCATATTCTAAGGTCCTTAGGGGGCAACTGATGCTTATTATTATTCTCAGAGTCCTAGGGTAACCCTGAGGGTCTGTGGGATTTCTAGTTCTATCACTCATAAGCCCCCACTAGTATATTTCCCATCATCAGTTAGTCAACCAATTGAACTCCATTAGCTTCTTCTAGGAAAGGGATAAGCAAGAACAGCTGGCATGAAACATCTCTCCTCTCCTTCAACCAGGGGCCTTGTCTCCCCCTGCAAACACAAGGTGTGTGCCTGAGGAAAGCAGGCTTGAACTTCAAGTACAATTGCAGACAGGTGTCCATATAAAGACCACATATGGCAAAGGGGTTTCTTCCAACTACTGACCTAGAAGTCCTTTGTTCCCTATGTGGAGTCTTCCTGAATTTCATTGTGAAGTGGTGCTGGGATGAACAAATTGCTCCACTGGCTCCTTAGAGTGTCTCCACTGTGTCTCCACAGTGTCTCCACTGGACAGGTGGCTCAGCTTTTCACAGGGTGTGGGCTGAGTCAGGCAGGTCACTCATCTGCTATACTGGTTTCTCACAAGGCTTGGCCCCCTGCTTGGTCAGGCCACTCAGATGCTATGCTGTGATTTTGCCAGACTGTGTAATGTTCACCTGGGCACACTTATCTCATGGTTGCTGATTAGTCACTTTCCACTGTCATTACTGTCTGTTATTAGCATCATCTGCTACTAACTTTACTAGAACCTCATTAACTTACATGATCTCTTGGTCACTTCCCTCTTTCAATCTTCACTCACCTCACTGAGAACAAGAAAGAACATAAAGAGATAAAGGCACGACGTACCCATGGACACTATGGAAGTGGGAAGCTATGTGGAAAACTATCACCAGATGTCCCTCTCCCAGCAGTAACTCAAAGTAGTTCTGCCTCACTCACTTCCAGGAAGGAAGGAGGGTGAGGGATGCACAGGTCATACCTGAAAGCACACTCAGCTCCAGCTCATCAGCTCCTGAATCATTAGTTCTTTTGGCTTCACAGCCAGTTCAAGAATTTTCATCATCACCTCTTACCAACCGTTGAGTCACTCATGGCCATGATCCAGCTCCCCAAAGTTTCCGTGCGGATGGGTTAGAAGCAGGCAGAAAATACCCATCCATGTTCTAAAGCTCGGTCCCTTGCTGACCAGAGCCCTCATTACCTTTGCACTATGGCAAGTATTATCGTCTCTGTCTTACAGATGAGCAAACTGAAATTCAAAAAGGTGAAATGATTTATTCGGTCACACAAGCTCTAAACCTGTCCCCTGATCCTGAGACTCCTTCTTCTCTGTCATATTGCCATGGAATATTGACATCTGGGGTTTCATTCAGAGGAGGAAAGGAATCACTTGGGTCTCAGCCAAGCAGAAAGGGAACTGTACTTCACATGATCACTGTTGACTTAGATGTTTTTGTTGAAACACACACAGCTTGATGTAATAGAGTGAATATGTGAATGAAAAAAGGATTTATTAAGCATTTACTATGTGTCCAACATTGTGCTAAGCACTGATGATATGAATGCAAAATCCTCTCATGGAGCTGACATTCTACTGGGAGAGACAGCTTCCAGAGGATAGCCATGGTGGGGGAAGTACACATTGGTCTGCAGTGTTATAGAGATGGTGAATGGTATCACAAGGGGTCAGACTGGCACACCTTCTGTAGCAACAATAGCAGAATAGATGTGTTCCTGCTTCCAAAATGGGGCATAGGGGAGGAGGGCATGTGCCCTGGAATACAGAACTAAACAGGAAACATAAACCAGCTGTGCCTGTAGCTATCAAGCTGCTTCTTCCTGTGCTTGTAGGTGCCCTGTCTAAAGAAAGGGGGAAAATTGGTGGTCATGAGACTGCTGGGCTTTTCTAAGCTTCTGCCCTGGGGGCTTCAACTGCAGGATCTGGAGCTGGGATGGACCTTAGAAGTCATCTATTTTAATCCCTTAATTTTACAGATGAGGAACCTGAGGCCAAGAGATGTTATTTGTCCAAAATCACAACCCAGTAAGTGTCAAAGTTGGGATTTGAATCAATGCTTTCAACACCAAACCCAGGAGTCTTTCCACTATACCACCTTGCCACAAGTTCATCTGAATAGGATTTTAAATGTAATTTCCTTTCTGCTTGTCTAGCAGCATCAATGACTCATTGATCACTTTTAAGGGAAAAAATGGCCAGAACACTGGGCCAGGAAGCAGATTTGGCTCCTAATCCCAGCTCAGGTCACTTTTCACATCCCTGGGTATCAGTATCTTCCTCTGTCAAATGAGAAGTCTGGACTATCCAGATATTACAGGTTCTATTTAGCTCTTGAATTCTAGGATTCTTTAAAAATCACATAATATTTGCCTGTTAATTTCTCTTCTATTTCAGGATAAAGTCCTGGGCAAACATATACAAATGAGTAACAACCAATTCAGCCATGATTTAATGAACTGATAGGCTGAATGATCCACTTGGGTATCTTAAGGTCTTGAGACAAATTAAGTATGAACCAATCACTTTTGTTTGTTGGTTATGAAAAAACATTTTATTTTGTAAGATCCAAATGTCACCTTAAAGGCTTTGTCACAACAAAGTACTGCCCATTTATACATCAAAATAATTCAAGATTTCTTGAAAGATATAGCAGAATAACCTTCAATCGCCTTATAATGCTGACACCAAATCAAGAAATAAAACAATAGGCTGTATGCCAAGGTTCTTGCCACTGTGACAGAAGAGTTGGTGCAAAATACAGGCTGAAGAGGATCCCCCGTGAACTACAAGGTCCTCCAGATATTCCTGTTGTTTGTAGGACCTTATACTGGTTGTGTCAAATTCCACAATGTGGCAGAACCTCCTGGAGAAGATTTTTATTCACTCAAAAGAATTTAGTCTGATAATCCACAGAGAAAATATGGCTAGAGTAGATGAAGACTATCTACTGCCTAGATGATAATATGCGGTTGGATGGGCAACTTACAGAGTAGAAATGGCTGATGAGTTGGGCCCAGAATTAAATAGGATCAAGAGAGAGGCCTAGATTGCCTTCAGGAAATTGCAAAGCTGCTTTAATGACCCTACATTTCTCCTAGAAATAAAGGCTCATTTTTTAAAACACCAGTGTTCTACTGGTGATATGGACAGCTATGAGAACGGAATACAACAACTTCCCCCAAATTAAAAATGTGTCTCATGAAGAGTTCAATAGAGAAGCACATGGGATAGATAGGAACAGGCTGTAACAAAGAAGCCATGAAGAGCTCTGTGGAAGAACAGAAATAAAAGATTTCAAAGAAGAAATGAAAGACATGAAGAAAAGATGGGCTGCTTATGTAGAGAAGGGAGTGGACAATCTGAGCTGAATGTTCCATTGATAAAAGTCTCCAGCACATTAGATGGACTCTCTGTGGTGAACTCACAGGAGGGCATCTACAAGGGTCAAACAGAATGAACAGATAGAGTTGAATGGTGGTCAGCATCACTAGAAGGAGCTCTAAAATTGAGGATAGTACATTTATTGGAGTGCACCAAGGACCCCCCAACATACACCAAGAATCCAGGGGAAGGACACAAGACAAATGCTCAAGTCACTTCACAGAACCCCCCCCTAGCATCCCTCACACCAGTCTGCTAATGGCAAAGGCTATGTCATACCAGGACACTTAACTGATGTGCCCAGGCCATGGCAGGCTGGTGTGCCAGACTGGAGAGACCCCCAATCCCAGGTAAGACACTCACCACAAAGAACTCTTGTTGTCACCTTCACAAGCACAAATTAGCATCACTTCCTAAAAATCTAGCTGCTGCTGTTCACATGAGTGACCTCCTATACTCCATCTAGGCACCTAGTTTCCCAGTAGGCAAAACAAACTTTTCAGAAGCCGTGAATTCTGGTTTTTGAGGTGGCTATCCACATGAAGGAGAGTGTGTCTACTAAACTCCATCTTGTAAAATCCACAGCTGTGGGTGGCAGAAAAACTAAAAAGTGTCTGAACCCATTTCCAAAATGTAGTTTTTGGAATCAGAAACCCTCCTTGATCTAAATAAAGTAACTTAACAAGTTTTCACTTTATTTAGAGAGAGAATTTGCATCCAGTCCAACAACTTACCTGCCAAGTAGCAGTTTTATGGGAACTAAAACAGACGACTTATGAACCACTCAGCATACTTGTTTATAATGGAAATTGCAAATAAGAAGAAATGATATAATTATGAAGTATATTTCACATGAAAGATTTTGACTTGAATGTTTTAGAGATACTTTGTGTTCCACAGGATAAGATACCGATCCTGAACTAATTAGGAACAATTTAATTGCATAATGTAACTATGATACATGCTTCCTTTTCAGATAGGTTCAAGCTGTTAACTGGGCTTTTCTAATGCCTCTTGTTATGTCTGAATAACAGGATTCGTAAATCATAAAATCCAAAGCTTCATGTTCACAGGCAAATCCTAGATTTATTCACCCCAAATGCCTGAGCTAGGAGAAACTGGAAAAGGAAGATGTGTGTATAAAACTCCAGAGGAAGCAAAGGGCCCGAAGTACATTTCAGTGCCTAACCTACATGGTTGAGCTGCCTGGAGATGCATGAACTCCCCTCCCCCCAGCCCAGATCCTGGGAGACCAGCAGCACTTCTGTCAGAAGTTACTTAAATTGACTGAAGGCAAAAAAGAAGGAACTCAAGATATAGTCTGTCTCAACCTTTGTAGGAAAGGAGGAGAAGGAAAAGCTGAAAGACCCATTAAATGGCAAGTTTAGGAGCCAAAGAAGATGCTACCACATAGGTCAGAAGCATACTCTGTGCCTGCTGTCCAGGGGCTTCCATGACAAAGAAGAGGAAAGAAGTTTCCAGTTTGGATTGAAAGAGAAAGCAAATAGATGGTAATCTGCACAAATACTACAAATCATGGAAAATAGGTAAGAAATGGCACTAAGTAATGTACAATCAAAAAACACCTGAGAGAACCATTCATAGGTAAAGGCACTACTTTATGTATCAAGAAAATCATAAAATCTCAGAGGGAGAAGAGAGCTTTGGGAGAATCTAATCCATTGTCTTTATTTTGAGAGAAGAGGAAAGTTGCCCTGGTAAATGGAAGCAATTTGTCCAAGATCACACAGAACTAGAACACAGGTCTCCTGATTCCATCTAGAAACGATGGGGTTTTATGTGCTCTGAGGTTATCTTGAAAAGTGATAACAAGGTCAGAATTATAATAGAAATGGACCACACACATACATACATGTTCTTCTGCCTCTAATTGCAGTGGTTCTATAATGAGATAGCCTTTTAAATTCAATATAACTATACCTCAGGATAACCTTGAGCAAAGTTGGCTTCAAAGATAAATTCTTTATACTGAAATAGCACTGATGGGAATGCAGTGGTGCCCAGATTCTCCCACAAACATCCACAATAAAGCCTAAAAATTTACGAGAATGAACAATGATAGAGAAAACTGAAAAGAATCATCTAGGCATTGGAAATATAAAGGCAAAAATGAATGATTTTCTCTCTTGGAGAGAAACATGTATATAGATAGTAAATGAAATGTAAAGACATTTGGAGAGGGAGCGCAATAGCAACTGGAAGAATCAAGATTAGCTGTATCTGAGAGGTGGCACCTGAGCTGAACCTTGAAGAAACCTAGGGATTTTAAGAAGGGTGAGGAGGAAATGCATGCTAGGTACAGTGGATAGCTTATGCAAAGACCCAGAGGTGGGCCATGGAATGTCATGAATGGGGAACAGAGGACAGGCTAGTTTAGCTAAATCTTAGAATGTAAAGCAGAGTGGCCTAGAATCATCCTGGACAGTAGGCTGGAGCTAGCTTATGAAAGGCTTTAAACATCAAACAGAATTTAAATTTGATCCTAGAGGGAACCATTGGAGCTTCTTGAGCAAGGAACTAACTGATTAGACCTGTGTTTTAGGAATATGAGGATGATGGATTGGAGAGAAGAGAGCTTTGAGTCAGGGAGACCAATTAGGAGACTGTACTATCAGTGAGGACCTGAACTAGGATGATGATTGTGTGTGCAGAGAAGGGAATGCATGTGAGAGATGCTGTGAAAGCAGAATTAACAAGACCTTTCAGCTAATTAAGATGTAGAGAGTAAGGAAAAGGGGAGAACCAAGGCTGACTTCAAAATCTCTGCCCTCAAGAAGCTTAGACTGTAGTAACTGAACACAATCCATATGGGGTAGTAAGATCCAGGAAGCACTGTTTTGGTAGTGTGGGTTTGATGACTATTCCCAGAGCTCCCTGGCCACTTAACTAATAAACATCAGAGGCGAGATTTAAATGGCTCCCCCTGATATCAGGTCCAAAGTTCTTTCTATTTGGACACTGATCTTCCTCTGAGGAAAATGCCACCTGTGCACCTATCTTCACCTTGGCCAGACTTCATAGTCCCTGGAAATACTTTCTAGGTTCTTTCTAGGTATATCCTTTGTCCCTATGGAAATTGCCAAAAACTAATTGTCCATAGATTTAGAGCTGGCAGGGATCTCAGAGGCCATCTGGGCCAGCCCTCCCAATGCCCTTTGCACCCTTGCTACTGCCTCGTTCTGAAGTCTGTCTTTGCTATGTGCCTTATGAAAGCACCATGGCTTTCAATTTATCTCCTGTCAGGTCAGCAGAGGCCACATGGCAGTGGAGATTGACCCGGATTTGTACCCAGAAGACCTCAGTGCAAATCTGGACTCTTCTTCATGTAAGAATGAAGAATTTCTGTGAAATGAGAGAGGGGCACAAAATGATTTCCAAAGGTGCCCAAAGCTCTCAGATTGCATGGGCCTTGCCTCAAGAGCCTTCAGCTGGGAGTCACCAACTCCTTACCCTCCTAGGGCCTCCAAGCCTAGAAGTGGTCTTCTAGATCCTCAGGTGCAGCCCTGTGACTGAATCCCAGTTTTATAGAACAAATCCTTTTATTAAAGGGGATTTGATCTGTGAAGTTTGGATTCAGTCACAGGGCCACACTTGAAGACTTAGAGAGCTGCTTTTAGCCTCCAGGCCCCAGGTTCCCCACCCCTGCAGGCTGCCTCTGCTATCTGGTATCATAGTGGCCTGATCTCTCTCCTGGTAAGGCAGGTTCCCACCCACTGGTTTAGAGCTTTGATCTTTTCTACCTACTTCCCAAACTGATTTAGGAGAATTCTGGGCAGGTGCTTTAGAAATTGCTAGAAGCCTGCACAATTGGTATAGCTGAATTGAATAATTCCACCCACAGGACAGTAAGTAGGGAAACTGGAATACCCTTTCAGTTTCTGAATCTGTAGGGAATATTCCTTTTTGGAGGTACTATCCTACTCAGAATTCAGAGGAAATTGGGGATTAGGATGAGATTTCAGTCTTCCTGTATTTAAAAAGGGCCAGGGCTCCTCTCTCCTCCTTACCCCAACAGGCATGGCACCCAAGACCTGACATTGTTTTGTTCTTCTCCTGGGTAAGGCTCTATGAGCAAACTGTAGTCATAAATGGGTAGACAAAATAGATTAGCCTTAATAAGGGAAAATCCCTCTGATGGGGATGGGATCTGAACCCCATCACCTCCTCTTTCATTGCTAGAGTTATAAATTCTGTAAAAAAGACCTGTAACCACTGGCTATACCTTTCTTTACTCGTTCAAGAACAGCTTTGAGAGTCTTAAAAAAGACACCATTTAAGCAGCTGGGGTCAGCACTACAGTGATATCAATGGAGAATGCATAGACTCCTTTGGAGGAATTCCATTCTGCCCTCTCCCCAAGTCACAGAGGATACCATTATGAGCATGGGGAATGTGAGTGAATACAAGAAATACACACTGTGGGATTTTTTGTATTTCAACTGTTGTGAACTACATTTGTTGGTTTTCTAGGCTTTCAGTAAAACTTTCCTTCTGTACATCATAGTTCACATGGAAGTATGAAATCATGGTCAACCTTTTGGACCATCAGGTACAAAGGTTTTCCCAAATTTCTGGGGATGGTGGTGGCTTGAGCTCAGTGAAGTATAATATTCCCCACAAAAGGCAATCCAGGTGCTTTCTGGTACAGATGCCCCTGGTGCAATGCTTCGATGTGGACTGTGCAGACACAATTGGAATACATTTGTTACTAGCTGGCAAGGTAATGCTTTGAAAGGCAGTGTACTGTAGTGGCTGATGAATCTGCCTTTGCCTCTTGACAGCTATGTGACTCTAGTCAAGTCACTTGTCATCACCCAGTGCCTCTGGAAACTCTCTAGGACTATAAATTTTCAGGACTGTTCATAGCATCAGAGACTTAGAGCTGGAAGAGACCATACTGGTTATCCAAGCCTCTCGATCAGTAAACAATAATTAAGTGCCTCTATTTGCCAGGCACTGAGAATACAAAGAAAAAAATGAGACACTTCCTGCTTCCAAGTTTACATTCTGTTAGAGAAACAACATGAACTCCTAGAAGTAGATACAAAATATAAACAAAGAAAATGTGATTTTGGGAGGGAGTTAGCAGAAGGATTAGTGACATGTGAGGATGGAAGAGCTCACTTAGGCCCAGCTCTGAAGAAAGCAAAGGGCTCTAGGAGGCTGAAGTGAGGAGAGGAGGGCACACCAGGCAGAGGGAACAGTTTGGACAAAGCCAAGGGAGTGGGAGATGGAGTGATATGTTTGAAGAACAGCACTCAATCAATGAACAATTAAGTTGTTTTGTTTTTGTTTTTGTTTGCATTTTTGGAGGGCAGTTAGGGTTAAGTAACTTGCCCAAGGTTACACAGCTAGGTTTTTTGTTTGTATGTGTTAAGTGTCTGAGGCTGGATCCGAACTCAGGTCCTTCTGACTCCAGGGCGGGCGCTCTACTCACTGCGCCACCTAGCCTCCCCAACAATTAAGTTTTTCAAGAATAAATTTTATTGATATCTTTTTTCATCCCCTCATTTATGCCTCCTCATTGACCCCCCACATAGGGTCATTTATCATAAGAAAGGCCTTTTTTTGGGGGGGGGTGGAGGGAGTTGCTTTTTGGAGGGGGGAGGGCAGGCAATTGGGGTTAAGTGACTTGCCCAAGGTCACACAGCTAGTAAGTGTTATGTGTTTGAGGTCAGTGATTTATTCACTGTGCTACCTAGCCACCCTGCCCTTTTTGTTTTTCAAAGAAAAAAAGAGGAAGAGTCAACAAGCAGTTATTAAGTACTACCATGTGCCAAGCACACTGCTAGGTGCTGGTAATACAAAAACCATAAATGAGGCAATACTTGAAGGAGGCTAAGAAGGCCTGTCTGCAACACAGAGTTCATGAAGGAGGGAAATACATAAAGTAATAAGTTTGGGAAGGCATGTGGAACCAGGTTGTGGGAGTGTCTGAAATGGCAAGGAGGAGTTTGTATTTGATCTTAGAGGCTCGGGGAATGGCAGGAGCCTCTGGAGCAGAGGGGGCACAGGCCTGACTGCATTTCGGGACTACTGCTGGCAGTTGTTTGAAGTAGTGATCGAAGAAAAATGAAATGACTTGCCTAAGGTCATACATGTCAGAAATAAGAGACTTTGGCTGTTAATCTGCACAATGGTGAGTCTTCTCCCTGGAGGTGCCATGCACAGATGAAATCACAAGTTCAGACCTAAAATAAAGGTAATTTTATAACAATGGCAAATCTTGGTCTATTTTCATATTTTAAATGTAATTATCCCCTTCATATAATATAACATGTAAATTCATGTCTAAGTCTTAGTAAAGCAATGATTTTCTGTTCACATGTAAAAACAAGCAGAAATAGAAATTTGGTGTGTAATTCCTATTCCCAAAATGTGGCCTTCCCCCTGCAAATATCATTGATGGGAGAAAGGTATTGCACTCAAATGGGAAAGACATTAGGAAGGAAGACCTGAAGCTTTTCTTAAAACAATTAAACTATTTTTAGTCAGTCACTGGAATTAATAATGGATTAATAATGCCTAAGTTGTAAAGGAACAGGGAATCCCCAGCCTGAGGGGCACTAGAAAAATAGGAGTCAGTGCAGAACTAAGCTGTGCCCTGAAACTAAGGGCAATGTATTACCACTTATTCTGAGGACTTTCTACTTTTCCCCCTTCCAACTTTGCCTTACTGGGGTTCCCTTTTCTGTGAAATTTAGTCCCTTCTTGGGGGGAGAATGGTAGTACTCTATTTTGGAGGCTCTTGTCTGTCAGCTAAAATGAGTGCAGGGTCCTATGGGAATTCTTGGTGTCAGCTTATACCTGCCAGGGAGCCCAAGAGCTATGCAGAAGTGCTTGTCATCTTTCTTGGAAATGAAGGAAATTTTCAGTTGCACCCCACCACATTCAGTAGCAATACCTTGTTGGTGATGATACAGGAGGAGCCCAAGCCCCGCCCTGGAAGGGAGCTGGCAGCTCTCAATAGAAAATGTATTTCAACAAGTAGGAAAAATGGTGGTCCCAGGTCCTGGACATTCTGCAAACTCATTCTTAGGGTGACTGAAGCAGGCTAGGAGGTAGAAAGGAAACTCTGGTGTGATTAACCAGGGTATCAGGGAGGGAAAAAATGAGAAGGGACCTTCTGTAAAAGCCTAATTCATTGGGAGAGTTTTGTGTGCCTGACAGCAGCCCTTCTGCAAGGTGAATTCTTTCATAAAGGGCCTCATTCACAGTCTGCCAAGACATCCATGACCTATTCTCGAATTCACACAAAAATTAAAAGAAAAACAACAGCCTGGCTAATTTAGCGACTTGCAAGATGCAGCTGGTGCTACTGTTTGCACAAAAATTGGCCTGCTCCTTCCCACCCCCACCCCCACCAGTCCAATTGCCTACACCTCCCCACCCCCAACCTTTTCGATATGTTTTTCTTAGTTATTTTGTATCCTACAGCACCAGCATGATTGTGACAACTGACTGACTAAGCTGGCACTGTGGGATACAAAATAACAAAGGCGTAATGTATCAGGATGGCAAGGGACTGGGGCCTGTGTGGGAAATGCACACAGAACAGCAACAGGGTTGGCCGAGTCCAGCAGCGAGATCAGCTAAGAGATTTGAAACATTTAAAAATAATAATCATTTTAGTACAAACTAAATGAAAGGCTTCTGTAGGCCAGGATGCATTTCTTCTTAGTATCTTGGTGGGCTGGCCGCTTTGCACCTGCCAGTGGTAGAGAGCTCTTTGGAACCTAGGCTTGGTGGTCTGTCTGGGCTGCTCTCTCTCCTTGAATGGTCTGAGATACAAAGTCCTGTTTAGGACCATAATCTTCAAATACCTTTCAGCATTGGGATTAAAAAGTCTTGTTTAGGAACACTACCTTCACCAACGTTTCCAGGTACCTCCTTGGGAGGGCCATGAAGCACCTTCTGTTTGACCATCAAACAGCTGTTTCATGTCCAGTGGGAGAGGGGACCTCCTGGGTGCCACTTTCTGATGGGCTGGGCTGGGGTATTCTTTATGCCCATTGCAGGCAGTTCTGCACTGTTTATTCCTTGTGGTGGGCACCCATGAATGGTAGATCAGCCTGCCTAGTTGTCTTTATAGCAAGGGCTGTGTTGATACTGAATGAATGTGCACTGGCTGCTTTGGGAGGGGGAAAGGGCAGAGGGCATGTGCTTCAATTACATGGCTTATTTTGTCTCCCTCTTTACAAACTCATCTTCTGTGGAGCTGGGCCCATGGCTGGCAGCTTCTGTGGCTTTTAAACTTACTTAGCAGCTGCCTGACTGCCCAATCAACAAGCTTGGTAGGGCCAAATTCAGTTATACTCAAAACTGACTGGCTACACGCCCAATATACATATGAACTGACATGTAGTTTGTCAGCCAAATCGAACCTCCACTCTTCCCTACCTTTACTATCCTACAGGATTTGACTTTTCTTTAAATGACTCTAAAGGTAAAAAAGTGGGTTGTGGTACTCACCAGGGCCAGATCCTAGTGAAGTTGAGCAAGGTAAACAATTATGACCATAGGCCTTTATGGTCCTGTCCCCATCCAGGCTTCACCCTGCAGAGCATGAAGTCTCTCCTATTATTATCCAAATTGTCGAAGGGAGACAGATACAGCCTAGAGAGAGGAAGCGGTAAGGAGATCTGCTTGTGGTCAGGTCTGGAGAAAGAAATAAATGCAACATTCACTTGTTCATAAACAAATTCCAGCCTGATCATTTCTCCAAGATCAGGAAATAGGGTTTAGAAGCTGGGAAACAGGATTTGTTTGGACTCTGGGCAGAACTCTCTCCTCTTAAGAACTGACAACTTGATATACCCAAAGGAAACAGCAGAGGGAAACTTGAATCTAGAAAAAAAAAGTCAACTGATGATGAAGGGAGAGTTAATTACTTGGAAGCTAACAAGGCCAAGTTGAGATGTTCAAATAACTCTGGCTTCCATTCTCACTCTCCTTTCAGGTGAAAAACCCAGCAGGACTCTAGCTAGGTTCTTAGAGCATGTACAGTTCCCAGGTTATAGCAGCTTTTATTTGCTTGGAGAAACTGATCCCCACTCATTTTCAGCCCCATTCTTTTCCTCATGAGTGGTTTTTAGCACAGTATTATTATAGTTAGTGTTAAGAAAAAAAAGTAAAGGAAGAGGGAACTAGAGCTAATGTTGATAACAGATTTACATAATATCCTCAAGTAAGCCCAACATTTCCTAGAATTAGAACTCAGGTCTTGGGCAAATTCAGCTACAGTACTTATAGGAAAGATACAAATGTAATCTTTTTTTTAGCAAGATGTCTCTAGCCTTCCTTGAAAATTGCCTTTCATTTACTATACGTATATTTTATATGTACCAAGTTATTTATACATTCTCTCCCCCACTAGAAAGTATGTTCACACACACACACACACACACACACACACACACACACACACACCAACTTGTAAACTAGCTAAAATTCTACACAACTCAATAGGGATATCTAAAAATTACAAATGAAATACTAGCTACCCAGTGATGAGCACAGTATATAGTAAAATAAAGTATATACAGTACAGTATGTGGTATACTGTATACAGTAAAATAGAAAAATCACTGGATATAGAACCAAAGGACCTATTTAAATCTTGCCTTTGTTACACACTACCTGTATGACCTTGGACATGTCACTTAACCACTTCAAGCCTCAGTTTCTTCATCCTAAAAATGAAGGGCTATATGGATTCTTATGTCTTAGGCAGGTCAGTGGTACAGTGGATAGAAAAATGGGCCTGGAGTCAGCAAGACCCAGGTTCAAATCCAGCCTCAGCCCCTTACTAGCTGTGAGATCCTGGGCAAGTCACTTAACCTCTCTCAACCTCAGATTTCTCATCTGTAAAATAACAGTACCTACCTTTCAAGGTTGCTGTGAGGATCAATTGAGATAATATTTGTTAATGTACTTAGAACAGTGCTTGATACATGCTAGGAACCATTAAAATGTTTATTTCCTTCCTTTATGTCCCTTCTGGCTGTATGATCCTATGACTTTTAAAACTTCTCATTATCACAATGAGAAAATTAAAATGGAAAAGGGAGTTAAACCTGACCAAATATACCCAGAGGAGGCTCAATGGAGGCAAAAAGGTTTGGGGACATTGAGGATTCAATTTTTTTTAAGTGACAATAGAAAATGTTAATTAAAAAATTCAAAAAGGGGGCAACTGTGAGTGTATCAGTCAATCAGTCAATAGACAATAAACATTTATGTCAGGTACTATGCTAAATATTAGCGATACAAAAAGGCAAAAGACAGCCCCTGCCTTCAAAGGAGCTCACAATATCATGAGGGAGACAGCATACAAACAAGCTACATATAGGATAATACATGGAGGGAAGGTACTAGGATTAAGAGGGACTAGGAAAGGATTCCTATAGAAGGTAAGATTTCATCTGGGACTTGAAGGAAAGCCAGAGAAGTCAAAAAGTGGAGATAAAGAGTGGGAGAATTTTAGGTACAGGGGGACAACCAGCAAAATTCCCCAAGTCTAGAGATGGAATGTCTTTTTGAGGAACAGCATAGAGGTCACTATCACTGTATAAAAGAGTATGTAGGTGAGTATAAGGTTTAAGAAGATGGGAAAGGTGGAGTTGGGGGTGGGGTGGGGTGGGAGTGGGGCATAGGTTATGCATGGCTCTGAATGCCAACCATAGGATCAATATGATTAGACAATAATCTAGTCATATGGATTCAGAATTGGCTGGACAGACAGATTCAAAGAGGACTTATGAATGGTTCAGTGTCAATATCACAGGAGCCTTCCATTGGAGCACATCAGTCTCAGTACTATTAAATATTTTTATCAATGACTTCAGTAAAGGTCATCAAATTTGCAGATCACACCATGCTGGGAAGGATAAGTAACATAAAGGATCCAACACAGAAGCAGGATCAAAAGGATCTTGTCAAACTAGAGCATTGTGCTGAATCTAAAGAAGATGAAATTCAACAGGGATAAATATAAAGCCTTGCACTTAGGTGTAAAAGCATCCTCTCCATTGGTCAATTCACTTAACCCTCTCAGCCTTAGTTTCATCATCTCTAAAATGAGGATAATAATAGCACCTATAGCACAGGGTTACTGTATATATCAAATGAGGTAACATGTAAAGCACTTAAAGCCCTAAATAAATATTATCTACTTAATAGATATATCTACTTAATAATATTATCTACTAGCACTTAATAAATGCTTACTAAATGAATGAATGCCTTAAAAGAGCCTGGCTATCCATATAGCACAAACCAAATGAGTGGAGAATGTCTTTTGTCCAGATTATGGTTTGCACCTGGAGAGGGATTAGAGCTACCCTACAGGCAATGAGCAGAGATCAGAACTGGAGGAAGTGAGTAGGTATGATTGCATTTGGGAAATGGTGTAGAATTTTCAATGACCCTAAAGTCTCTCTTTTTTTTCAGGGAGGGAGAATCAGACCTATTATTTCATTGGTATTGGGAGCTCCTGATAAGGAACTCCCTCTCCTAATGCAGGTCAGCATTCACTCGGCAATCTAGAGTTTTAGAGTGCTCTGCAGCACTGAAAGACTGTGACCTGCCCAGGGGTACATGCCCAAGAGGGAGCAGAGGTGGGAAGTAAAGCCAAGTACAGAAAACTTTCCATCCACTAGAGATCCTGAGTTGTGCCTTGTGCCAACAATGAATCCTCTGTATCTTATGTTGCCTCTCTCCCTAAAAAACAAAAACCCATTTCTTTAACACTGATAGTCTTTTAGTAATTCTAGTTGGCTGCAATCATGGATTATTATAGTCTCTGAGGAATCAAAATGGCAAGTTCACTCAAAGGGCAATGGAAAGATGCATGAGACATATAAGACGACTGTAGCATATTATCAAGTATGAGTTTTGTGTACAAAATGGCATCAAAGATATCAATAAGTCATATGACTAGAAAACGAAAAGGGCTGCCTATGTATTCTATGATCAAGGAGCTACGAATGCATTCTAATAATACATCTCGTGATATATTAGTACTTATGTAATTTTTTAAGTGAGAGGATTAAATAATTTTTAAAGAAATTCAAACTTGTTTTACTAAGTATAATTCCTAAAACTTATCCCTTATTAGTAACTTATTTATGTTTCTTTATAAACCACCTTCTCTTTAGTATTTTTGCTTTTCCTTTATGCCATTTCTGTCTGCTCTTTGCACCTTCACAGTACCTTCCAGTGAAGAAGTTCCTCATTATGTGGAGTGAGTAGAAGCCTTGTGAAATAACAGTTTTCTAATTTTTGGTCTCAGGACCTCCTTACAGCTTTTGCTTATGTGAGCTATGTCTATCAATATTTTTCATATTAGATATTAAAATGGATAGTTTTAAAAATATTTATTCATTTAAAACATCAATAATAAATTGATTACATGTTAGCATGTAAATAACATATTTTTACAAAAAAGAGGTTTTCCAAAACAAAGAAATTAGTGAGAAGTGGCATTATTTTACATATTTTTACAAAACTCTTTAATGTTTAGCTTAATAGAAGACAGCTGGATTCTCATATATGCTTCTGTATTCAATCTGTTGTGATATGTTGTTTTGGTTGAAGTATATGAAGAAAATCTGGCCTCACACTAATATATAGTTGGAAAAGGGAGGACTATTTTAATAGGCAAATAACATCTTAGTATTATGAAAATTGTTTTGACCTTGCAGATTTCCTGAAAGGGCTTTAGTAAGGGGGGCAAGGATCTATGGACCACACTATGAGAACTACTGTTGGGGGATAAATGACAAAAAAAAAAAAAAAACCAAGATGATGAGAAGGACATGCATTGGTGGAAGGAGCATCCACATGAATCAGATCACAGGACCAATGAAGTAGCCCAGTAACTGACTCAGAGTGTTTGAGACACTGAGGAGGATAGGAATATTCACTTGTGGAAAGAGCTAAGTTCACAGATATTTGAAATGCTTTTATGTGTGGGTATATACACTGTGCACACATATACATACATACATACACATTTCCATTTCCACTGAGGACCAAACAAGAGGAAATCAGGTTGGACATTATGAAAACAATTTTTAAAAATATTTTTATTTTGTTTTTAACATCACCTGAATTTATCTTTGTATTCTCTCCCCCGCTTTTTCTGACAGTTATCCCTTACAACAAAGTTTTACGTTTTTTTTTAGAGAAAATCATCAAAACAAACATATAAAAAAGAAATTCTGATGTCATCTGTAATGTTCTGAATCTCTCAAAGCAGGGCAGTATGTGTGTGTGTTGGGGGGAGGGGTGTGAATTTTGTTGAAGACAATTTAATAGTGATGGAGTAACATTAAATAGGCAGCCTACCCCTTCTTACTAAGGAAGAGAGTGAATTGTCAATATAAAAGGCAGATGCTCACGTTTTCTCAGAGACCGTATAATCTGGTACCAAATACTAGTTATCCATAGGTTCTCATGATTGAGTTGTCCTATGCCAAATAGGCTTCTGCAACTCTAGAAAAAAAAAAAAGAAAGAAGGAAAAGAAAAGAACAAGTTTTTCTAGAGCTCTAGCCAATTCTGACTAGTTTTCAGAATCATGTCATCCTTCCATTACCTTCTGTTAAACATGAGCAGTTTCTCCCCCCTGCTGCCAATGAATTTTTCTTTAGATACTGGGAAGGGGTGAGGATCTAATACATCCTTTATCTAGAAAGAATTACAAATTCATCATATTGATTGAATAATAAGGCAACTAGGTGGTGCAGTAAACTGAGTGCAGGATTTGGAGTCAGAGAGACCTGACTTCAAATTATCTTAGACATTCTGTGTGACCCTGTGATGAAAGGTTGATGTATGGATCAAATAAGACAGCATGTAGAAAAGACTTGTCAAACCTTAAAGTGCTGTAATGTAAATGCTGCTATGAGTATTATCAATTGGTTAGTTCAATAAAATAAGAAGCTTGAATGACTTTTCCCCTTGAATTGACTGGAATGACCAGTCATTCTGGTGACTTTGCTACCTGGCAGAATTAACTAACCGTACCATTTTGACTTGGTTACAGACCGGAGATTTGGACAAAACTCCTTTAAATAACTAGCTGAAAATTATCAAATATTATTGTGTCCTCTGGCATGGCACCAAGCTAAGCACTATTAAACACCAATTTAAAGATAGCCCCCCCCCCAGCTTTTTATAAGGTTCATATGGACTATTTGTGCCCAACCTGTGTTAGAGCCTTCAGAGCTTGAACTGGTATGATCAGTTACAGCCAACATACATTGACTATAACATTGTGATGTCATTTTGGTCCTCTTCGAGAAAAAGGGCAAACAACAACAATCTGGCCACTCTAGTGATGGATTTTCTATTTATGGAGATGGCAAACTGTTCATGGATTTGTTAATGCTGCAATATTTATCAGATGGTTGTTTGCTTAACACACCCCAAAGCATATAAATCTAAACAGAAAAGATCAAATCATTACCATTTCCTCAGGAGACTACTTCATTTTCTTCAGTGCATTCACTACTCAGGTCTCTGGTACCTATATAATATACACCTAGAGCCAGATGAAAAATTACTTCAGGGCCCCTTGATTTGATCACTGTGGGTACTTGTTCCACAGACTGCCACTGGAGTGTGATTAAGATAGTCTTTGAGAGTCCCTGTGACCAAAGAAGTCATCATCCGGCCCCAATCTGCTAATGAGTTGCTTTGAATTTAGCTGGGCTGATCCCTTGAATAACAATCATCCGTGAGTCCAAAACCTGAAAGAAGACTTCAAATTGGTAGGATATACCAGAACTTACACATCACTGGTCTTTAAGAACACAGGGGTCATTTTTATGCCAGAGTTAAGTATCAGAGTAGAAAAAGAAACTTTCCATTGAGTGGGTTGAATAACCCAAGTTATAGACCTGACATCAAGAATACAAAGGAAGCAAGCTTAGAACACAGTAGATTTCTGGTCTCAATGGGGTGCAAGGGGGGCAGGGGTCCGCAGGAAGAGATTAGGGTTTCAGAGAACTTGTAGGTCTTGAACCATGTTTTACCTTTTTATTTTGAGGTTTCATATGCTAACTCCATAATGATGTTGCTCTGCTCAGCAAAAGAGTAGAGATACAGCTGATAAGCAAGGGGCCTTACAAAATTAAGTGGGAGCACGCTGTACATCTCTTAGATTGTTTTCTTCTCCTACTTATCTGCTGAGCCAGTGGAAAAGGGTAACTAACCCCCAGTTTGTGACAAAGTAACATTCTTTTTTTAGAGGGTAACTAACCCCCAGTTCGTGACAAAGTAACATTCTTTTTCCTTGCCACACTCCTGACAGAAGAACTTTGTAAAAAAAGAGGAAACACATAAATCCAGGTGAAAATTATCACCCTATGCTCCTATCTAGATGAAGAGTAACAGTACATTTATGCTAATATGGTCCATTTTCTCTAGGTGTTTATTTGCTCTTGATGCACTAGGAATCCATGCAGATAACTTATCGGTGATAATGAGTGATAGATGCACATAGGTCCCTGCAATTCAACGGATAAAAACATCCTAAACTGGAATTCGGTTTTGTTCTTTGTGTTGTTTTTGGTTGCTTCTTTAACATGCTTTAGCTGGAAATTTACAGATGTTAGGATTCATCATTTGTTTTTAAGATGCTCTTTACTTTTATTGACAAATGAAATTCAGTCTTGGATGGGGGAAATAATTCCCAAAATAAACTTTATTCAAAAAATCCAGGAGAGAGGAAGGAAATATAATATTAAGGCTGACAATTCAGTCAGGTTGTAAGTTTACTTTAGTGACTTCTTGTAGTAAACATTACAGCACCTGCTATGAAAAAAAACTTTCAACAACCTTGTAAATACCTTTGTTTTTGAAATAGCTAAATGAATTCGCTGGAGTTATGAACTCTATTAGTAACACTTCACCTTAAGGAAAATACTAGAGATATGAAATATAAAAGGAGTTGTAGGCAAATATCTGAGGGCATCAAACCTATTTGTTTTTATCACTCATGTAACTCAAAAGGAGTCAAGCAGATTGTTAAGCTTTTCCACAATGTTTTGTTTTCCACACAGTCCTTGAATACCAAGTTTCAATCTAAAGAGTTTTTTTTTTTTTAAACTGGTAACCAAGTAATAAACTGCCTATAAAGGGAAGGGGGGAGGTTTATAATGGAAATTGTGACAACACTGAGTATAGTATTACAGTTCTTACACCACCTCCTCCCTCTTTCTACACACCCTCACTCTTACTACGATTTTTTCCTCCTTTGTAACACCTTTCTCATCTTGCTTGGTAGTATGGAAGAAATAGCATTTTAAAAATAAAAAAAAAGACTTTTAAAAAGGCAAATAGTGTGTGTAGTATATATTCTCCCTTTGATAATGCCTTGCTTTTCTCTCCCTCTGCTGAGGGTTTGAGAGGTGAGATTAAGCCTCTTATACTCTACGAAGCCCCATAATACCATAGATATTTAATAAAGACAATTTGGTCATAAATTGATAAAACAATCATGATTCTTCGATAGCAGAATTTGTGTTCTTTTTCAGGACATGAAAACTTAACAAAGGTCAACTAGAGATCTAGGGCATTTTCTTCGCCAGCTCATCTAGATTACCACATCGACTCTAGATTCACCATTACAGGGTTTCAACTTCAGTCTTCAATCAACAGGTGGCATTCCATCTACATAACCTTTCTTAACCCCCTCCCCCACCCCTTTTCACTAACCCCATCCTGATGATGCTTACTCAAGACTTGACCAAACTTTTGTAAGAGACATTTGGGGGGGGGTGGGGGGCAAAACGCTTTCTGAATTTCTTGTTTCCTGAGAGAGAGCACCTGGGAAAAAAATCACTGCCGGAGTGAGCTCCTCCGAATAGTAAAGGCGGACCAGGAAGGAGAGGGAAGTAACGTGGGCACAGTGGAGAATGACCTTTTCCCAGTTGTCACAGAACACCTTATTCCCTTCATTGTGTGCAGGGCTTCAAGTTTATGTGAGGGGGACCATTAGCAAACCTTGACTTCTTAACCTGCCTCCTTGCAGGTCCTGGATTGGAAAGACAGCGAGGGGCATAAAGAAGCCCTACAGCTGCACAGTTCACCCCAAGCCCAGTCGGATCAGCCTTTCCCCCTCAACGGTGCCCCTTCGGTAAAGCTCATTCCAAACTGAGAGCATCTGGAGCGGAGGTGGGGCGGGAAGGGGAGAGGGGCTCCCCAGCCTCTAACAATCCCAAGAATAACAGGGCCAGAGTCCTTGGGTTGGAGTTGGGGGCGTGTGTTGGGTGGGAGGGGGTGTCTCCTTCCAGCCCCAGATTAATTTGCACCGCCCCCCCGGGAGATGCCGCCGGGGCGCCCTTTCCGCAGTTGCTACATGTCATTGCTCCCTCCCCCGTCTGTCAAAGCAGACCAGGCGCCCCAGCTCCCCCGGCGCCCCCAAATGCCAATAGCTCCCCCTTCCGAAGTTTTGGGCGCGAGGGCCGCTGGGGGTGGGTGGGGACGGCGTCTGTCACAGCCCTGGCCCGGCCGACCAGCACGTTCACCTCTCTCTCGGTGGCTCCGGGTGTCCGCATCCTCCTGCTGGCACCAGCCACCCTCCCTCTCCTTCCCTCCCTCCTTCCCCTCCCCCAGCAGGCCGGCCCAGCTCCCAGAGGCGCAGGAGTGAGCGGAGCCCCCGGGGCGGGGAGGAGCGGCCGCAGGTACCCCGGGGCGGGCGGGGACTGGGAGCGGGGCGGGCGGGGTCCGGGCTGCGCCCCCAGCCCGGCCGGGCGGGGGGAGCGGGGCTGGGCGGCGCTGCCTCGGGCTCTGTGCGCTACAGCCCGAAGCCGACGAGCAGGAGGAGCAGGAGGAGGAGGAGGAAAAAGAGGAGGAGGAGGAGGAGGCGGCGGGTCCCGGGTGGGGGGGAGTGCAGCGCTGCGGACCCGGGCGGCTGGTAAAGGACGAGGCGGAGGCTGAGGAAGGAAGCAGGGAGACCCGGCTACAGCAACAAAGGGCAGCGAGCGATTGGCCGGGGCCGGAGGCGAGGTCAGCTGGGGGCTGGGGTGGCCAGAGCCCGCGATGGCGATTGCACGTGCTTGCAGACACGGGCGAGTGTCGAGCTGGAGGTGCACGCCCGGAGGGGTAGGGGGGCGCGCCCCCTCGGGAGGGGACGTGGAGAGGGTAGTGACATCGCTCCGCCAGCACCCAGTCAAGGGATAGCAGCTCAGAGGGGGTGTGTGGGGGTGAAAGGATGTGAGCCCAGAGGCGGGCGAGTGATCGGCGAGTGATCGCCCAGGACCGGAGGGGGGACTGAAGGGGGGGGTGGCGAGTGTAGAAGGGGGCGGGTTGGAGCGCTCCGGAAGGCACGCCCGTCCGCGCGTTCCACCGCAGAAGCTGGCGCCCGAGAACCTCGAATTTTAACTTCTCGTCCCCGCCCGCCCGTGCGCGCGCGCCCGCCCGCACCCACCCCTAAATCCTGCGGCCGCCGCCAGCGATCAGCTCTCACACAAACTTTAGCTGCGGGCTAGGGGGATTGTAGGCGAGCTGGAGGGGGTAGGGTGTAGGAGGGAATGGGGAGGTGTTGGTGGAGGTGATGGTGATTGACGTCTCCAGCAGCCAATAAGGTCAAGCACTCCTAAGAGATGGCCTAATCTATTTCTAGCGTTAGAGGGGGCGGGGAGATAGAGGCGGAGGTGGTGCAATGGCTGGGCAAAAGAGAGTTTCGGCCAATAGGTGTGGGCAAGAGTGGCCCAAGTATGCTGCTGATTGGTGGTGGCAGCGGATCCTCCCCGGGGGCGGTGCGCAAGGGGGGGGGACTATGGGTCGAAGGGCGTGCCTATGCGGAGAACAGATGACCGGCAGGAATCTGCCCCAATGGGCTGCAGGTTCTTTAGTGGGTGGGTGATGGACAGGCACATAGGCCAACGGGTGGCCTCGGGAGTCAATGGTATTGCCCAATGGAGCGGCAGCAGGGCGGGGCGGCGGCGCGGGTTTAATGAGACTCCATTGGGCTGTAATCAGTGTCATGTCGGATTCATGTCAACGACAACAACAGGGGGACACAAAATGGCGGCGGCTTAGCTCCTACCCCTGGCGGCGTCGGCAGCGGTGGCGGCGGCAGTGGCACTTCTCTCAGGCAGCAGCCGCGACTTCTTCCTCAGGCAGGGGCAGCGCCCCCGGCAGGCGTGGTGGTGGCGGCGGCAGCAGGCGGCCAGGTCTGTCACCCGCCCCCCACTCCAGCGCGCCCCCAGGGGGAGGAGACTGGGGGGGGGAGGGAGAGGGCGCGCGATGCCCCTCCCACAGGCCCCTGCGCGAGGGTCACCGTGGGGCCGCTTGAGGTCAGGCTGTCCCCGAGCGTGACGGTAGGGGGCGGGAGGACCGGGAAGGGAGAGGCCCCGCCTTCTTGCACGCGCTTCAGGGGCGGGGCGTGAACTTTGGGGGCGGGGCGATAGCAAGGGGGCGGAGTTCTGGAGTCCAGGAGGCTGGAGCTGCTGCCCTGGGAGGTTTTTTCGAAGAGGAGAGTGATAGGGTGTTTAGGGGACCCTCCGCGGGGTTGAAGGCTGGAACTGGGGGTTATGAATGTGTGTGGGGAGGGGTAGCATATGTGAGATATTTATTATTACTCTGCCAGGCCGTTTCTAGCCAGGTTACCCCAGGGCTGTGTGGGGAAATATTCGAGAGGATTTAAAGACAAGTGGTGGGGACAGAGTGGTGCAGGCGAGTTCGCTGGATGCATGAAAGATTCTGAAGGGGAGCCGGGTGGCAATAATAATACTAAATCACTGTAGTCGCAGATCTAGTATTCCTTTAGTGCATTAAAGTTTGCAAAGCGCTTTTGCATATGCTCTAATTTGGACCCTCACAACCACCCTGGGAGGAAGGTCTTATTCCCACTTTACAGATGAGGAAATGGAGACTGAGATAAGTGAAGGGACATATACCCAGGGTCACACAGCCACCAAGTAGTGACTGAGGCAGGGAACAGACACCCTACCCCATGGCTGCCACCTAGCCAGCTGCCTACAGCTATGAAAGGTGGCACCCGGGAACAGAGGAAAGAATGCTTCTGGAACCCCCGGTGGGAATAACACAGAATGGGAATGGATGTCAGCTATTGATACTTGTGTCTCCTTAGTTAGACTGTTTGATTTTTGTCTGAGTATCTCCAGCCCTCTAGCATGAGTCGGTACTTAATAAGGTGTTTTTGGTTGATTGATTGCCTTCAGACCTTGGGCAGCTCCTAGTTCAGGGATCTAGAAAGAGCAGGTCTTAGATACCTTCTTTCTGTAACAGAAGAAACTAGGGCCCAGAGAATTTAAGTAACTTGCCCAGGCTAAGGAAAGTTGTAAGTGGATGAAATTAGAACCTAAATCCTTGTTCTTAACCCCCCTGAGCTTCAATTTTCTTATCTAAAATAAAGATAATAGTACTTGACTTGCTGAACTTAAATTACCAAGTAAATGTTATTGTAAAGGTAGCTGTTATTGTTAAGACTTAGTTCCTGTGATGAAGTTGAATCTGTGGAGTGGAGGAGGAGTGTACCAAAAAGATGTGTATCTACTGGAATGGGAGAGCCAGGTGGGGCAGAGTTTTCCTGGGCTGAGGTTGTGGTTTAGATGGGATGGGTTAGGGAACATGAAGTATTTCTATAGTAAAGAAGTTTCTGCATTGTAACTGGTAACATAGGGAGACCTAGAAGTTAGTTTTGAGGGACTTTAACAAACATTTGCCAAGTCCCTAGTCCCTGTGTGCCTAGAGGAAACAGTAGAGGAAGCAGTGGGAAATCAGTTTGCCTAGATTTTCTGATCAGCTTGTTTGATTTTGCAAAAGTTACTTCAAGTTACTGAGATAATATCTTTCTTTGGTTAGCCCTAGGAAGGGGGTAAGACTCCTTCCACTATTCTACACTGTTGTGTGTGTGTTTTTTAAAATTACAGTACATTTTCTCCAAAAAAAAAAAACATGTAGGGAAGGTTGACAGGCTGAATGTGTCTTGGTGGAAAAAGCAGGAATTCAGAGCAGGAAAAATGTAAATGTACACTGTGGAAGAGAGAAACGATAGGATAAGCAAGCTGGATTTGCTACTGGGGATGATTTAGTTCAGTGGAGAACTAAGGGTCAGAGTGGGAGAATATGTTTTTTTTTTATTTTTTTTTTAAGCAATTGGGGTTAAGTAACTTGCTCAAGGTTACACGGCTAGTCATTATTTATGCCTGGGTGCTCATTTTCTGAGGCCGGATTTGATCTCGGGTCATCCCAACTCCGAGGCCGGCGCTCTTACTCACTGCGCCACCTAGCCGCCCCTTTTAGGGCAGTTGGGGTTAAGTAACTTGCCCAAGGTCACACGGCTAGGTTTTTTTTGTTTGTTTGTTTGTGTGGGTTAAGTGTCTGAGGCGGGATCGGAACTCAGGTCCTTCTGACTCCAGGGCCGGCGCTCTACTCACTCTGCCACCTAGCCGCCCCTGAGAATATGGTTTTAATGAATAGGATAAAGAAGGATGTACACTGCAGCTTGGTGTAGTAGATAGAGGGCCAGACTTCGAATCAGGAAACCAGGACACTGACTTACTCTGTGACCCAGGGTCCAAGTGCCTTAATTTCTTTGGCCTGAGTTTCCTCATCTGTAAAATGAAGCGATTGGACTCTTAACCACTAAGGTCTTGGGTCTTGATGGTAATAATAATAGTTTATAAATATATAGCACTTTTAAAGTTTACGAAATGCTTTATAGCCCTTCTCATTTGATACTCACCACTGATATCCTGTGATATAAGCACTATAATTTTCACTATCCTCACTTTACAGGTCAGGGACCTGAAGCTGTGAGAGATCAAGAGAATAGCCCAGGGTCATGCAGTCCATCTACAAACATTATTAAGCACTTACTATGTAAAAGACAGTATCAAGCATGGAGGATACCAAAATGAGCTTAAAACAGTCACTGCTGCATAAGGAGAAGGCATTCAGATGAGGGAGATGACATGTAAATAAATTAATTCACATATAGCAAGTGAAGAGGCATTTGAATCTGGGTCTTCCAGACTCAAAGCCTAACAACACTCTAACCACCATTTAGTGTTGCTTCTCATGTATATGACTTGAGGGGAACCAGAGCATTAGCTTGGAGAAGACAACATTTATGACGTGTCTTCTTTGTGTAGAGAGTGCTGGTCTCTGATCTATAGTGAGATGTGTAATATGGCCCTTGATGGGCTTAGGGCACTGTGACAGAGTTTTGTGCTTGTGTGTATGTTGGGGGCAGGGAGATACAGCACAGACACGAATGATATAAAATGGAACATGTTAATTGTGCAAGAGAGGCATATACCGAAAGGACTGGAAAGATCATTTCTGAAGTGGGGTAAAGAGGGGCATTCAGCTGGGAAAGGCGTTATGGAAGAACAGGTGATATTGGAGCTGGGTCTTGGAAGATGGTAAGATTTCAACAGGTGATGATCATTCCAGGTGGGGAAGAGTCACAGAGGCTGGAGAAGGCACCTTCTCAGAGGCATTGACCAGTCTGGTTCTGCAGGATCATACAGTTCATAGAGAAGAGTAATCCAAGATTAGGCTAGAAAGATAGGATGGTGGGAATGGAGTTTTGCTATGTAGTAGTTGCAGATAGGTGAACTGTAGAAAATGAAAGTGTGTCTTGAAGCTTGTGTATGGGGATGAGATGATTGGTGAGTAGGTGGACGACTCAGGGTAAAAGTGTCGGCAAACATATTAGGATAACTCTGAGGGCTCATGAATCTAGATTAAGTGAGCTAGAGTCAGCATGGTTTAGTGGATTGTACACTGAATTTAGTTACAATAAAGAAGACCTGTGTTTGAAGTATGCCTCAGATACTCATTTGCTGTGGGATATTGGACAAGTTGCTTAATTTCTCTAGGTCTCAGTTTTCTCATTGGTAAAACATGAAGAGAGGTGGGCTTGATGGTCTGCCTCTAAAGCATTTATCAACTTGAAATTTAAAACCTTATGACAAGAGCTGGAGGTGGATTGATACTGGGTGATTATGTGTTGCAGTGTTTGGGGATGTGGAATTAGATTAATAGCTCTCTAATTTTTAAAGGAACTTTCTCTTCCCTCTCCTTTATTCTGGATCATTCTTCTGGGGGAAAAGGGACAGCATTTTCACATTTTGAAGAAGAGTTAATGTCTTTGTCCAAAAAAAAAAAATGAGGGCATTATTAATATGGTCAGGGACAGGAATTTTTGTTAATAAACCAGAATTTGCATTTAAGGGTGAAGATTTGTCCATCGATGTTCCTCCTTCTGAAGTTACCTAGTTCACACATGCTGTGATGTAGACATGAGGAGGTGAAAGGTGTCCTGGAGGAGGTGTTCTTCATAGGAGGGGTAGGGTTGGAAGAGGCAGTCCATATTCAATGAATTCAATTCCCATTGATGCACTTCAGAAACTGTCACCTGTCTTTCCTGTCGCAGAGGACATACCTAAGTAGGGCGGCTGTGCATCTCTTTGCAGCTGTTTTAGGGAATCTTTTGGGACAACTGTGATAAGTCTAAGGCCATCCAGCAATAAGGGTTTTTTTTAATTGGCAAGAGAATAATAATCGTGTGAAACCTATTTGAAGTGAAGAAGAGGTGATGGTCAAACCTATAAATAACGAGTCTGCTTAAAAAGTAGTAAATGCTAGCATAAGGGTAGTATGAATTTTTTTTTTAAGTTTGTATTTCTGTAAAACCTTTTAATTGGTTTATCTTCTAATAGTAGTCATCTTGTAGCAAACGCAGTGTCATGCATGTGTAATTGTGAACAGCCAATGAATCAGCAAGCCAGTGCCTACTATGTGCCAAGCATCTTATCTGACCCTGGGGCATACAGAAATATAAATGAAACAGTTTCTGCCCCAAGGAGCTTCTATCCCATCACATGAAACAATATTGACATATCTAGGTTAACACAAAGTATATACACGATAATTGGAAGATAAATTTGTTGTTGAGGAGTCCCTAGCATTGAGGGGTATCAGTGATGTCTCCTGAGACCCTCCTACAGCAGGAACTGTTTTTACTTTTCTTCTCTCCATTCTATTTCCTCAATCCTCATTCTTCTTTAGCCCTGAAAGAGCCAGGTGTTGTCTGCTCTTGCCTTTTAAATGATGGTGGACTATATTAAAAGGAATTATTTTAAAAAGAAAAATCATGCTTTGCAGCTCACCTGTAGTTGTATATAAGGTCTTCTCATTCGTTTGATTTCTTTTGAACTTTGCATCAGATTTTCTTAGATTCTTGCTCTTAATATATGCACCAATGATAATTTTGTAGCCTTCTAGTACGAATTATAATTCAGCAAATTTAATGAGCATTTATTAAGCACCTATTATATGTAAGGCACTATGCTAGGTTCTGAGAATAAAAAATTAAAAAAAAATAAACAGTTCCTACTTTGGATTCTTAGGGTCATAATTCTAAAGCTGGAATATGTTGTTCAGTTGTGTTCAACTCCTTGTTGACCCCATTTGGGTTTTTCTTGGCAAAGATACTGGAGTGATTTGCCATTTCCCTCTCCATCTCATTTTACAGAGGAAGAACTGAGGCAAAAGGGAGTAAGTAACTTGCCCAGGGTCACACAGCTAGTAAGTATCTGGGGCTGAATTTGAACTCTGGAAAGAGGAATCTTCCTGACTTGAGACTTGACACTCTATCTGCTACACCACTACCAAACTGGAATAGCCATTTAGAGTCCACCTGGTCCAATTCCTCATTCTACAGAGAGACCAAGAAATGTTTAGTGACATCTCTAAGATCTCACAGGTGGGAAGTATCTGAATCAGGAATTGAAGACAGGTGCTCTAACTAGAGACCTCGAATTCTTTCTGCTATATTAAGCTGCCTCTTTACTAAAGAACTCAACATTCTATTGGGTTTTCCGTATATGACATGAACCAAGAAAGAATTAAAAGATAGTTTCACGAAGAAGAGAACACCAACAAGTTGGGAAACAGAAGAGGCTTTGAGTAGCTCAGAGGTGGGGCATTCTTTAGAGACTGTAAGATGTGAATGTGAGAATGGATTGGAAAAGACAGGGAGAACAGTAGGAGGCTATTGGAATCATCCTGGGGAGAGATGATAAAGGGGTGAAATAGGGAGGCAGATGCATGAATGGAAAGAAGAAAATGTGGAGGTAGGACTTGGCAGTTGATTGGATGGGGGATGCTGAAGGAGATGAAAAATTTGAGAGTGTGAAGGAGGTGGAAGAGCTTGTGAAGCTGAATCAGTGCAAGGATAGTGATATCCTAAATAGAAATAAGAAAATTAGGAATTTTCATTCTAATAGCTGTTAAAATCACATACTGTGAATGGGATTCTCTTTTTTCTTAACAACTCTTCGAGAAGCCTAATTTGTTTTTTCTTTATTTCTGAAGATACTCTATTGAAAATAGCAACTAGTCACAAATTAGAAGGGATAAATATTTTCAGAATCATCTTTTTAAAAATTTAAAAGTTAGTTTATCTTGGTTCTTTTGTTCTGATTGTCAAGTACCGACTAATCACAAGATGGAGTAGATAATTTCACCTTCCTGAAACAATATGCTTTACATGTAGTTGATTACTTCTAAAGTGGAAGTGCTTAATAGGAATATCATCCTTGCTAATTATGTACCTAGTCTCCAAAGTTTTGATGACCTCAAATGACTTCAGCTTGTCTCTAAAATAACTGTTTTCAAAGGGATCATATTTCTCATAATATTCATGGAAGCATGATTACATTTTAGAGATCAAAACTTGTGAACATTTAAACACAGGGATGATTAACAATCCAAAAAGAGGTAAGTGGTGGGACAAGGCAGGACTTGGAGTCAGGAGAACTGATTTTAAATCAGTTAAATTGCAGTTATTTGATAATAGTTATCTCCCTGAACTTGAATTTCTTCATCTCTAAAACTAGGGTAATAATTCTTGTACTATCTACTTTGAAGATTAGTTGTATCCTTAAAGCAATATATAAAGGCAAATCATTAATTTATGTGTATCATCAGAAGTATGATGTACACAAATTTGCTAGATGACTTGGGACAAGACATTGAGCCTCTCAATACCTCAGTTAACTCTCTACAACTAGACATTTTCAGAGTAGATGCTCACCTGCATTGATAAAGGGAGTCAGATTGTCAGTCAGTAAACTTTTTTAAAGTGGCTACTCTGCTTGGCTAAGTGTTGGGGACCCAAGGGAAGACAAAAGGCAGACCCTGCTCTCCAGGAGCTCACAGTCTGATGAGGGAGGACAGCATGCAAACAATGATGTACGAACTGCCATGTACAGAATAAATTGGAAATAACCTACAGAGCTTAGTTCCTTTCAGTAATAAAACAAGTTTAAAAAAATCACCAGTAGTTTATGAGTATCACTCCCAATTTAGGCTATCTAAAATCATCTTTGCTAGGGATTATAAAAATTATAAGATTATTGATGGTTTGGTTTTGTTTGTTGAAGAAGATTCACATAATTATGGTTTAATGACATAATAAGGAAATTGTCAATTAAAAAAACATTTCATAATAAAATTAAACTCCCAGTTTACATAGTATTGTATCCTAGCTCAAGTATTTTTCATGGTAGTTTAGGTTTAGAATTGGTAAGGAAATTGCATTAGCATGTGACTTTAAAAACTTTTATATGAATAGTGATAAAATTGATATTTTTTTGAACTCTGTGCTGAAAGATTTTGAATTGTTTATTTTTTTCTCTTTTTTTTCCTTTTTGGAGGGTAATTGGGGTTAAGTAACTTGCCCAAGTCACATGGCTAGGTTTTTGTTTGTGTGGGTTAAGTGTCTGAGGCCTGATCCGAACTCAGGTCTTTCTGACTCCAGGGCCAAGTTTACTTTTTAAATGTCAAAATGTATTGTGGTCAAGTTGCTGAGAGACTGATGGCTAGTGCCTGGTTTTCCTACCTACAGTTTTTTTGTTCCCCAATCCATACTGCAAACTTGCCAGACTTATCTTCCTAAAACAACATTTTTCATGGTTGCTTTAGGACACTTTCATTCTGTCACTCCCCTGCTCAAGAAATGACAGTAGCTTTTTATCACACATCAGACCATCTTTCTCGAGAGTTTTATACATTTATAGAGAGCTCTGTAGTTTATTTTCAGATATAATTCATTTGATTCTCAGGGTAGGAGGTGATAACACAGATATGAAAACTGGGATTCAGAGAAGTTTCCTTGAATTCTCTATAGTGAATTCTCTCTAGTAGAATGGAGCCTTGAACCCAGGTCTTTTGAGTCTTGGTTTAGCAGTCTTTCTAACACATTGTAGTACTTTTTGTCCTGTTCACACATTAAACCTCCCACCAAAGATACTTTGCTGCAGTATCTTTGGCTAGTCCTTTTCTAAGTTATGTTTCCTGTGGGAAGTTCATGACTTCATGCAGGAATCCTTCCACTTTTTGTCTCACACATTTTTAATAAGTCATCCTGCTTTGGATTCCTGGTCTGCAGAACACTAGGTCATAAATAACATCAAGCTTATTCAATTCATCAAGCATTTATTAAGCTCTTACTGTTAACTACTATGTACATCACTGAGGTAAAAACAAAACAGTCCCAGCCCTCAAGGAACTTGCATTGTATTGGAAAGAAACAACAGGTATACAGAAAGTTAAATGTAAGATGTAACACATGAGGGGACCCAGATAGGCTTCCTGTGGGATGGGCTGAATTCATTGTGTGGGGTGCATGCCCAGAATGGGGGACAACTCGTACACAGAAATAGCAACAGGAGATGAAACTGCAGAATGTCCAGTTTGGCTAGACCGTAAAGTGTGTGGAGAATAATGTGAAGTAAACCCGGAAAGGGAGCCTAATGCCAGCTTTCTTGTGAAGAGAATTGAAAGTCACAAGTCAGTTTCTATTTGATTCTAGAGGCAAGAGGAAGCCACTGGTCTTTCTTAAGAAGAGTGACATAGTCAGATCTATGCTGTAGGAATATCAGTTTGGCAGCTTTGTGGAGGATGAGATTGGAGGAAAGAGAGACTAGATGTAGGGAGGCCTTGTCTCCAATTAGGAGACTTGCAAGAGCCAGGTGAAAG